>QJPP01007310.1:0-91197 GCA_003996215.1 Jaltomata sinuosa | reverse complement strand
ACTAGTTTAGTGTACGTGCGTTGCACGTGTGTATCATATCAAATAAATAGATATATAAAAATTATTAAAAATAATAATTAATGTTAAATAAAAAAATATTTATTTAAATGATGGAGTAAATATTATTACACAACTTCTTAATAAAAATATGATGAATTTCGTTAGTATTAATATATCACTACCATCAACCACTATTATCACAACAATCACCAATCAGTACTTACAATTATCACCATTAGTCACTACTCTATATCGACAATCATTGTCATTATTCACCACCACCACCTATCACTTTATCCACCACAACTATTAGCCGTCAACATCTATCACCATCAACCACTACTGTTAGCACAACCATCACTAACTACTATCATAGCACTAATATTAGCTAATATTATTACTAATCGACACCCACAACCACTATCACTAATCATCATTATCACCAATTATCATATATTTTTTTTATTTCTTGATATAGTGGTAGATTAATTTACTATTTTATTAAATTTTATATTCATTGATTTTTAAATAAAGACAATCTTATACATTTAGATATTCAAAAAATAATCAGTCTTAAATATTTAGAATTCAGATCTTAATATTTAGATGTGTATTTAAATTTAGACATCTAAATAATAATGCATATCTTAATATTCATACATGTATTCAGATTTAGACGTCTTAATATCCATATGTGTGATGTCAATTTTGTTTATTATAGAGTTTTTTTGTGATTTTAATACAATATAAATAGATATAAATTATAAGAATTTAATTCCAAACTACATAATACATTATTTTAATGGACTTGAGGCATCCTCATAAATGCCAATCATCATTCTAGAAAAAATGCAGTCCATACCGAGCTTGATTACTGACAAGTGTGTGCCTATCATAAATAGAGTCTAATGCCATTGTCTCATACTAATACATACTAATTTAGCTAATTCTTGGACATATTATGTTTGTGCATAGCGACAAATACCAGATTTATTTACAACTAATTTAATAAATTCTAATGAAATAAATATTCATAAAAAAAATTAAAAACTAAAAGTGAGAGCATGTAAAGAAGAAAAAAAATAAACTTTTGATTTTTTCGAATACTTCATTCGGCAGAAGCATGCTTGTTTTGTCCAATTTTTCACTCAAATTTTCTATTGAAAGAGAAACACGAGAAATTATCAAAAGGGGAGAATTCATTGTCAATTATTGATTATCAAATTATGTAGCATTATCCTATTTCAGTGAAAGTACTATGCTTGTCTGATATATGAAAAATCGTGTTTATCTATCTGTTATTCTTTGTCCTTAATGACATTTTAATGCTTGCAGACGGATTGGGAAGGTGGTTGCTATCCACTTGGGTGAGGATTATCGAGTAAACCGTCAAAGTGTAAATTTTCACCAGGCTTTTCCAATCCAAATATCTATCTGATTGAAAACAGTTTGCTTTTTGATCCTCAATGAAGATAGTGTATGTGGGCTATGCTATTTCTTTGTCCCGTTTTTCTGCTCTGCGACTGTTCAATGTATGATGTTTTACTTTCTTTTTAAATAAAGAAAAAGTTATATAAGGTAAAGTCTTAATTGATTTTAAAATTTTAAATATTTAGGGTTTTCTTAATTATAGAAAGATTTTAACTTTGGGAAGTTGAAAACTTCTATTCGAGAATAACAAAATTATTTGAGGTAGTGTTTCTTTTCTACTAACTTAAATTAGTATCCTTGTTTTAACAAAATAATAAATTAAATATGTGATGGCAATATTATTTGTGTTCTAAATAATTGATTTTTTTTAATAATTAATTAAGAATTCTTTAAACAATTTATTTAAGAATTTTTAAAATTAATTTTAAAGTCCTAAATTAAATATAGAAATACACAAAAATTATGTCACAATCAAAAATCAAAACAATGATTTACAGTAAAAGAGAAACCCTTAGAAAAATAAATGAATTACACAAATCAAACCATCAGATCCAAAACATAAATTCAAATAAGTAAAATTGCTTGAAAAATAAAACTCCAGCAATCCAAAACAACAAATAAGTATAATTATAGAATTTTACAAACAATAAGTTACTCGATTGAGAGCATACATAGAAAAAAAAAGAGACATGAAATGCCTATCTTTTCAATGTATGGTGCGCAGGTCGACGTCCAAAGCAAATTCCTAGTCACGGTAGAACCTCTGTAACAACAACAACATACATGTACACAAAATTTACTCCTACCTTATTATCACTATTTTTATGGGGTAAAAGGTTATTTTCGATATTCCTCGACTGAAGAAATAATAATAATAATAATAATAATAATAATAATAATAATAATAATTAAAATTTAAAAAAATCAAAGAACAATCTAAGAAATTTTATCTGAAAGTCATACTAACCAATTTCTTGTGACGGATTGCAATGATTCAAATTTGTTTGTACAAAATTATAAATAAGTCAATTTTATATTATTAATTATATATGATACATACAAACAAAAATCATAAAAAAAACTTCTCAATTAGCAATTGTCTTAAAAAATACACAATCATATATTATTGTAAACTTAAAAAACATATTAAAATTTTAGAAAACTTACCTCATATCATAAATAAATTTATCTTTTTAATCATAAGTACTATCAAAATTTTAATTGGTAAAATAATTCTAAACCTAAACCCAATAGTTTCAAGACAGCACTTACTCGAATGTTTCCTAAAAGGTTATTTTCGATATTCCTCGACTGAAGAAATAATAATAATAATAATAATAATAATTAAAATTTAAAAAAATCAAAGAACAATCTAAGAAATTTTATGTGAAAGTCATACTAACCAATTTCTTGTGACGGATTGCAATGATTCAAATTTGTTTGTACAAAATTATAAATAAGACAATTTTATATTATTAATTATATATGATACATACAAATAAAATCACAAAAAAAAACTTCTCAATTAGCAATTGTCTTAAAAGATACACAATCATATATTATTGTAAACTTAAAAAACATATTAAAATTTTAGAAAACTTACCTCAAATCATAAATAAATTTATCTTTTTAATCATAAATACTATCAAAATTTTAATTGGTAAAAGAATTCTAAACCTAAACCCAATAGTTTCAAGACAGCGCTTACTCGAATGTTTCCTACAAGACTTTTCAAATAGAGCTGGCATAGTTATAGCATTGCAAGACCTGTCTCATAACCAATTTTAACCGGAACCCCTCTCTGTTTGGCCTCTTTCTTTCCCATATATAAGGTATTATAATAGCAATTACAATAGTACCAACAACACCACATGGCCCAATGTTCCGAAGAAGAGAACATTACTACTACGTAGAGCTTAACATTCACACGTTAAGTTTTTTCCTTTTGTTTTTAAATTTAAATAAGGTAATTATGTTTTACCTCGTAGTTTTATAAGGTAATCAAATAAGAAAATAAACTAATAGGAAAACGTTTAGTTGATTTTAAAGTCTTACAAGTGTTACCATATATTTTAGAATTCCTTATTCACATACAAAAGAAAAAAGAAAACCTACTAATATTAATTCTCTATATATTCAATTATATAATAATTGAAATAAAATATTAAATGACGATTTTGTCCATTTTAATAAAGGACAAAAAGTTCAAATCACATTATAAGGTTCTTCACACTTTTAAATATCAAAAAATAAAATTATTAAAAAGTAGCAATTGGAGTTAAAATAAATTTTATATCTTTCTAATGATATGAATAAATATTGTACTCAAATATATTATTACTTAAGTATAGAATTTTAAAATCAAAATCCTAACAGAAAATCAGATGAATCATAGTTGACTTGATTAAATTTTGGTAAAAATTGATTCGAAAAACAAAACACAAAATATATTATATGCCTAGAGTGGATAAAAGAAATTCAAAAATTAGTTTAAGTTCTACCCGCGATATTCTAGAATTTTTTTTTAAAAAAAATTATATGAAATTTTGGCTGTTGTCAATGTGATTTTTTTTCGTTTGAATCCATGTTTGAGGGTATATTAGGGTTTGTCAGGGTATTTATAGGAAGATTTTTTGAGGTGCAAATTTCATTCTAATTTTTTTTTCTTTTACTAAAAAAAGATTTTTGAAAAATAGTAAAAAGACAATTTTGTCTAAAGGAGAGACTTTTAATGAAGGGTAAAAAGTTCAAATCACATTATAAGGTGCTTCACACTTTTAATATAATATAGATATAGATGTTTCATGGGATGGTCACTCTTTTAGAAGTCATTTATATTTATTTTATCATCAAAATGTCTTTTAAATATTGACATTTCACTTAAAATATTACCCAATCAATTTAAGTGATTTTTCTTAAATAAGCAAGTGAGCAATTCTGAGTTAGTTTTATTTCTATAACTATTTTAATAAAATCTTTAATTTTCTTCGAGTGGAAAAACCTTCTATCACAAAATTTTGAGTATAGACATTGAAATTATGAAATAAAAAATCAAATATTAGGATCATAATCGAAATACATATTCTTTGATTAGAATTCATTTTGAGAGATTCTAAATCAAACACAGTATTAATATTTTAAAGTTAGGAAGAATTTGTCTCTCCTTAAACTTTTGAAATTATGTAATAACTAGTGAATATGTTTGCGCTTCGAGCTATTAAAAAGAAAAATCAAAGTATTGTTAAGAATTTCTATTAAAAAAAATGGTGAGTAACACTTTTTTCTCTTGACGATATAAATTGATTAGTAATTAATTAAGCAATCTAACAGAGAAAAATACAAATTTTAAATTCATAGTCATAATATAGAAAATACAATAAAAATCACTAAATATGCAACATATATGAATTTAGACTTCATGTCTGAGTGTACTTGATAATAGCTTTCTGACAATTTTTTTAAATAACATCTCAAATATTCATTGAAAAAATATATCTCCCTAACAATTAAAAAATAAATAAAAAAGTAAATTTACCTTAATTTCTATCAAGAAAAATAAAGATAAATCTAATATTTTAACTCTCTCACTCCTATAAACAAACAATGTAATGAAAGATACTGGAAAAAAAAAATTAAAAACTCAAAAATGTTCATATTCAGCAAGTAAACCACTGATTTCCTAACAAAGTGAAAATTTCTGTATTTATAAGTCAATTGAATTACATCTATAATTATTTAAAATTATAAATACAAAATCTTACTATATAAATAGGAGTCCTATAAGGCAAACAAAAAGTCATTATTTTAAAATATATATTTAATTTAAACTTTTTAAAAAATAGTTAGTGTCGCAAGATACATGTTATATAAAACATGAAGTGGAAATTTGAGTAATATAAGTTAAACTTATTTAGGTTACTGATAATACAAAATCGACTTTAACTTTCATCTTTTTTTTTTGTCACTTTATCTTTACAATTTTTTCTTAACTCAAAAAATAATTATTACAATAATAATCAAAGGTGAACTTTATAAACTTGATAAATATAGGAGAACAATTAAGATAATATAGAATACATTATAGCCGTATTATGTCTGTTTATAAATGAAAAGTTTCAGCATTCTTTTACTTACGATTGCCATATGTCGTTGCTGCAGCTATATTACTTGTTTTCTTTTTTCATATTTGACATATGAAATTTAATTTTATTACATTGAGTATTCAACAATAAATTTTGAATAAACTGTAAATTTAATGTCTAATAATTCATATAATTTTATTAAATTAATATTTAGTCACAAAAACTGTCACGATTCAAAATTCAAGGTAGTGATAACATCTACACAAACTCACAGGTAGGTAAGTCAACTCTTCACCCCAAATAAATATCAAGTGAAAATCTGAAATTAATAATAATAGAGGAAGAAAAGTTTTAAAGTAAATCTTTATAATACCAACAGAAGTGAAAAAATAATAAAATATCCCCAAGACCTAGGGTCACCAGTATAAAAGCATCTAATTGAGTGCAATCATTTCAAAAATATCACAACTTTATCTGAAATAGTAACGACAAAGAAAAGTAAAGATAGAGGGACAATCTAGCATCACTCCAAATGCCAAGAAGCTCACCGAGCTTCCGAAAAGGTATCGCTTCGAACCAAAATCAACTAGGTGCACTAATGTTAGAATTTTCATAAAAAAAGATGCAATAAATATAGTATGAGTATAAAATCATGTGTATTCAGTAAGCATCGTAGGCCAATCGAGCAAGAGTTAATGTTATAAACCCTTCACTAAAAAAATATCCCAACAATTCTATGTAAAACAGTCAATAAAGAGTAGTACAAGGCATATCAATAATAGAAATATTCAATGCAATGCAAAGGACAATGATTGTATTGGTATACACCACCTTCATAAAATTTTGTTGTGAGGTGAGACTCGCGAGGTTCATATATCCGTCTGAAACTATTTTTCTCTCAGGAATCACATAATAATCAAGTATCCAAAATTATTTTCCTTCGGGTTTTATCATAATACCAAGTACCAAGAATCATTTCCTTTGGATCACATCACAATAATCAAGTACCCAAAATTATTTTCCTTACCTGTGATCCATGAGAATGAATATGCATGCATGATTACAATAAATAAATAAATTTTTAAATACAACAGGTATATATAAAAATATCTTTCTCACCACAATATCATAGGCCACAAGCCTTCTCAAATAAAAGTATTTTCTTACAAAATAGTCATATTTCATCACTTTGAGCAAATTTCTTTCAACACGATATCCATCTTAGCAAAATAATCCCTCATATATGATAAAATGTCTGAAATTGAGTAAAACTCAATAATGCAAAATTTGAAATCATAAGTCATTTATTAGCTAAAGTCCAATCTCGACTTTCCCAATGCAATACGAATTACAAATCATAAGTCATTTATCAACTATTTTTTTTATTTTGGATGTCACAACATCAATGCAGTTCACCTAATACTCAAAACTCCATCATTTTATCTAATTCATAACATGCTTTATATGATAAGCTATCACTCAAGCTAAGTCTGAGAAAAATAAGTTATAATCTACCTCAAATGTCGAGCAAATGCACCACAAATTATCATAAATGTGTTTTCCTTTTCAAATAATCTTGAAATACTCCCAATCTATTAAGAACATGGTTTACGAGTGAATACGAGTCTAATGATACTCATATTGCTATATTTCTATTCTGGATTCAAAAACTCAATCCAAAAGTCAACCTCAAGGGCAAAATAGTAGTTTTATTTAAAAATAATTTTACTCATAAGGTAAGGAATTTAAATATGAAAATTTATCAAAAATGGAGTTCAAATTGATTCTCAAATCATCAAAATTCGATTTCTTAATTTTAGGCCCAAAATCTTCAATTTTCATGCTCATACATGGTTTAAACGATGATTTTTTTAACAAATCAGTAATTTGATATAAAAAATGATTAACACATAATATAAGGATCTTAAGTTCCAAAAAATCAACGAAATCCAATCATAAATCGCTCTTCAAACAAATAATTTTCAATTTCTTATCTTTGGAGTTCACAATCTCAAATGTAACATCAAATTCGTGAATCAAAGAATAAAAATTAACAAGTATTTTTGAAAAATGCACAAAACAAAGGTAGAATCACATACCCAATATTTATATGAGAATCAAATCAAAAATCACATCTATAGTACCGCTTGTTCTCAAAATATTAGAAAAGCTCAAATCCCAAAATTTGTCCTTTGTATAAAATATTGGAACTTTTAGTAGTGACTCTTCACATCCGTGGCAAAAGGTACAAGTTTGTGACACTTTTAGCTGTGAATGTTCATGTTTGCGATCAAGGCCTCGCGTTCGCGACCTCAGCTGCATCAGCATCAGATCGACATGGTAAAAAAGCTATAACATCTTGATGATGCAATTAAAATATTTTGGAGCTCATTTGATTCAGGTGCTACTATTAAAGCTCAACGACGTTTAAATATCAATCTTTGAACAAATACCTAAAACTCATTCGAGATCCCTCGATGCAAACCAATAGTGCAAATCAATGATAAACCATGTTTTAGACCTATTGTAATCATTAAATATGAGATTGTCTAGATCAAAAGTTAATTGTGGTCAAACTTAATTTTCTTAAAATTAAAAAATACAACCAAAGACTCAAATCACTTTCGAATACCTCGAGACCTACACCAACCATCTGACCAAGTAAAAAATCATCTTTCGAACCTAACAAAACTTTTAAAATTTGAATTTGAGATCTTTATCCTAGAATATTGACTTTTATCAATTTTCTTAAATTTTAAACCTTCAAAATTGAAAATCTCACCCAATCTTCATCCGATCATCTCAGAAATTGTGATACTAATTTTTGCCAGTCATAAGCAATATAAAGAAGCTACATAAAGGTTCAAACTGGAAAAATGGGTTAAAAAAAACCATGTAAATTATTATATCATCCACATTCAAACATTTGTTCATCCTCGAATGAGAAAGGAAAAGTACTAAGACTGTTGAGCAGCTGTAAATACCCATGGTGGACTTTATGCAAGCACTCTCAAGCAAAAATTACATTTGTAGTACTACTTGTTCTCCCTAACCATCAAATCCTCTTTTGTTTTTGTAATGACCCTTCTAATCATTTTGTGAATTTTATCTACTTTTACCACTCTAATCCTTCCCTGTAGCTTTTATATGTGATTTATGACTTGCGGGATGGATGAAATGACTCACACGGTGATTGGATGAGTTTTAGAGAAGGTAATTCATTTTGAGAGTATGAGCGAAGTGTGCTTACTGAGTATCAAGATATAAATACTCACTAAACATGACTTACTAAGCACGCTCCGCTCATCTTGAATCGATTTTGACCTTTTAGAAGTATTACAAAAGGACAAATTTATAATTTGATGCTTGAACTTCGGTTTGAAGCAAATAGAGATTTCTTGATTCTTTGAAGTGTTAGTTTTGAAGTGTTACTACTATGCATGTCAGTAGTGCTGCCTCAAGTCGTGATATATCTTAGCTGTCCCTAGATGAATGGAATGTCTAGAATGATGAGCCTCCTCCATGATCAATCTAACCAAATCTCCAACTCTAGGGATACAAATACGACCCTCAATTCTCAAAACACCCTCCAAATCTAAGGTCGCCTTCGTAGCCTCGCCACTCAACACCTTATCTCGAATTGTCATGACCGAACTACCGGGCTGTGCGAGCACCTACTCTATTCCACCTAGATAGGAGAACCCTTACCACCCGAACCAACAGGAAATGCAGAAAAAGAAGTAAAACCATGAAATAAACCTTTTTGAAATACAAAAACATCCTTTATAATATTTAAAGAATACACCATTATAATTTGAATACAGCCCTCCCTAGAACCTAGTCTAAGCCGGTACAAGAGCTACTACAAGAGTGATACTAAGATAAAAGAAGACACAACTTCCACCATAGAAGCAAGAAGTAGGAGCTGCTGGAGATTTCCATCATCGTGTACCAATGAAACATCACCAACGCTGCAACCATACTATACCCAAAAAGGTATAGCAAGAGTAGAATCAGTACAAACACACGTACTGGTAGGCATCATCGGTCGATCCGAATCCACTCATACCATTATATAAAAAATCAAGGGAATGCACAATTAATTACAATACTCAACCCTTCAATATTCACCTTACCAAAACCCAGTGTCAACCCAAGCCTTCTTATCCCCTAGACTTCCCAAGTCACCTTGACACCTAGACTTCCCAAGTCACACTTATAATCTAGACTTTCCAAGTCACACTTGTCACCTAGACTTCCCAAGTCACACTTGTCACCTAGACTTCCCAAGTCACACTAGTCACCTAGACTTCCTAAGTCACACTTGTCACCTAGACTTCCCAAGTTACACTAATCCTTAGACTTTCCAAGTCACCTTAACCATTGCCAACATCTATGTCCATACCCGTACTACCATTTCCTTACCC
This sequence comes from Jaltomata sinuosa, assembly GCA_003996215.1. Classification (NCBI taxonomy): domain Eukaryota; kingdom Viridiplantae; phylum Streptophyta; class Magnoliopsida; order Solanales; family Solanaceae; genus Jaltomata; species Jaltomata sinuosa. Next base: position 81,257 of record QJPP01007310.1, on the reverse strand, counting down.
AAGTCAACCACTATGACTCAACAACCGGAAGTAAACTCCACTACTTTGTGACGTAGACCACACATGTCATACCGACACTTACTAGTACAAACTGTCCCAATGACCTCCAGGTCCATACTCGACAAGTAACCACAACCAACATTATAACCAGACCCCAAGTCTCCTCCTTAGCTTATCAACCGCACGTAACAAGTCTAACCGACATTGACGATTCTCAGTGACAATAAACACATATCCTTTTTACATAATCTGGACCAAAAAAGGATCCCTAGGGCATTATCTATGCCAATAATATGAGACCCCGGTTCACAAAAAGAACTACCTTGTCACTTAAGTACACTAACCCGATCAACTATACGCCAAATGATAATAACTCCCGGCCCTCTCAGGATCCCAACAGGTGAAGAACAATAAGTAACAATTACACTTGTAACAATATAATTCCAGACTCTCAGTCTTCTTTTTAAACTTATCAACCACAAGAAACATGTTCAATAATCATTCAACAACAATAATAAATATGACATTTACCCTTTTTCATTACCCGGACCAATCAAGGATCCCTAGACCAACACCTAAGTGTTAACATGCGATGCCCGATCCACCCCAGGACCAACCTCATATACAAATATGATTATCCTTCCTCTCATGGGCCATATGCAACAATCACATTTCAACAATATACAATCCGGTCCACTCATGGAACCATCAAAATGATACAATAATGCAAATAACATAACCCATACCAGGCGTGGTCCCTGAGCCAACCATTATGAATTCCCGTACCAGGCGTGGTACCCGAGCCAACCGTTAGTATACCCGTACCAGGTGTGGTACCCGAGCCAACCATTATGAATTTTCATACCAGGCGTAGTACCCAAGCCAACCTTTAGTATACCCGTACCAAGCGTGGTACCCGAGCCTATCATTAGTATACCCGTACCAGGCATGGTACCCGAGCTAACCATTAGTATACCCGTACCAGGTGTGGTACTCGAGCTAACCAAATGTCACATCAAGTCTAATCAATCACAACCAATGAACAACATACTTGTAAAACCAACAAGCAAACAAAACAAGTTCATTTCACAAGACTGATTACCGAACATTTTTTAGACATTCATAACTATTCCCTAACTATGCAACTCATACAATACTTAAGTAATATCACACAAACATACAATGCATATGAAAATCAATAACTATCACCTACCCCCATTCCGGGTAGATAAACTCAACCTTAAATCCCGTCCGAAGATTAAGCCCAGTTCACCCCTTAACACATGCTAGTAGATACACCAATTCTTCGCCCTCCTCCTAAGACCGAAATACAACCAGGGGAGAGACCTCCCTAACATTGGTAATTTGAACACTTACGATATTCTAGTTTCTTTATAACAACATTTCAGAGAATCCCCTTTTTAACCTGTGGTTTAATTACCCAAGTTTCCCAGTTTCCCGAACCTTCCCGAACCTTCCCGACACCCTAGTCCTCAAATTTTATCATCACACAACCCAATTAATCATAACAACCTAAAATGTCACAACACACTATCACCACTCAAACAGTTCTAGATTAACCAATTCAACCACAACAATTCTCCTCCAGACTCCATGCCCGAAAGCCTAAACATGGATTCTCCTTTCCAATCTATACAATGATACAAAAAAGAAGTGAGTCAATCTACTCAATAAAGAAAACCTAGCCTACCTGGATGCCAAGCATCTGCACCATGCAATTTCTGTCCCTGTGAAGGCGTTCCCTGACGATTGACATGCCCAAATTCGTGGTTTCACATCCTTTTAGCCGGAATCTCCCCTCCCCATGGCTCCTAAGTCTTGGAGCATCCTAGAAGGGTTCTAAGAGTAATCCTCGTCTGTTTTGGGGCTGAATGGGAGAGAATGAAATTATAAAACCCATTTTTGAGTTTTCTGATCTCGTCGCTCTGCTATAGAAGTCCACGCTCTGCTATAGCAATACCGCCATAGCGGAACCATCCACTATAGCGATGCTGACCGACGTTGACTTCCGTTATAGCAGTAGTTTCTCCACTATAGTGGAGGTCGCTACAATAATGTGTCAATTGCTATGGCGGTTGATACGGGATAGAAAGTCGTAAAGTCCCCTAAATTGGTTCATTTTACAACACACTCATTTTCTTGACATTCCAGAACAACCCCATCATGTCAACCTTAATACTAGGAGTTCTACTTACCCGAATTTGATTCCAAAAAGTCCCCGGACTCCTTTATATCTTAGCTAAACAGAAAACTAGATCAAAATAGGACATGTTACCCAATCCTTACCCGAATTTCCCTAGATCATACCTCTCTCCAAAACCAGCCGAGACTAGCCTAACCCAGAATTTTCAACTCCCAAATCCGAAAGTTTTCTGACTCGAAACTTGGCACAAAATTTTTGCCCATAACGACAAACCTGATCGTTACACGAATAATCCTCAACCTCTCATCATCAAATTGTTGCACCCAAATCTACTGTAACAACAAAGATCTAGCCTCAACATAAGCAATAATCCATCCTGGCTTAGAAATATCAAGTCAAACTAATATGTTAGCTAAGAGTTGGATGTACGAAGCTAAAAATCGCTCCTCAGCTTCCAAGAATGCAAAACTTGTCATACTCACTGCCTTTTGGCTCAAGACATCTGCTACTATATTTGTGTTTCCCGGGTGATAGAGAATAGAAATATCATAGTCCTTCATCAACTCTAACCACCTGTGTTGTCTCAAATTAAGATCTTTTCAACAAAAAATATACTAAAGACTACGATGATTGATGAAGATCTCACAATGTACTCCATACATATAGTGCCTCTAAATCTTCAACGCAAAGACTACCGCCGCTAACTCTAAGTCATGAGTGGGGTAGTTCCTGTCGTGAAACTTCAGCTGTCTGGAAGCATATGCAATCAATCAGCCCTGATGCATCAACACACAACCCAAACTAACTCCAAAAGTATCACAGTAAATGGTAAAACCCAGGCCCTTAACTAGAAGAATAAGAATCAGAGCTGAAGTCAATAAGGCCTTGAGCTTCAAAAAGCTCGCATCGCACTCATCAGACCATTGGAAAGGGACATTCTTACGAATCAATCTATTCAAAGGTGCTGCTATAGAAGAAAACTCCTCCACAAACCGTCTGTAATTGTTGACACTCAATTTTTGCCCTTCATATTTTAAATTAATTTTGAGCTTCTTCAATTTAAAATAATTTTGAAATAATTATTCTTATAAAACTAAATGTCCTCAAAATCAAATTTCATGCTAGATTTGTTATTTTAAGTAAGGATATATATACTTTCTGTATTTAATTATATTGAGTTATATAGACTTTACTTAAGAAAATACTTTTAAAATTATTTTCGAGCAAAAACCGTGTTTAAATTAAAAATATTTTATTTTCCTCAAATTTGATTTGAAATTGGAGATTAATTGAGTAATTGATTTCTTAATTTTAAATAAGATGCTTATTCCTTAAACGAATAATTATTTTACTTTATTTTTACTTAAAGAAGCTCAAATATTAATTTAAATGAATTCGTCTATTTGAATTTTAGCTTAAATTCTCTAATCATTCTAAATTGGTTACTTTTTAAACTAAATTTGGCCACATTTGCAAAGCAATGTGGCCAACACCTAAATTATTTAATCCCTCCCTTACCAATAATTTCAGCTCATTCCTATCCCAATTTCCAGCCCAATTCATCACTGACCCGGTCCAGCCCACACCCTTATACCTCTACTTCTTCTCCAGCAAACAACAAAACAAAACGACCCTTTATTCCTTGTTCTTCAACACCAAAATGACAGACCAATAACTTAACCTAGAAAACAACAACAATGCCAAACCTCCGTCAAACTCACCCAAAAACAACATCAAAATCCATCCAAAACTTCATCAAAATCCATCCAAAACTTCATCAAAATTCATCCAAAACTTCATCAAATTCCATCCGTTCCCTCTCAAACTCGTACAATCGATGCGCTGACAGGTTCTAGAAGAACCTAGAAAACCCTCAGGTATCCTCCAATCCCAAAAATCTCGGCAGATCATTCTTAATTTTGCCTGTTTGTGTACGAATTCATACATACGTGGCTCTATCTCACTTGATTAGGGGAAATTCCTGTTTGAATTTTGAATTTCACCAATTGTTATTCCCAATTTACCCATCTGATTTCCCCCTATTTTGCAACCCTCCATTAGTGAAGGATTAAGGGCTGGATTTTGGGGAATTCTTTGAGTCTTTTGGAGATTCAATCTCTGGCTCATAAGAACCAAGAGTTGCAGGGGTGAAAACACACTTAAAAAATCTTTTCGATTCCGCCAAAATTAATCCGGATTCCAGTAGTTTTGGTGAAGACTTCCAGTCGAAGCTCGTGTCCTGAGTTCGCTGCTCCGAAAAAGGTAAAAAAACCTCTCCTTCTATGATTCTCATCTATTATGTGTTTTATCTGTTTAAATTTCAGTTTTAGAATAGTTAGTTTATATAGCTAAATTCCTCCGTATTCAATTTATTTCCCTTCTTATTTGTGATCTCTATTTTGGTTAAGTGTAAAATGAATCATATAGTCATGTGATTGGCCGTTGGGCATTCCTTTAGTTTATGGTAGGAGGCGTTATGGTTAAACTATTATAATTTCTTGCTTCGTATGTTAAGGATTTTGTCTATTCGGGAGACCTGAGTTGATCCTAGGTTCAGTTGAGCTCTATGTGAAGTTGAGTATTAATTCAGCTTCTCTTTAGATGCTCCTAAATACCTTGAATCCTCATGTCACTCCTTCGAGCGATATTTTCCTCCTGTAAACCTCGGGTTTGAGTCCATATAATACTGTTGTTATGTGCTCTTGATAGACGGATAGTTCCCAATTGCATTCGTTTTGTGTTTCTGTGATCACGTGGGTCTTCACTATGGTTTACCTCAAAACATATCTTACCTGTTAATTTGGTGTTTACTTTGAGCATATATAAGTCTTCCTTGATGAAATCAAATCCATGTGCAAAGGGGGGTTCTGTTTTGAGTGATCTGATAACATGTTGTCTTACTATCTTCTCTAAACAAGTGTCAGATCTTTCTGTTTTAGCTACTGCATAGAGTTGATACGTTTTGAAGTTGGTTTCCAATGTTGGTTATGTATTCATATGGTCACATCTGATCCTCTCCTTGAGCCATATATAATTTTTAATATTAAGCAGCCATATTGTGTCAAAAGCTGATTTTTGTGCTTTGTCGAAACATGTAGTTTGATCACCTTTGTTAATTGAAGTTTCAACTTGTCATTTTTTTAGTATGGTAAGGTTCTGTTGAAGTCATGGTTTAGAGTTGTGTGATTGTCAGGTTCCTTAAATTCTTTCCAAAAGATGCATGATTTGATTTTGATAAAAAATAAATTAAATGCAATCTTTATGTAGTTTAACATAAAAAAGCAGTAGTTTAATTTACCAAGTAGTAATTTCCAATAGATCATTCAGTTATAGTCTGGAATGCTCGCCTCGTACCAGTTCACTTACAAGTCAGCCTTACAATTTGTTGATTCTGTCATATACCATGCGTTTACAGTGTTTGAGGATGACGAAAATCATGCTCCTTTGCCTTTGATTGCTCCTCTATCCCTTTGTCTAGAAAATGGTAGCTTGAATAGCATTACCTTCTCATAGCATGAATCAAATGATAGTTACATCTTGATGATTGTGTTTTATTTCTCAAATCATGTTATCTAGATGTTAGTTGCTACCTTATTTCCCTCTGATTAGAACAATTAGCTCATGTCCAACTGAGACTATAAAACTATTATGTTCTCTTTGATAAAATTTGTTTATGCGATAATGAGTCAGATTTGTTGGTTTGAATAAATATTAACTCATTCTTTTCCATTTCTATGCATATGATGTCCCGTGAGTCCACTTGGACTCCCCTAAGTATCCTCTCTGCATCTCGTTGGGCTAATAATCCCAACTCCTATCGAGTCGGCCTCGTCGAATAAAGGAAGCAAACATACAGGGATTAAATGGAAGCAGAAGAAAATGAGCTCAAATGCTCAATTAGTTGACACAAGGCAGCAAATTGTAGCATAAAAAATGTTGCCAACCCGTTGATGCTGAAACGCAACAGCAGAAGCCAGAGAAATTTGGACCAAGAGTCCATGTTCTTTTAATGTTTTACTTTTCTTGTGCTATCTTATGCTTGTTACATTATATTGTTAAACACTAATACTTCACTTAATCTAGATGAATCCTCGGGGAGGAAGTTTATGATAAGATTGTTCATTTTTGTTGGTCATTCTATATCTTTAATTTGATTCGTTAGGCAAACTAAGCTCTATAGAATGACTTGGAGAATATTTCATGTCCCTTCATAGTTATTAAGTAGCTCAAATCCATATTTAAGAAATTGGGTTAACTATTTAACTCAAAAGACTTAAATCGAATAAAATTTGAAAGATAGAATTATTTTGAAACTTTAACATTCAAATTATATCACTTTGGAATGAGATGAATGAAAAAGTAACAAGTAATTTCTATTCATTTAAAGGGAAAATAGCTCAAGACAGACCTAAACTCTAACTTTGTGGGGGTCCTATGACTCTCCTTTTATAGTGTAATATTGTGGGTATTATTAGCATAGATGGACATGCAAGTGAACACACGTATAAGCAGCAACTTCAAAATAGTAGATTGAAAGTAAAAATCACATGAAATTGGAATGATTTGTGTTATTTGATCAATAATCATGAAGATAAAGTTAGAGAGTTTTAAGAAAATTCTAGGGTTAATGGAAGATAAATTAACATTAATGAGAACTGACCCCTCTTTTTGATAGCGTGTGAAAGCACTTACTTTAGTTTGAGTGATTTAGTGGTCAAGCTAAGCTGATAATACCCCAAATATTACACTATAAAATAGTCCGGGGGGGTCATAGGACCTCCACAAAGTTAGAGTGTGTAACAACAATTTCGACCATAGTTTATGTGTGTTTTGAGACATTTTCCCTTCATTTAAATAAGGATTTTTTTTTTACCAAAATACTTAAAGAACTTTTAAAATTAGCCAAATATTTTAAATCCGTCGGGAACCACACTTTGTGGATTCTCGAAAGTGCCTAACACCTTCTTTCAAATTTAACTTGAACCCTTACCTAGACTCTGGTTTTAAATAAAGGTTTTTCCTTAAAAATTACCTTTTAAACGGTTTTTTAATTTTCCTAAAAATTATGTGGCGACTCTCTTTTTAAACTATTCTTTCAAAATAAAATCAAATAAAATGAATTTTTTTCATCAATGTTATGAAAAGGTTTTGAAACCTTAGTTTATAAAATCGATCGTAACAGAATGATGACTTTGTTGGGGATTCATCTAGGTTCTAACCAAAAGGATTTATTTGTCTGGCTATTCTTTGTTTATAATAATTATTACTTTCCGTAATTGTTTGTTTACTTAATAATTATTATTGTTGTATTTTCATGGCATCTTCCGCCTCCCTGACAAAGCATTAGTTTGAATTAGGAAAAAAGAGCGATTATGCGAGTATTCAATGTCGTCCTTCACTAAAAAAAACACTTTCTCAAAACAGATAAGTGAAGTAGTTGACTTGCGATCAGTTAACGGTCACTTATTGTTTTAGCCCGCGGTTGTCCGCCCACGTTCCCAGTCTCTTCAAACTAAACCCATTCTAGTCTACCTAGCGTAGAGAGAAACCGAATTCCATGAATAGGAATTGACCTAGGTGTCTTAATATCCAAGGGATATTAAGTCCATTAGAAGACCACCTTGCGTCTAATTGGCCCACGGTCAATAAAATACAATCATCCAACTATTTGATAAATTTGAAGGATATATATGTCGAATTATACGAAACATTATTCCTCGGGGTTGAAAATTTATTAGTTTATGGATAATTTCTTTTATTATAAATAAAAGGAATATCTTCATCCGAAAGGTGTTCGGAAATATCAAGTTCAAGAGCGGAGGACCTCCAAGGCGGTTTAGTTTAGGATTATTCCCCTGCGTGAGACTGATATTATTTATTTTCCCTTTCTCTTATTGTGTATCCCCATTTAGTTTATTCATAAGATTTTTAATATGTTTTTTTGGAGCAATGGGACGTCTTACAAGCGACATATACATCCTTCAAATGTTAGGCTTACCTTTGGCTTAAAAGGTCACATATATGTTAGGACGCGCTATATATTAAATGCTTCACAATTTGCTTCGTCCATGCTTATTTGACATGTGTGTTTAAAATACATATGTTTTGCTTTAAATATGACCAGTTCATTATTCTACTCCAAAGTCTTAGAACGTCACTAGGCATATAAGCTCAAAATTTGAGTCTTCCTAAAGTACTCTCCAAAGTTCATTGTCAAATTCATCGCCCAAGCGTCGTGTTCAATAAATTGTTAGAAAAAGTCATTAGTCATCATTCAAATCAAGTTGACTCCATCACTCTTACAAATTGATTTATCATACTTATTATAGCAAAGGTCGACTAAATATTCCATCAAAAGTCTAGTGCTTCGTTACTTCTACATAGCTTTTTATTTTCTCCCAAAAATTTAACTCGTGTACTGGAAATTAAGTATGAACATTTATAACTTTCTTCAAAATATATAGGTCACTTTATTTAGGGTCTTCTCCTTTCATCGAATCTCGAAAGTTTGTCGAAGGGTCAAAATTATGTCCATTCAGTCATCTTTTAAAATGACCCATTCCTCAAATTTTGAACTAGTCTATTTCAAGCAAAACAAATGTTATTTGTTTTATGTACTTTGATTAGTTATTACGATCAATAGACTAACACTTTTTACCTTTTGAGTGTTTTTTCTTTCTTTAGAGAAGCTAATTTGTGTTGGTAATCAAACTTGCTCACTTTATAAAAATCGAAGCAAGCAGTACTCGCTGGCAGAACATCCATATTCTACACGGTCTAAGGTCAAGAAAGCTGCTACAGAATCACCATTTGTTATTTGGGATATCAAAAAGACTCGTTCAATTATGGACTCCAGTTTGATCAACACATTCACTTCATCTGAAACAACCTCGACTTTGCCTACTGCGACAGATCCTAGCGCTTCAACAAGACTAGAAGTAACCCCGGAGGTCGTTGCTAGTCTTGAGCAACAAGATTCCTGAACTATGGTTTATGGTGATGCAAAACAGAACTACTTCTTAGAATCCACCAAACATGAACCTACCCCGTGATGTTCGTAAAAAGGGGACTATATTTCCAACCTTGGATGAGTTTGATCAGGGAGATTATTTCACTACTTCTCAACAAGTTCAAAATGATCGTGCTTCTCAAAATGTTCCACTTGTGTACATATTTGCTCCTCCAAAAGCTCATAATGTATCGGTGACACACCATACTTCTCCAGTGTACACTTACACCACTTCTCCACCTATGACACAAACTCAAGGGCTATGTCGCATAGATGCTGATCACTATGTTGAAACCGAAAATGAGACAAAAGGGGCCAATGATGAAATGATAAACAGGATGCTCAAAAGTTTGGAAGATGCTATGAGAAGTCTTCGTGGGCTTGGTAATAACCAAAGCATGAGATATGAAGAGTTATGTGCATTTCCTGAGATTGAGTTGCCACCGGGTTACAAGATTCCAAAATTTGAAAAGTTTGATGGTTCTGGAAATCTTTTCTTTAACTTGAAGGTCTACTGTGAAAAGTTGGTCGGTGTGGGAAGGAATGAAGGCATAAGAATCAAGCTATTTATTCAAAGTTTGAGTGGAAAAGATTTAGAGTGGTACTGTAAGAAGGATATAACCAAATGGCATTCATAGGATGATCTGACAAATGCTTTTGTGGGTCACTATAAGTTTCATGTCGAGATCGCTCCTGACAGAATCTCTATTACAAAGCTAAGACAAAAATCTACTGAAGGCTTCCGCAATTATGCCATACGTTGGAGAGAAGAAGCATCCAGAGTACACCCTCCTATGGAGGAAGCATAAATGATCACTTACTTTATTTAGGCTGTAGACTCTGAATTTTATGAACGAATGATAACAATGAGTGGAAACACTTTTGCTGAAATTATCAATATCGGAGAAATGATTAAAAATGGCCTCAAGACTGGAAAAATAAAATTTTTTACAGCATTGCAGTCCACTAATATGGCCTTCCAAACTGGCTCTTTCAGAAATGGAAAGAAAAAAAAGAAAGAGATTATAGGAGTGATGACTCGAGGAGGTATATCATATCACCAACAACCTTCACAGTTCAATGCTCAATATTCACCATATGTGATCTACAACGCACATGCAACATATCATACTCAACACCCACAAAGTGCCTACAATAATGTACCTCCTCCTAATGTCGAAAAGAAACCTCCTAGAGTCTTCACACCATTAGCGAAAACTCAAACTCAACTTTTTGAAAGGCTGAAAGTGGCTGGAATACTCCACCTAATTGAGGGAAAACCAATGAATCCTACTGTAAAATGGTATCGAGCCAATCAATGTTGTGACTATCACTTAGGTGCAATAGGACATAATATAGAAGGGTGTCTGTATCTCAAGCATAAAATTCAAGACTTGATTGACGACAAGGTGATAACACTTGCAAAAGCTCCAGCAAATATGAACAACAATCCATTGCCCAGTCACAAGAAGTAACTATTCGCATGATCAATTGCAAAGAAGATTGAAGTTTTCTGAAAGTCACACTTTTGGCGTCCTTCGATTTTTATGTTATCATTTTCATTCCTTGTATTCACACTTTGTCATTTTATTTCCCTGTAATCATATCTTAGGGTTTGATTTTCTTGAAATTGCACTTTATTTATAATGTGAACTACGTTTGACCTAATTTCTCTAGTAGAATACGTAATCGACCTACTTTGGCTTCGGTCACGTTATCAAAAAATCTCAATTTCCTTTTGTTTTAAATTAGAACTATGTTTGACCTGATTTTCCTAGTGAAATACGTAGGTGCCACACCGGCTCGGTCATATCCCCGTAAAATTTCCATTTCCCTCTATAGTAGAAACTGGGGAAGAATTTTTGAGAGGATCTCAAAAATTCGCTAGAAGAAGATCTTCTCCAACAAGTCAGAATTGAAGATCACATTGCAGTACGCAACTGGGGTAAATTTTTTGAGAAGGTCTCAAAAATTCCACAAAATTTAAAATACAAGTTTGAACACTGAAGTTTGTTAAAGCTGCAACTGGAACAGAACTTTTGAGATGGATCTCAAAAATTTCATATTAAGCGACTACAAAGAAGTTCAAGAGTTTTCTGTGTCTTAGACTGGGATAGAATTTTTGAGGAAGGTCCTCAAAAATTCCATCAAGACTGCATTTTAAGACCAAACAAGTGTACAAATCAAGTACAAGAAGGAGCACCAGGAGAGCAAGGCAAAGCCAACACGAATCAGTTTCTCAAAACTAAGAATTTTTCTTTGGTTGCAGGAAAAAGGAAGTCACAAAATTGACAATACTGAGATCACCAAGCGTGATAAAAAATATTGCTGGACTCACCATGGCCTTGGCATAAATATCCAAACAACTTCTCTTCTCACTTTATCTCTTAATTTGTTCCTGTTGCTTTATTATAATCTTAACACTTTCTCTAAATTTTATAGGAAAAATGGTCGGGCACAATGACTAGGACCTGAAGATATCATTTGGATCACTATATCATAAGTCAAATGACTTTATCTCCAAACTTATCCCCTGTTATACTCTTTGATTCATTACAATCACTTTATTACGTTATTGATGACTGTACTTTTGAGTTATGCATGTGACGTTCTTCAAATCTTGCTTTTCATGACAAGATATAGGGGCAAGTGGTAATGGATTCTCTCAAAGTTCAAAGAATCAAGCCAGAAGATCACCGGACACAAGACATGCAGAAGTCCTTTCAAGAATCCTCAATTCAAAGGATCCAGTTCAACAGATCGATTTATATCTTGGCGAATCTAATCCTTTATTCTTCTGATCAAATCTTACGTTCTTTACAAAATTCTATCAATTTCAGGCCCGAACTACGTCTGACCTGATTTTTATTCCAGCAAGATATGTAGGCAATAGTACATAAGGATTCGATCTTTCTCACTATTTCAAATTACAGACCCTCAGAGGTAAATGAGGCACATTTTGAATAAGTCAATTCTTCATTTATTTCAAACTATTTCAATTAAGTACTCTTCAACTGGAAACAAGGGCTACTTTTTAGAACTGTTAAATAATTCCAAAAATCTTTGTGCAAATTCAAGCTTCAAAGACTTTCTCTATCGACAAATTCTCTCTTTATAAGAGATTTTATTTGAAATAGGGACGTACCTTACATTGTATCCCTAATCGGCCATAAGAGCCTTTAGTCGACATCAGGATCCCTCTCAACACATTTGTCTAGGATCATACGCTTTTCATAGTTACCGTATCATTATGACACGTTTATATGGTTTAATATATGTTAATCTCTTTATTTTCAAACTAAGAAATTTTCTGTGAATGCAGGAATGGCAAAGTCTTCAAGAACAACTGGAGATGTTAAACAACAAGCCTATTTGTTGGCACAAGTCGAATGGCTATATCCTTACTCCTTATTTTTGGTGTTTACCCCATTGACCATTGTTTTGTTCTATATGCTCATTCTGGCAGACATATTATATTATGTTGGACTGTCAGCTCCTTCAACATGATATATTGGACCGTCACCTCCTCAACTGTAACATATTATGTTATGTTGGACCGTCACCTCCTTCAATGTGACATATTATATTATGTTGGATCATCATTTTTTTCATCATGACATATCAGGGGCAGAGCTACGTTGTACCAAGGGTGGTCAGATGAACACCCTTCGCCGAAAAATTGTACCGAGTATATAAGTAAAATGCTACTGTGTATGGTTAAAGATACATTTTGAACACCCTTGAACAAGTGAGCATTGTGGCCTAGCGGTGTTAGGCATTCACTAAAGGCTTTTACACAGCGCCTGCGCAGGTTCGAGTCCTAGCAGCTGCATGCCTTCTCCCAATTTTCATTTCTTAAGAAAAGCTAATAACTAATTACGTACTTTCTGGATTTATTTTATATCACAAAGTAAGTTATTCTCTGGTATAATTAGTTAATAAATCTAGTATTTTTTAAATAATTTAAAATTAATATTATTTATTAAAATAATTCTTAATTAGAGTCCTACATAGGGATGGGCATAAATACTGAATAACCGAACCGAACCGAATTAATTCAGTTTTTTGATTTTGGTTTTTGGTTTTTCAGTTCAGTTTTGGTCTATTTATTTTTAATAATTCGGTATTCAGTTCGGTTTTTGGTTTTGCACTTTCAGTAATTCGGTTTAACCGAAAAACCAAAATATAATAAGTATATTATTTTCTGAAAATTATATTATATATATTTGGAGTTTGGACCCTTATCTAATTCTAACTTCTAAGTTCTAACTAAGCTCAAATCACTATCCAACTATCCAAGCCCAAACTAAATAACATAAACTCCTAATTCCTAAACTAAAGCGGTCAATTCTATTCTCTTCTCACTTCTCTCATTTCTCTCAACACCAATAGACAACTCACAACAGTCCAACACTCAACGAGCGGCAGCGACAATCAACTTTCTGCTTCCCACTAAATATGACAAGACTTCCAAGTCCAGTCAAGATTGAAAAGAAAAGAGGAAAAGTACAGCACAACTGCATCTTTTGTCACTACTACTGAGTCATTCTTCTCAATTGAATTTAACGTTGATGGTTTAATAAATAATATTCTCTTCACTCAGTTGTGGTCAATGATTTTTTAACCAGCTGATGATGGGTAATGTTTGTTTATTGACACTTCTCTACATTTAGCAATGTGTGTCTAATTGTTATTCCTTGTGTTAGAAATATAACCAATTACAAGTATCAAACGTTAATGAGCAAAGAGATGTAGCTGCTATGCTAAAGGTTGAAAGTTGATATGGAAAGAAGAAGTAACCTGCTTCAATTTGCCCATTAAGTAAGCCCAAAACCAAAATAACCAAATTTGATAAATCGAAACTGAACCGAACCGATTTTGGAAAAATTGAACCGAACCAAATTTAATTCGGTTCGGTTTTAGGTACCTCTTCTCCCATAACCAAAAATAGAAAAAACCGAACCGAAATTTAAAAAACCGAACAGAATAACCGGATGCCCAGCCTCCTACAACATAAAAACTAAGAAAAAAAATAAAAGTTTAGTAGCCAATTAAATTCCCAATCGATTTGCCTTTCACTTTCTTTCTGTTTTTCATTATTTTTCTTAAATAAAACTTAAAAGTAATTGTTTAATTTAAAGTTAATAAATAAATCCTGAAAGCTCTCTATAATATTGCCAAAAGCAAAAAGGCTCTACAAAGAAAGTAAATAAAAACACCTCTCTGATTTCGTCTCTATTCTTCACGTCTCGTTGTTATTGTTGTTGTCATCAGAGGTCGGTGAAAGCTTGAAGCGTAAAAGTGATATCATTTTAGGCTAATTTTTCTCCTCTCTTTCTCTTTCTTTTTTTTACTCTGACTGTTCACTTTCTATTAAATTAAACATGAACTTATTAAAGCTAAATATTATACAGTTTGATTTTAAATTTTTTGGTGCATTTATTCATAAAAATATGATTTATTAATATTACATATTTGATTTTAAAATTTTCCGGCACCTATTCGTCAATTTTTTTTACTTACTTATGCAATGTTTGAAAACTCTTCGTAAAATTTCTGGCTCCGCCACTGTGACATATTATATTGGATTGTCATCCTTCAACGTGACATATTTATTATATTTGGTATGTTTATCGGCATCAAGGTGACACCACATATTCATCGGTATCAAAGTGATACCACTTATTTATCAGCGTCAAGGTGATCCCACATATTTAGCAGTATCAAAATGATACCACTTATTGATCAGCATCAAGGTGACACCATATATTCATTGGTATCAAAGTGATATCACTTATTTATTAGCATCAAGGTGACACCACATATTCATCGGTATCAAAGTGATACCACTTATTAGTTGGCGTCAAGGTGACACCACATATTAATTAGCGTCAAAGTGACACCACTTATTTATTGGCATCAAGGCGACACCATATATTCATCGGTATCAAAGTGATACCACTTATTTATCAGTGTCAAGGTGACACCACATATTTATTGGCATCAAGGTGACACCATATATTCATCGGTATTAAAGTGATACCACTTATTTATTAGTGTCAAGGTGACACCACATATTTATTGGTATCAAAGTGATACCACTTATTGGTCGGCCTCAAGGTGACACAACATATTTATCAGTATCAAAGTGATACCACTTATTGGTCGGCGTTAAGGTGACACCAAATATTTATTAGTATCAAAGTGACACCACTTATTGATCAGCATCAAGGTGACACCATATATTTATTGGTATCAAAGTGATACCACTTATTGATCGGCGTCAAGGTGACACCACATATTTATCAGTATTAAAGAGATACCACTTATTGATCAGTGTCAAGGTGACACCACATATTTATCGGTATCAAAGTGATACCACTTATTTGTTGGCATCAAGGTGACACCACATATTTATCGATATCAAAGTGATACCACTTATTGATCGGCATCAAGGTGACACTACATATTTATCGGTATCAAAGTGATACCGCTTATTGATCGATGTCAAGGTGACACCACATATTTATCACATCAAAGTGACACCATTTATTATTGGTATCAAGGTAATTCCAATTATTCATCCACGTTAATGTGACTCCATAAATCTATAAAAAATCATCAAAGTGACGACCACATATCTACACAAGCAAGACCATATCTTTTGGACGTTATCAATCGAAGCACCATAAAGATGGTATCACTATCATTACATTTATATTACATTTTTTTACTGATCATTTTCACTCATATGTTTGCAACATATACAAGCCACATGTGCGGACGACGTCAAAATGGATGCAGCACAATGTGAAACTTTTTCTTAGCAGCGAACTAAGACATAGTTTAAAGAGGAATATAAAACTCTTTGAACGTGAGTTGAGAATTTACTTCTACCACAATCAAACCACACCCCTATGAGAAGGCATCTGGGTTATTCCTTTTGTTTTATCAAACCTTAACGTTTCAGTTTCACTTCCAAAGTAACTTTTGACTCATATTGGAAGCAATATCCCTCTTTTTCAAATTCGAGTAACTAGACACTTAGAGTTTTGGAAGTTATGTACATGTAGCTCTTATCTATGGTTGTGAGGGCCCCACATTTATTATTGAGACAATTACAAGCCTCCTTTCCATAACTCGACTCATTTGTCACCCATCTTGAGCCAAAGATTGTCTTAGCATAAAGATTATCTTTTCAACCGATTGAGTCGAACTACAAGTAGCTTGATTCCCTGAGTGTTGGGATATATAGGGAATCTATATTAAAAACTTGACTATATTCCTAATTTCCCCCAATCCTCTTACTCCCTAGCTTTCCGGTCTCTCCTTAATCAGAAATCGGGATAGCTTTTGAATTCTTTAAAAATCGTGTATAAAATCAAGTGTCTTGAACTACAAGTGACCTAAATTCTCATGTAACCCGAGATGTGTAGGAAACCCGATACCGGAGTCCGGCCATAATTCTTTAAATTTATGTTAAACCAATCACTTCCAAAAGATGAATTTATGGTTAGATAAAATTGAGATCATCAACTCTCTTTGCCCAGGGTTCCTCACATCCACCCTATCCAAAGGGAGGGGCATCTGTTGACACTCAATTTTTGCCCTCCATATTTTAATTAATTTTGAGCTTCTTTAATTTAAAACAATTTTGAAATAATTATTCTTATAAAACTAAATGTCCTCAAAATCAATTTTCATGCTAGCTTTGTTATTTTAAGTAAGGATATATATACTTTCTGTATTTAATTATATTGAGTTATATAGACTTTACTTAAGAAAATACTTTTAAAATTATTTTTGAGCGAAAACCGTGTTTAAATTAAAAATGTTTTGTTTTCCTCAAATTTGATTTGAAATTGGAGATTAATTGAATAATTAGTTTCTTAATTTTAAATAAGATGCTTATTACTTGAATGAATGGTTATTTTACTTTGCTTTTACTTAAAGAAGCTCAAATATTAATTTAAATGAATTCGTCTATTTGAATTTTAGCTTAAATTCTCTAATCATTCTAATTTGGTTTTCTTTTAAAATAAATTTGGCCACATTTAGAAATGTGGCCAACTCCTAAACTATTTAATCTCTCCCTTACCAGCAATTTCAGCTCATTCCTAGCCCAATTTCCAGCCCAATTCATCACCGATCTGGTCCCGACCACACCCTTATACCTCTACTTCTTCTCCAACAAACAACATAACAAAACGACCCTTTATTCCTTGTTCTTCAACACCAAAATGACAGACCAACATCTTAACCCAGACAACGACAACAACACCAAACCTCCATCAAACTCACCCAAAAACAACATCAAAATTCTTTCAAAACTCCATCAAATTACATCTGTTCCCTCTCAAACTCGTACAATCGATGCGCTGGCAGGTTCTAGAAGAATCTAAAACCCCCTCAGGTGTCCTCCAATCCCAAAAATCTTGGCAGATTATCCTCAATTTTGCCCATTTGTGTATGAATTTGTACATACGTGGCTCCATCTCACTTGATTAAGGCAAATTCCCGTTTGAATTTTGTAATGACCCTTCTAGTCATTCTAGTATTTTCACCTTTATTGTACTATTAGAGCTTGCCTGTAGCAGCCTCAAGTCATTTATGACTTGTTGGGACCAGTAGTTCGGTGCCCAGGCCGTCTTTATGGCCATTTTCTTATTTTAAGAGCTTTAACATTGAAAATCATTGACTTCAGTCAACATTCCTAACTATCATGCTCGGAATCAAATTTTGACAATTCTGTTGTCTCTGGAGCATGAACTTTGGTCTAAGAGGACTTTTTGTCAGGATTCGGGAGCTATTCTGCTTGAAATTTTCTCTCGTTCTGTATTTTCAGGCCAGTTGGGCTTGATTGGTTGACTTTGGTTAACATTTGGAGAAGATGAACTCGGACGGATATTCTGTTAGTCCTGTTAGCTCCGAAACATTGAGTTTAGGCTAGAAGGACCATTAGTTTAGGTCTCGAGGCTTCCGAACTTGCTTTCGATTGATGGGTTTCATTTTGGAAATAGTTGCCCTAAGGTTGATCTTTGGGCATGGGACCCACTTTTAATTAAATTGACCTTCGATGGGATTTTCTTTAATTCCGTTAGATTTGAAATGTCATTTCTAGTCAAATAGCTCTATTTGTTTGTGTCCGTGGGACCCCGGATGAATCCCGATGGTCCATTCAAAGTTTTAAGCTTAGTTGTGTTTTGGTGTACCTGTTGGGTTCACATTTGCGGGAATTTGATCGCATTTATGGCCACTGCAATTGTGGTGAAATGCCGCATTTTCAGTGTTTTTCTGCATTTGTAGTGCTTTGGCTGTATTTGCGGAGTCCGCAATTCCAATATAAGTGCCGCAATTGTAGTATCTGCTGGCAATGTATAAAATTAAATCTTCTCCTTCATTTCCTCATTTCCAACTTTTTTCCACCATTGTCAAAAGCTCCTAGACATTAATTTCTTCACTTCTGGCCATCAATTTCTTAGGGAAAACTCACCATAGCTTCGTAAGCACTTTTTCGTCATTAATCTAGTAAGCTTTTGTTAAACTCCAACCTTTCATTCTCTTAATTCCCTCTTTGATTTCTTGAAGTGGGTGGGCTGTTTTAATCCCGATTTTAATGCCCAAATCTTTCAATTTTTTGGGCATGCGCTCGTATGATCGTCATGATCATTTTATACTTTTCCGTCTCTAGCCTCGGGTTGCGGGGCCCACAGGCCTATCGGTGTCCTGGATTTTGGCTCGGCTATTATTATAGCAATATGGGTATCATTGGTCTTCTTTTGACATGTAGATTATTATGTTGATAGTGCTTTCATGAATTGGAGATTCTCGTAGCAGTTCGAGCCTGGACGAAGTCATTCCCCAGCTAATCGTCGATTAACAGGTAGGTTATGATTTCCCCTATCTAGACTCTACATATATAGACTATAACTGCACTAATTAATATCCTTGGGTGGGTTGTTATAGGTTGGTAGACCTTGTCCACCTTTTCTATACGTTTATTTCATACATTATTTGTAGTATTCTCATAGTATTGTATATTACCCTTGTGGTCCTGTGCGACCTTGTATTGACTCTGAAACATAGATGGTGAGTTATTTGGGAATGTCCATGAGTCCCGGACATCATGACCTTCTAGGCTGGTTATCTGTGCTATAGAACCGCTTGTGCCTGTGCAAGAACGATAGGAATGTTTGTGAGCCACTTTGGGCTAAACTTATTGTCTGCGAGCATTTTCATTCAGGAAAAAGGGTTTTTTGCATGTTTTACTACTGTTTTGGCTTTGGTCTGACTATCACCATTTTTTGAAACTTTGCATGGCCTCGAGGGCCCATTTTTGGTATAAATGAGGATAAAATAAGATTTGGATGCTTTCATACTGGTTTTCCTACTTATACTAGGCTTGGTAGGACCATAGCCCTAGACATGATTTTCTACATATTTAGACCCGGACACATGTCGGGCACCATGTTTAGGGATTTGAGACTTGATTCTTGATTTAGACCTGGATACGCTCTAGGCACCTCCGGGAGGGTTATTAAGACTTTATTACTGATTTTAGACCCGGATATACTTCGGGCACTCTTTGAGAGGGTCTTACAGATTACTACTACTGTTTTAGACCCAGTTTGATTCTGGGCATATACTATGAGGTTCCGAGTATTGAGCTACTATATGAGATTGCACGGTTTTGTATGTGGTCTATGAGTAGACCTCTATGGACCCTGTCAAAATCAGACCAAGGGCCTTGGGCTGCGTGTGCCAGATGAGGGGTGTACGGTGTAGTAGAGGTACACGGGCAGTGTCCTTCCATGTGTCATGCCTCTAATGGGCCTTTGGGGTACCAGAGGGGGAGCATACGAGTTGCTTTTACACTATATCATTATCATGCATCTGTTACTCCGATTCCACCCTTATTTGCTATGTGCTCAGTGTACGCTCCGGTTGGGCGGCCGGAGGGTTTATTTTCACTTGATTGTGTTCCTCGGTTGTATGGGTGGCTGTTGGGACTGTATGTATTTTATATTACTTCATTCATTTCATAGAGCTAGTATTGACTTTTGGTACTGATTGGATGAGTGGTTTTAGCCTGTTGAGGCACGTGTTTTAGGACTATGAGTATTGAGAGGCCAGTGGGGCTTGCATTGCTGAGATTCTGATTGTGTAGCCTTTTGAGCGGTTGTGGAATATTTGACTTTTGTTCTTGTCATGGTTTTGATTAGCATATCTGGATACTTGTGGGTTAGTTATTCCATCCTAGGCCTAACTTGTAAGAGGTTTACATCTATTTTTATCTTGGTATTTTGATGTCTTAGGCATGTTCTGTTAGTATGTGATTTAAAGTTCGATTGTTGGCTTTCTTTCCTTCTTTTCCGTTATCTTTGAGGTTATCAGTATACCACCCATCTCTTTAAATTCTCTTTATATATACTGTTCTTTCAAGGATCCCAGGTGAGTTCTTCTTCCTTCTTTCACCTGTGTATCTGTGTATATATATCTTCTGTGCTAGCATGTTGTTTTGTACTCTTGGTTGAATTACTCTTGTGCTAGTTTCCTTGTTTTTCTGTGATTATCTTCTTATGTTCTGCTTATTATTGCCTTTATATTTTATATATACTCAGTCGACCGATGATGCCTACTGGGTACCCGTTGCTTAGCAATTGGTACTCATACTACACTTTTGCACTCTTTGGTATAGATATTAGTGTGAGCTTTTGCCGTTGATTGCGTGGAGACTCGTGCAACTTTTGGATATTCAAGATTAGGGTGAGAGCCTGACGGCCGGGGCTTGCCCGCATCTCATCTTTTTACAGTGCTACTCTTTATTTTATTCAAAGATAGTTGTGTAGTTTATTTTGTTACTTCTATCACTTGCATTCTATTATAAGCTTTTGTACTATCGATACTAAGTCTTGGGGTTTGTATAGTGTTCTTGTATTTATTTATATATTTAGGTTTTTGCTTTTGCGTTATATTTATCTTATTTTGCTTCTATTTATTTCAGCTTCTCTTGCGTATTTGTTAGGTAGTAGCCCATTACTAACCGTTCTGGGCTACGGAAATTGGTTCGCCTATTGGAGGGTTGTAGGTGCCATCATGGCCTGAGAAATTGGGTTGTGACAGCTTGGTATCAGAGCCTAAGTTCACTGGTGTCATAGTATAGAAGCATTTGTCTAAGTAGAGTCTCGTGGATTGGTACAATGACGTCTGTATCCTATCTGCAGGAGGCTGTAGGGAATTGTTAGGAAAAGTTTCATCTTCTTGTCTCCTTATCGTGAGTTCCTGTCTCTATTGACTTCTAAACTTCGATTGTTTCATTCCTTCTAGGATGCCTAAGACGAGTGCGATAGCGGGTGATATCGAGGCTTCTGTGCCTGTTGCTTCAGTACTTTCGTCAATGCTAGGATTTTAGGGATGAGTTTGGTACATCAGATGGGGGGTATGGGGCCAACCCAGCCTCCGGTAGGTTTTCAGGATACCCCAGTTCTTCCAGACACCATGGCTAGGACTCTGAGTCCTTCGATGGGTGTGTCAGTGCCTCAGGGTAGGGCAATACCCGGTTCTTTGAGAAGTGCTTCAGTTAGAATTGGGTTTCCAGTTCTTCAGCAGGGTAGTATGTTGGTGTTAGAGTATGAGGCAAGGATTCATGAGATGGTTACACATACTGCTAGGACTGTGCCTTTAGAGTTTGATAGGGTTCTGAGCTTTGTTGAAGGTTTGATTTCACCGCTCGGTTTGGCGATCGAGCACTTAGTCACAGTTGGGATAACCTTCCTTCAAGTAGTGGATCATGCTTAGGCTGTTGAGGGTTTATGTCATGAGGCATATGGAGGTGGTAGTAAGAAGTGTCGTTGTTAGAGCAGTTTCTGAGGTTCTCAAACTCGAGGTAGGGGTTTGTCTGCTAGGGATCAGTTTTGTTGCTTCTTAGCAGACTGATTTCAGTTACCCCACAGGTTCCAGAGAGTGGTTGTGTAGGGCATGTTGAGCAGAGTAGACAGGGTAAAAATTATATTCTTCAGGGTTTGCCTTCAGAATGTGTAGGCCATGGTGGCTGGTCAAGTTCAGTGAGATCTTCCCATCAGACTTAACTTGGCAAGGCTTGTTATCGGTGCCGGGAGCATGGGCACTTTGTGAGGGATTTCCCCACGGTCCCACTTTCCAGTCAGCAGGGTCAGGATAGCCAGCAAGGCTATAATGGTTCACGTATCCATCCAAAGTTGACATACACCATACGTCAAAGTAGGGCTTCTTTGGGTTGCTATATTTGTGGGGTAGTTGGTTATTATTCTAGAGAGTGTCCCTAATGAGGGATGGTTAAGCCTTCAGCTTCGACTACTCTGGCCAGTGATAGACACCATCACTCTGATGCCCCTCTTGGTTGGCCAGAGATGGAGATTTCTGATGATGTCACTCCAGGTAAGACTCTGTTTACCTTCGGTTGGTGATAGCCTTGCTTGCGTTGCAATTCTTCCCTTTTCCTGTATTTGCTTATATGCTTTATATTTTACTTATTTAGTTTATTTACTATTTGAATTTGCAGTTTTATTCGTGTATTTTTTGGTAGTTCATCTCTTTTTAGTAGTGGATAGGGTGAGATGTCCTTGAGAGGTGTTTTCCCGAGTTTATAGCTCATGGGTAGGTTTTGTAGAGCTCGCTTCATGTTCATTGTAGTTCTAGGCTTTCTTTGGGTCTTCCTTTCTAGCGGTCCTAGATGGTTGTTGCCTAGGCCATTATCTAGCGTGGCTAGAGGTCCTTGTATTAGTTTGGTGTGATACCGGTGGTAGTACCAGAGTTTGAGATCCTGTCTTAAGTCAATTGGTGTTGGTTATGCTGGTGAGCATTGGTCAATTTTGCTTTTCTATGAGGATCTGAATCAACCTTTCTTAGTGTTCGGTTTGGTAAGTTAGAAGGTATGGTTTGCTTTCGTGGTTCCTTCTGTTTTAAGTCTAGATGAGTTTCTTTCTGCCCTCCCTAATTTGGGTTGATTGAATTGAGTTTGATTATGGCATTGTAATCGTATGGTTGGCTATAACAGTTCTGGCTAAATATTGATTGTAGCGTCGTGGTTGAGGTTAACTGTGGAATTATGGCAGTATGGTTGGGTTGTCTTCTTGTTTTCCCTAGTTTCAATTAGTAGCAGTTTCGATCGTGGTGCTTTAGTTGAGAGGTTGATTGTGGTATGTTGGTCAACTTCTTACTATAACATGTTGGCTAAGCATTGACTATAGTATCATGGGTGAGATGTGACTATAGCATTTTGGTGGAGTTAGGCATTCGGCCTACCCTCATTCTGTTGTATCAAGTGTTGCTGGTAGGAGTTGTAGGAGCTAAGGGAATGGCTCCAAGTTGAATTTGAGAGAGAACTTATTAGGTTCGGTGTTTCCTTAGAAAGGGTCTTGTTGGGTTTGCGAAGGAGGGTGCTGACTCCTTCCTCGCACTTTGTGTTTTAGTAAGTTAGCTGAGGGGATGATCGAGAGTTTGCTCCGTCTTAGGTGTTGGGCCTTTCTTTGACCAAATTCTGATTTTCAGTGGATTTTCCCTTCGATTGGTTTGAGGTTTCAGTAGCAGTTACGATTTGGGCAAATAAATGTTCAGAGCCTAGCTGACTCCAGTTCCTATGTGTTCATCGGCAATGTATGGGTCTATGCAGAGGTTCGACAGAGGTATTGGTTGCCATCTAGTATTGGGTTTCAGAGTCGTGGGCTAGAAAACTACTTCGGATGGTTCATGGTTGGTTCTTTTCGATTGTAGCTTCTTGAGTTGGAAGATAATGAGTTCGGACAACTTAGCTCCCCTATTTCAGTTATGGAATGACAATTGTCCTTGGACACCTAGTCCTTGGATAAACTTTGATCTAGGCTGGATATTCCAGATTTTAGTGGTGTTCTATATAGTATGAGGTTCCTTCTACTATGGTTGGACAGACACTACAACATAAGTTTGAGATTCAGCAGTAGTGTATTATGTGTGATCAGATTGTGCGAGTTGAGACTAACGAGGCTATTATGGGTTCTAATGATACTTTGAGGTTAGTGGTCACCTTTGTATCCTGAGGGTTTGAAAGCTTGGTTTGCTGGTTCTTTAAGGGTTGTCTGTTATGTGGGGTTCTAGTGTTGGTTAGACTCGGCTAGCGTGGACTAGCAGTTTAGTATGTTTCATGCTTTAGAGTTGGTAGTTTGGTGTGATGATGCAGTAGAACGGTTGATTCGATCCAAAAAGGTGAATTAATGGGTTACACAAATTTCTATATCCAAATGGCGGTCTTGGACTTTAAGCACCCTTTCCTTACCTACGAGGCGTTCTGACTTGATATTCGCAGTGTGGTTGACTTCTTCCTAAGTTGAGACTAGTAAGGTGATTTTAGAATTCATGTAGTGTTCGAGTTTTTGAAGCTTAGTTGGTGGTTACAGACCTTGTGGCAGGCTTACCATACTTATTGCGAGGACTTGGTTTTTGTTTTGGTCATTTAGGCAGGTTGTCCTAGTTTATTCGATTTTTGTTGTTTTAGACTTGGCACAGTTTAGCGAGGTAGGGTTGATTCTATAGTCAGAAGGTTCTCCGTTGGCACAGGGTGTTCATACATGCCTTTTGCAACCCTGGTGTGCAAGCTTTAGTCGAGTTCAGGTGGTTAGTTCAGTCGGTTGGTCCAGATAAGTTCAGGTGGCGAGGCTGGTGTTAGCAAAAGTGGTCGTCCTTTGGTTGGTGGTTAGTCGGGGTAAAACTACTACAATTTTTGAGGATGCACATCGGGTTAGTGTGTTAGAGGTTAAAAGATAGTAAGCCATATCTTAGTTTGGATTAAATCAGAGTAAAAAGGGTGACTTCGTTCGTGGTGGAGTGCAAGCAGGAACTAAGGGTCTTCGGTGTGTCTGTTGATACTTTGAGAGTAGCTCTAGTGTGTGGCTTGTGTGCAACTTCATAGTTATGGTGCAAAAGGATTCAGATCATAATAAAGGGTTTTGCGGATCAGCGGGTTCATGAGTTGGAGTTTTAGGCTGATGGCTTTTCTAGGTAAACTTGGTTGTGGTGTTAAGGATTCAGATTCTGTGTGTTGGTTACCTTGGTTCTCTGGTTTTGGTATCGAGTTTGTGCTTTTTGGTTGAGATTCTAGAGGTTCTGTTTGGTTGATAAGTTTTTGGAGTTTGGGAGTTTAAGGTTGGAGTCTAGCTTGGCTAGAGTGAAGTTAAGGCTTGGTTGCTTTCTTTTGCCTCGTTCTGTAGGGTGTCTTACAGTCGAGGAGGATACCTGGGTTGTTTGAGAGAGTAGTGCGGGATTTGTATCCGCAGTTGTTAAGATCTTTCTTTTCCATTCCTTCTTGACTTTCGGAGATGAAAGTCCTTTTTAGTAGTGGATGATGTAATGACCCTTTCGGTAATTCTCGTGTTTTTGCCTTTCTTGTACTGTTAGAGCTTGCCTGTAGCGGCCCTAAGTCATTTATGACTTGCTGGGACCGGTAGTTTGGTGCCCGGGCCGTCTGTTTGGTCTTTATGGCTATTTCCTTATTTTTAGAGCTTTAACATTGGAAATCATTGACTTCAGTCAACATTCCTAGCTATCGTGCTAGGAATTGAATTACAACAATTCCGTTGGCTCTAGAGCGTGGACTTTAGTCTAGGAGGACCTTTTGTCGGGATCCGGGATCTATTCTTCTTGAAATTCTCTCTCGTTCTGTGTTTTCAGGCCAGTTGGGCCTATTTGGTTGACTTTGGTCAACATTTGGAGAAGACAACCTCAGATGGAAATTTCGTCAGTGCTATTAGCTCCAGAATGTCGAGTTTAGGCTTAAGGGACCATTGGTTTGGGTCCCGAGGCTTCTGGGCTTGATTTTGGCCATTGAGTTTTATTTTGGAAATAGTTGGCCTAAGACTAATCTTTGGGCGTGGGGCTACTTTTCATTAAATTGACCTTCTATGGGATTTTCATCAATTTCGTTGGATCCGGAATGCAGTATTTGGTCAAATAGCTCTATTCATTTGTGTTCGTGGGACCCCGAATGAATCCCGAGGGTCCATTCAAAGTTTTATGCTTAGCTGAGTTTTGCTGTACCTGTTGGGTCCGCATTTGCGGGCATTTGACCGCATTTGCAGCCACCGCAAATGCGGTGAAATGCTGCATCTGTGGTGTTTTTACACATTTGCGGTGCTTTGGCCGCATTTGCAGAGTTCGCAATTGCGATATAAGTGCCACAATTGCGGTATATGCTGACAATGTATAAAATTAAGCCTTCTCCTTCATTTCCTCATTTCTAACTTCGTTCCACCATTGTCAAAAGCTCCCAAACACTAATTTCTTCCCTTCTGGCCATCAATTTCTTGGGGCAAACTCACCATAGCTTCGTGAGCACTTTTCCATCATTAATCCGGTAAGCTTTTGTTAAATTCCAACCTTTCATTCTCTTAATTCCCTCTTTGATTTCTTGAAGTGGGTGGGATGTTTTAAGACCGATTTTAATGCCCAAATCCTTTAATTTTCTGGGCATGCGCTCGTATGATAGTCATGATCATTTATACTCTTCCATCTTTGGCCTCGGGTTGCGGGGCCTGCGGGCCTGTCGGTGGCTCGAATTTTGACCTGGCTATTATTATAGCAATATGGGTATCGTTCTTCTTCTTTTGACATGTTGATTATTGTGTTGATAGTACTTTAGCGATTTGGAGATTCTCGGAGCAGTTCGAGCCTGGACAAAGTCATTCCCGCAGCTAGTCATCGACAGGTAGGTTATGGTTTCCCCTATCTAGACTCTGAGTATATAGACTATAACTGCACTAATTAGTATCCTTGGGTGGTTCGTTATAGGTTGGCACCCTCACACCTTGTCTGCCTTTTCTATCCATATATTTCATACGTTGTTTGTAGTATTTGCGTAGTATTATATTTTACCCTTGTGGTCCTGTGCATCCTTGTATTGACTCTATAACATAGATGGTGGGTTATTTGGGAATGTCCGTGAGTCCCGGACATCGTGACCTTCTATGCTGGTTATCTGTACTGTAGAACCACTTGTGCTTGTACAGGGCCGATAAGAATGTTTGTGAGCCACTTTGCGCTAAACTTATTGTCTGCGAGCATTTTCATTCATGAAAAATGGTTTTCTGCATGTTTTACTACTGTTTTGGCTTCGGGCCAACTATCACTATTTTTAGAAACTTTGCATTGGCTCGAGGGATCATTTTCGGTATAAATAAGGATAAAATGAGATTTGGATGCTTTCATACTGGTTTTCCTACTTATACTAGGCTCGGTAGGGCCATAGCCCTAGACATGATTTCTTCAAATTTAGACCCGGACACATGCCGGGCACCCTGTTTAGGGATTCGAGACTTGATTCTTGATTTAGACCCAAATACGCTCTGGGCACCCTCCAAGAGGGTTATTGAGACTTTATTACTGATTTCATACCCGGATATACTTCGGGCACCCTTTGAGAGGGTCTTACAGATTACTGCTACTATTTTAGACCCAGTTCAATTTTGGGCATATACTACGAGGTTCTGAGTATTGAGATGCTATATGAGATTGCACAGTTTTCTATGTGGTCTATGAGTAGACTTCCATGGACCCTGTCGATCCTAGACCTAGGGCCTTGGGCAGCGTGTGCCAGATGAGGGGTGTATGGTGTAGTAGAGGTACACAGACAGTGTGCTTCCATGGGTCCCGCCTCTAATGTGCATTTAGGTACCAAAGGGGGAGCATATGAGTTACTTTCACATCATATCATTATCATGCATTTGGTACTCTGATTCCACCCTTGTTTGTTGTGTGTTCAGTGTACGCTCTGGTTGTATGGGCGGCCGAAGGGTTTGTTTTCACTTAATTGTGTTACTCGGTTGTATGGGTGGCCGTTGGAATTGTAGGTAGATTATATTACTTCTTTCATTTTGTAGAGCTAGTATTGACCTTTGGTACCGATTGGATGAGTGGTTTTAGCCTGTTGAGGCATTTGGGACTATGAGTATTGAGAGGCTAGTGGGGCTTGCGTTGCTGAGATTCTGATTGTGTAGCCTTCTGAGCGGTTGTGGGATATTTGACTTCTGTTCTTGTCTTGGTTTTGATTAGCGTATCTGGATACTTGTAGGTTAGTTATTCCATCCTAGGCTTGACTTGTAAGTGGTTTATGTCTATTTTTATCTTTGTATTTTGATGCTTAGGCATGTTCTATTAGTATGTGATTTAAACTTCGATTGTCTGCTTGCTTTTCTTCTTTCCTGTTATCTTTGAGGTTACCGGTATACCGCCCATCTCTTTAAATTCTCTTTATATATACTGTTGTTGCAAGGATCCTAGGTGCGTCCTTTTTCCTTCTTTCACCTATGTATCTGTGTATGTATATCTTCTGTGCTAGCATGTTGTTTTTTACTCTTGGTTGAATTATTCTTGTGCTAGTTTCCTTGTACTTCTTCTTTGTTTTTCTGTGACTATCTTCTTATATTCTGCTTATTATTGCCTTTATATTTTATATGCGGTCAGTCGGCCGATGATGCCTACTGGGTACCTGTTGCTTAGCAATTGGTACTCATACTACACTTCTGCACCCTTTGGTGCATATATTAGTGTGAGCTTTCGCCTTTTATCGCGTGGAGACTTATGCAGCTTCTGGATATTCGAGACTAGGGTGAGCGCCTGATGGCCGGGGCTTGACCGCATCTCATCTTGTTGTACTGCTACTCTTTATTTTATTCAGAAATAGTTGTGTAGTTTATTTTGTTACTTATATCACTTGCATTCTATTAGAAGCTTCTGTACTATCGATACCAAGTTTTGGGGTTGATGTAGTGTTCTTGTATTTATTTATATGTTCGGGTTTTTTCTTCCGCATTATATTTATCTTATTCTGCTTCCATTTATTTTAGCTTCTCTTGCGTATTTATTAGGTAGTAGCCCATTACTAACCATTCTGGGCTATGGGAATTGGTTCGCTTACTGGGGGTTGTAGGTGCCATCATGACCAGAGAAATTGGGTTGTGACAAATTTTGAATTTCACCAATTGTTATTCCCAATCTACACATCTGATCCCCCCCCCATTTTGCCCTAAAAATCCTCTGTATAAACCTCCATTGGTAATGGATTAAGGGCTGGCTTGTGGGGAATTCTTTGAGTCTTTTGGAGAGTCAATCTCTAGTTCATAAGAACCAAGAGTTGTAAGGGCTAGAACACACTTAAAAAATCTTTTTGATTCCATTGAAATCAATCCGGATTCCAGTAGTTTTGGTGAAGAATTCCAGTCGAAGGTCGTCCTCCTGAGTTTGCTGCTCTGGAAAAGGTAACATTCCTCTCCTTCTATGATTATTATCTATTATGTGTTTATCTATTTAAATTTCAATTTAGAATAGTTGGTTTATGTAGATAAATTCCTCCGTATTCAATTTATTTCCCTTCTTATTTGTGATCTCTGTTTTGGTTAAGTTTAAATGAATCATATAGTCATGTGATTAACCGTTGGGAATTCCTTTAGTTTACGAAAAGAGGCGTTATGGTTAAACTGTTATAATTTCTTGCTTCGTATGTTAAGGATTTTGTCTGCTCAGGATACCTGAGTTGATCGTAGGTTCAGTTGAGCTCTATGTGAAGTTGAGTATTAATTCATCTTCTCTTTAGTTGCTCCTAAATAACTTGAATCATCATGTCACTCCTTCGAGCGATATTTTCCTCCTGTAAACCTCGGGTTTGAGTCTGTATAATAGTGTTGTTATGTTCTCTTGATAGACATATAGTTCCCAATTGTATTCGTCTTGTGTTTCTGTGATCACGTGGGTCTTCACTGTGGTTTTACCTTGAAACATATCTTACATGTTAATTTGGTGTTTACTTTGAGCATATGTAAGTCTTCCTTGACGAAATCAAATCCATGTGCAACGGGGGGTTTTGTTTTGAGTGATCTGATAACATGTTATCTTTCTATCTTCTCAAAATAAGTGTCAGATCCTTCTGTTTTAGCTACTGCATTGAGTTGATACGTTTTGAAGTTGGTTTCCAATGTTGGTTATGTCTTCATATGGTCACATCTGATCCTTTCCTTGAGCCATATATAATTTTTAATATTAAGCAGCCATATTGTGTCAAAAGCTGATTTTTGTGCTTTGTCGAAACATGTAGTTTGATAACCTTTGTTAATTGAAGTTTCAACTTGTCATTTTTTTAGTATGGGAAGGTTCTGTTAAAGTCATGGTTTAGAGTTGTGTGATTGTCAGGTTTCTTAAATTCTTTCCAAAAGAGGCATGCTTTGATTTTGATTAAAAATTAAATGAAATGCAATCTTCATGCCATTTAACATAAAGAAACAATAGTTTAATTTACCAAGTAGTAATTCCCAATAGATCATTCAGTCATAGTCTGGAATGCTTGCCTCGTACCAGTTCACTGAAAAGTCAGCCTTACAATTTGTTGATTTTGTCATATACCATGCGTTTACGGTGTTTGAGGATGACAAAAATCATGCTCCTTTCCCTTTGATTGCTCCTCTGTCCGTTTGTCTAGTAAATGGTAGCTTGAATAACATTACCTTCTCATAACATGAATCAAATGATAGTTACATCTTGATGATTGTGTTTTATTTCTCAAATCATGTTAATTAGATGTTAGTTACTACCTAATTTCCCTCAGATTAGAACAATTAGCTCATGTCCAACTGAGACTATAAAACTATTATGTTCTCTTTGATCAAATTTGTTTATGCGATAATGAGTCAGATTTGTTAGTTTGAATAAATATTAACTCATTCTTTTCCATTTCTATGCATATGATGTCCCGTGAGTCCACTTGGACTCCCCTATGTATCCTCTCTGCATCTTGTTGGGCTGATAAGCCCAACTCCTATTGAGTCGGCCTCGTCAAACAAAGGAAACAAATATACAGGACTTAAATGGAAGCAGAAGAAAATGAGCTCAAAAGCTCAATTAGTTGACACAAGGTAGCAAATTATAGCATAAAAAATGTTGCCAACCCGTTGATGCTGAAACACAACAGCAGAAGCCAGAGAAATTTGGACCAAGAGTCCATGTTATTTTAATGTTTTACTTTTCTTTTCCTATCTTATGCTTGTTACATTATATTGTTAAACACTAATACTTCACTTAATCTAGATGAATCCTCAGGGAGGAAGTTTATGATAAGATTGTTCATTTCCTTTGGTCATTCAATATCTTCAATTCAATTTTTTAGGCAAACTAAGCTCGATAGAATGACTTGGAGAATATTTCATGTCCCTTCATAGTTATTAAGTAGCTCAAATCCATATTTAAGAAATTGAGTTAACTATTTAAGTCAAAGACTTAAATCAGATAAAATTTGAAAGATAGAATTATTTTGAAACTTTAACATTCAAATTATTTCACCTTGGAATGAGATGAATGAAAAAGTAACAAGTAATTTCTATTCATTTAAATAAGGATTTTTTTATTTACCAAAATACTTAAAGAATTTTTAAAATTAGCCAAATATTGTAAATCCGTCGGGAACCACACTTTGTGGATTTTTGAAAGTGTCTAACACCTTTTTTCGAATTTAACTTAAACCCTTACCTAGACTCTGGTTTTGAATAAAAGTTTTTCCTCAAAAATTACCTTTTAAATGGTTTCTTAATTTTCCTAAAAATTAAGTGGCGACTCTCTTTTTAAACTATTCTTTCAAAATAAAATCAAATAAAAATGAATTTTTTTACCAAAGTTATGAAAAGGTTTTGAAACCTTAGTTTTCAAAATCAATCGTAACAGTAGTAATCTACGAAACCGACAAAATCATGAACCTATCATGACCCGACTACTCAGGTCATGAAGTCACCTGCCATAACTCACCAGTAGGTAAGCGAAACTCTTATCCCGGAATGATAAGTAATGGGCTAATAAGATAATAATATAAAGGCGGGAAATCAACATTTAAATAATTAGAACAAGCGGAAGATAAAGCATAAATATATAGCGAGGAAGTAGAACCAAATACACAAATGACTCCCCCAAGACCTTGTATCAGTCAGTACAAGAGCTACTACAACATATGGGGTACTAAATAGATACAATGTTCACAGAACAATCTCCGAAGTACAAAATAAGACTAGTCCAAAAAAGAGAGATATGGATCAACTTCGCTTGTCAAGAGATCACCATAAATCTTTGGTCAGCAACTCTGCACGAGGATGACATCAACAATGATAACTCGCACTAGGATCTGCATCAGGAAAAAAGATGCAGAAGTGTAGCATTAGTACTAAAACACGCGGTATCCAATATAAATCATAGGCTAACTGAGCTCAAATAAGACAGGAGTATACTCCCTCCGTCCCACTTTATATGACCTAGTTTGACTTGGTACACACTTTAAGAAAGAAAGAAAGACTTTTAAAACTTGTGATCTAAAATAAGTTAGATATTTGTGTGGCTACTAATTATTTCATTAAGAGTAAAATGAGAATTTTAAAGTTAAATTATTACTAAATATAGAAATGTGTCATTTTTTTGGGACTGACTAAAAGGAAAAGTGAGTCGTATAAAGTGGGACAAAGGGAGTAATAAAAAGCAATATAAGCTAAAGGCAATAAAATAAGGGTCAGAAATAGGCTAACAGGTCGAAGCTAGACAATTACGAAAAGTATACGTGAATAACTCAACATGAAGCATAAAGTAATAATCTAACTAAATATCTTAGAAGCATAAAATACGCAACTCAAAAAATACGAACAATAATAAATAAACCTAATAGGATCCCATAAGCCTAAAACATACAAACAACAACCAATGGATCCAACCAGAGCCCCATAAGCCCGGAGGATACAAACAACACCTAATACTAATTAGAAGCTAACCTGATGGGAAAAGAATGTAGAAGAGTGACACGATATGCAATATGAGATGGTGCAATGCAGTATGTGGCCAATACAGTGAAAGATTAGAATCTTACCTCAGACTCGCCCAAAATCTCACCTCAGACGTAGAAACTGAAATAATGTAGAAATGGATCAGAATCTTACATCAAACCACGTAGTAGAAATGGACCGGAATATTACATCGGACTGAGTAGTAAAAATAGACCAAAATCTTACATTAGACAGAGTAGTAAAATGGACTAGAATATTAAACTAGAACGAGTAGTAACATGTAAAATGGTCTTTTCATCACTAGAAAACTAGTGAGAAAATAGTTCAAGCTTTTCTAAAATCTGCAGTCATAGTAAAGTGAAGAATCTTATTTGTAAACCAAAAATCTATCTAGTACTTTTCCCCAACCGGGTCAATATCCATGTATATGTATGTATAAATATATGGGAGACATCACAAGTGTATACATACATAACATTCAGGGAAAAATCACCCTCCAAACAAGACAACTAACCTGGGGTTCCTCTGTCCAAGCCCAAAGCATCGACTCCACAGTCTCATATCATAAGAAATACAGAAATAACGCGATAGTAACAAAAGCTAGAGGGGGTAGAAATACTACTATACATCATACGACTACTCCAACCTATACTGAGGATATCTAATCTATTCCTAATCTCATAATCTAGTCTCAAATAGATAACAAACAACCTAAAATTAAGGTAACATAAGCAACTAACCTAATTAAGTTAAGAACGAAACATACTGACCTAAAATCCAACCAATCCCGCACCCACGACCTTGGGACCCCAAATACACAATATATAAAAATGGGAAATAAAGACGAGAGAGAAGCGGGAAAATATAAATATAAATATAAATTAGTTAGTAAACGTCTACCCTATTGTGAAATTCTCCTCTACTCCTATGCTAAGGTTCTCTAACCTAATCACCCCAAGCCACAAAAAACCTAAGCTAAACTACTAATCCCAACGGTACTATACATACTACGCCAAGACTTAAAGGATAAACTACAACATACAGTAAGGGTTCCCAAGTGAAAATCTACCCTAGAAAAAATCTACCCTAAGTCCTCTAATAACCTATAAGGATCATTGTAACACCTCAAAATTTTTCACTAATATTTGAAACATTCTAAGTGCGTGGTTAGACCCGAATCCAATGGATTTTTATTGTACTTAGGAATTAAAATCCATTATTAAGTGTGGGAAGTGCATGTTATACGAATTAAGGTCATAAGGAACCTCTACCACAAAGTTAAGTTGAATGCTTCTCTACCGATCAAGTTTTCATTTAAGTTCTTACTAGGGTCAAATTCAAATGATCATTCCTGGTATAATATGAAGATTTAGGTGGCCTAATACCCACCAAATTAGAAGTTTTTGAGTTTTCCTTTCAATGCCACCGACTGTTTATCAACCCAATTCTGAAGCTAAATGTCATGGGCATTTTAGTGGAGCACTGTCAGAAACCACAAACTCATTCCATGAGCCATGGATTGAGTTCCACGACCAGTGGAACAGTCCACGAGTCATGGAGACCATCCGTGAAACTCAGTGTAGCAACTTTTCATAAATGTCCAAAAGGGGTATTTTAGTCTTTTCTTACTCCCCCTAACCCCTAAACTATGTTATTTTAAGTCCTTATGAGGGGATTATATCACATTAGTCGATCCCTTTCCTCTCATTCCCATGATTCAACTCAAAGAGAAAGAAACAGAGCAGTTCTCTCAGACTTCAAGCCTCAGGTTCTTCTTTAAGCTTCATCCTTCAGTTCCAGCGCTAGAAACAATTTAGTAATCAAGTATGTGGGTATTCAGTAAGGGTTATTTTCACCCTTATGCCCAAAACTTTATCTTTTCAATACAAATTCCATGACACCATAATTTAGGGGTTTTACCCAAATATGAATATTTCTTCAAATTCATATATAAGTTTCATGATTAATATGACATACAGATATGCCATCAGTGATTATGAATAATTTTGACATCTAGATATGTCACATGATATGTTATATGAGCATATAGTATATTTTTAGAGTAGTATTTAAAATCTAGCGAACACGGGTTCCAGATAGCCCATGTCCCAGAACTACATGCTAACATAGGTTTTATTATCCCTCTGAGGCTCAGTTTAGTGAATCCACCCTAGTTTATGTTCTATACTGATGGCAAGGTATATGATAACTCTACCAACTAGATCCTAGAAGTTGGACTCCATGTTTGCTCACATGGTTTATGTCGATTATAAGAAACTTCCCTCAGAAAGGATTTTAAACATGACTTTTGTGCATGACTCATAGTTTTTAGCTTAGTTAAACTATTTTATGACTTACGGATATCATTCATGTTTTCAATTTATGAATACACTATGGAGTCATTGTACTATAGTATTGAAGTTTCTATACAGTTTCACTCACTGCATCAAGCATCAACTTTTACTATGCAAAATATCATGACTTCACAACTTTACAGCTTGAGACATGTTTTGTACTCTATTCAACAAAGGAGCTTATGTTTTATAATTTTGACTTATGCACTCTCAAATGTTTATAATTAATCTAGTTTTTCTGTTATGCCTTCATATTACCTATTTTCTCATGCTTTCAAGTTAGTGCATTATCTCACATGCTCTATACATTCCAAAATACTGACCGCATACCTTTTTGTGCTACATCCTTTCATGATGTAGATTCAGCAACCCATTCTCAAGCTTGTGGCTAGTAGTTCAGCAATACCTCCAGTCATCTTGGTGAGTCCTTATTATTTGGGGACTTTGTAGTTATTTAGATTGTTTTTTTTTCTAGTTTGCAGTCATTTAGAGTTAGCTGGGGGTCCTATCCTGGCAACTCTTCTGTTAGTAGAGGTTTCATAGATAGTCAGTTATTTAGTTGTATCAGTTTTGAAATGACCTTATATTTCAGTTTATGAAAGTTCATTTTATTATATTTCAAGATCTTAGCATATGTTTATCCTTCCACTTAGTTAGTTTATTGAATGTTTAATATTATGCCAGTGCCAAGGGTTAGCTTGGGATCACTTCTGGTTCCAAGTATCGTGTTACGTCCTGGTGTAGACTCGGGTCATAATAAACTTGGTATCAGAGCACATAGTTTAAGTGTCCTAGGGTGTCTATGAAGCCGTGTCTAATAGAGTCTTGCTTGTGGGAGTATTGTGCACCACACTTATAATCAGGAGGCTACAGGGGATTTAGAAAATGTTTTCCCTTCTTTCATACTCCAGATCATACAATAGAGCTATTCCCTAAGAAACTTATGCAGATTCGTGCATTGCTCTAATTCCTCTGACCCTGCCTTATCTTTGAGGTGGTGGAAATAGTAGAGTTCAGATTCCCATCAGTAAGACGCTCTTAGATAGAGTCATCCAAAATATAATAGGCTGTACAAGGGTTTTAGAGGAGCCCACTGGTGTGCTAAGTATACTGATTCAAAAGTGTACACCCTTGTTAGTATCAACCGTGCAGTCGAGCCTATAGTAGAATGTGCTCTCAGACCCCCTCTCTAGAAAATTTACTACGAATGGAATACTTAGCCAAAAAGTATACTTCTCTAAGTTCTTGGGTAGTATAGTCACTCAAGAGATAGTATGGTTCGGGATCTTATGAGCCATAAGTGGTAGAATGACCCTAGAGCAAGAAGTATGAAATTAGAAGTGTGGAAGCTAAAAATTGGAGATAGTGATAGAGGGAAGTATGTAGCCATAGGTATGTACCTATGAGGTAAGTAATGAGATGATAAATCCCTTGGTGTTGAATGAAGGATAATAAGTTATGTGTAGATCCAATGGTAGTATTTAGAGGAAGAGTTGTTGGCAAGTATGACCTAGGGCATATTTAAACTAGGGTAGGAGTTCATGAGGGCATGTCAATGTGTTAGAAAAGACTAAGTATAGGATGTGTATTGAACTAGTAGGGATTAGTGATAATGTTGTCCAAGGGAAATATGCTTGTAGGTTGCAATTGATAGATTGTGTGAGTGATATCGATTATTTTTCCATGAACTTTTAATGGACTAGTTTTTCCTTAACTTGTGATCTAGTAGTTGTAAGCTCGTGTATATGGGAAAGTTCTGTTGCTACCCATAAATAGTACTAGACCTTAAGCTTGAAGTTTAGATGATCCATATGGTGAGAAGGATGATTGTGCGAGGGTGTTTATGTTAGTTGAGTGGGATTAATCCCTATGACTGCTTGTATAGGCTGTACAACGGATGCAAGACCCATGTAAAAGACCATAAAAGATAACTTGAAGAATCTCAGCTTTCCTAGACTGCACAGTCAAGTTCACGGTTTATGAACATGGTCCATGATCTATGAAGCAAACATTGGAAATGATTTAGACTTGGAAACTCTCAAAAAGATTTGACGATTCAAACCACAGTCCGTAAACTTTCCCATGGTCCATGAACCCCATTTGAGGGAATGACTCAGCGACTTAGAAATCTCAAAAGCATTTGATGGCTCAAACCACAGTTTGTGAACCTGATTCATGGTCTGTGAAATGAACCGTGAAGTCAAAATTTGTAGGCACTTATAAAGCAATGCCTTAGCCAATTCTCATTCTTTTAGCATCCAAATCAGTTCTCTCA
Source organism: Jaltomata sinuosa (assembly GCA_003996215.1). Classification (NCBI taxonomy): domain Eukaryota; kingdom Viridiplantae; phylum Streptophyta; class Magnoliopsida; order Solanales; family Solanaceae; genus Jaltomata; species Jaltomata sinuosa. The sequence goes on along the minus strand of QJPP01007310.1, from coordinate 43,648 downwards.
GCCCTACGAGCTCTAGAGTAGGTGTTCCTTATGTATAGTGTATGCAAGAGTTTAAATTGATAACTTATGGTAAAAGTAAAGGTATAAGCATGACGTACATATGTGGAATAGAGATGGAAAGGTGATTTGAGGCTAAATCATTAGGTGAGGTAGATCCTTGAATGTAAGTAAGAAAGATGCACACCAAGGTAGAATGAAGTTACACTAGATTCTTGTAACACCCCAAAAATGCTAAGCTAATACCTAGACCAAAAATCTAAGTGAAAAGCTATAAAGTGAAACAAGGACCATGGACAGGTTCCATGGACCGTGAAACAAACCACAGACCATGGATGCCACCGTGGAACTTAACCTGCAGCCTTGTAAAAAGGTCTGAGATTTACGGATGGATTCCACGGATTGTGGAACAGTCCACAAACCATCAACTTAAACTGTGGAAATTAAACCCACAGTCTGAAACTCTACCTGAGTTCCATGACCCCAGACCATAAGACGTGGTCCCATCCATAAACTGTGGTTGTGTCTACGGGTCCTCAACTTCAATTTTTTTTGTAGTGTTCAATTAAGTTCCCAGGGGTATTTTGGACCTTTCCTATTCTTTTAACTCATATGCTAAGTCATTTTAGGCCTACTTAGATGAGTTTTATTCACATTTAGTCAAATTCCCCCTCAATTCTCACGATTAAAACTCAAAAAGAAAGAAACAAGCATTCTCTCAAGTTTCAAGACCTAGGGCTTCTTCTCCAGTTTTGTACCTTCAAGTTCTAGCTAGGAAATCTTCAATTTCAGGTATATAGGTATTTAGTATGGGTTTTCTTCTACCCTTATTCCCAAAACCTCAAGTTTTACGTTGATTCTATGAACTTATGAAGTTAGGGTTCTTACCCAATTATATGATGTTCCTATAAATTCAATTTCCTTACATTGTTACATGTTTTCTATTCCTACTTACATGATTTTGCACGAGTTTTTAAAAGTGTTTCTTAACCCCATGATTTGAACTATAAACCTAGCATAATTCAACATGTATTGCTTGTTTTAAGAAAATTTGGCATGTTCAGATAATATGATCTCAAGTACTCAGAAAATAGCATACCTAGTTCCTCAAGTTATGGACTTTAGTAAGAACATGTATTTAAACTAGTGCTATGCTAAAATTGTAAGAGATATGTTTTTATGTTATGTATGAACTCTATGGTATAATTTTAAGAGTAGTATTTAGCACCGAAAGAACAAGAGTTCCAGACAACCTAAGTCCAGAACTACGTTGCCACTATAAGTTAAGAGGGTCCTCATTACTTAAGAGTGTATCCTCTAGCCCAATGGGATTATGATAGTGGTTTCACTCAAAACATGGTCTTATACACCGGCAAAGTATCAGACAACTCTGCCAACTAGGGTTTAAAAGTAGGATCCTATATAGCTCACATGGTCTATGTCTGTTAAGCGAAACTCCCTACTAAAATGACTTCAAGTTTAATCAGTTTACATGAGTCTTAGCTTTCATGTTTAAATTTACTACTTTATGCCTTATAATTATAAAACATGTTTTCAACTCATGATTTCACTTTGAGTCATTGTCCTATAACTTTTACTACTATTGCATGATTTTAGTTTTAAGTAAGCTTTCAAGTACATTCTATCATGACATATGCATATCTCACATACTCAGTACATTCCATAGTACTGACCACATACTTCTTTGTGCTGCATACTATTATGATGTAGATTCAGGTACTTGTTTCCAGACTTATGGATAGATACTAGTAGAATTTCCAGTCACAGTGGTGAGTCCTCATCATCCGAGCACTTAGTTATGAGTTTATTTTACTTTCATGGTTTTTCTTTAGGTACTTGGAGTTAGTTGGGAATCTCATCACAGTAACTCATCTTATCAGTTTAGAGGCTTTTTTAGTTAAGCTTCCGCTCAGTATTTATATTCCTTATGTTTAAGTCATGCTAAGGCCAAGGGTTAGCTTAAGATCACTTTTGATCTCAGGTCTCATGTTATGTCCAGGGGTAGGCTCGAGGATGACAAACTTGGTATCATAACATCAGGTTTAAGGTGTCTTAGGATGTTTGTAATCTGCATTAAGCAGAGTCCTTTTCATGGGTGTAAAGTGTGCCACACTTATGAGAGGGAGGCTACGAGATATTTTTGGAGACTCCACATCTTTCATGTTTCAATCCTGTGCGATGGAGTTTAACTCTATTTTCCTTTCTAATTCATGCTTTACGCATTTTAGATCATGCCTCTATGAAGGAACAACACTTGCAATGCTAACCCTCCAGCTCCAGACCATGAAGTTAAAAATGCTGAGGTTTTTAATGCTATTCAAATGTCAACTCAGGCAATGACCAACCATGAAAATCTGCAGGCACCTATTCCTGCTAACCCAAATGGTGGGTCAACTGCAGCCTGGGTTTGAGATTTCATCCATATGAATCTGCCAGAGATTTTGGGGTTAAAGGTTGGTGAAGACTCGCAGAACTTCATTGATGAGGTAAAGAAAATTCTTAAGGTGATTGTAATAACCGGGTTTGTCATTACGGGTAAACCTTTCATGCCAAGTTTAGAGTTAGAAAACTTCTGGGTTTGGGAGTTGAAAATTCTAGGCTAGGCTAGTCTCTGCTGGTTTTGGAGCGAGGTATGGTCTAGGGCAATCTGGGTGAGGATTGGGTAATGTGTATTGTTTTGAGCTAGTTTTCCTTGTAGCTAAGACATAGAGGAGTCCGAGGGACTTTTTGGAAGTGATTTCTGGTAAGTGAATCTTTCGGTATCGAGGTTGACGTAAAGGGGTTATTCCGAGAAATCAAGAATTAAAGGTGTGTTATAAAATGGTAACTTTTGAAGAACTTTATGACATTATATCCCGTGTCAACCTCCATCACTATCACGACCTCCGCTATAGTGGAGAAATTACCGCTATAGCGGAAGTCAACATCGGTCAGCACCGCTATAGCAAATGATTCCACTATGGCAGTACCGCTATAGTGGAGTGTGGACCACCATAGAGGATGAGTCGGATATAATGCAAAAAACTTTCCCAAAATGTTCAGTTTTTATCAAGAATATTTTGGGAGAAGGGCAAGGCAATTTTGGGCGAAGTTACTCCATTTCCACCATTTTTCTTCCTAAAGATAAGGATTCTAATCCCCTAACTTAGTACTATATTTCCTATGGAGTAGAATTGCTAGTCTTGGACTTGGGTAAAGGTTATGGTTAACCTAGGAATGGAAGAATCCGAGGAAAAGGGGAATTCTAGGGCATAATAGTTCTTGGGTCTTGATATTATTGTTGGGTTATGATCACTTAGCCATAATTATCTAAAAATATCCGTAAAAAATGATGAACTTAGGTGAATTTATGGTGGGAAAGCCCGGAAAGGGGTGGATTGATCATGGTTTGTCCTGGGGATTGGGATTTTTTCATAATCTGGGTATTTTAGGCCAGCCAATTTAATTGTAGTTGTTGTATATTTGTTTCTAGACCAAGAACAAGCAAAGGATTTAGAAAACAGGAAGGCTCCGGTTCAATAGAGCATTGAGTAATTCGAGGCAGGTGATGGTTGTTGTTTTCCCAATATGCATTATGTGTTCATGTACTACTGCTTAGTATTGTATAAGTTGCATGCTTAGGGAATGTTTTATGAATGTCTAATTGTCCGGTTATCAGTCTTGTGAAATGAACTAGTTGTTATTGCTTGTTGATCTTACAAGCGTATGGTTGTTCATTGTTGTTGACTGTTGGATTTTTGTGTGACAATCGGTTGGCTCAGGTACCACGCCTGGTACAGGTTACTTATTGGTTGGCTTGGGTACCATGCCTGGTACAAGATACTATTTGGTTGGCTCAGGTACCTTGCCTGGTACATGAATTACAAATTGTTGGCACGGGTACCACGCCTAGTATGAATTTATTTTTCTTACATTGATTGTATTCTTTCGATTGTTCCATAAGTGGACCGGGTTGTATTCTTGAAATGTGATTTCTGCATATGGTCCATGAGAGGCTGAGTGATTATAATTAATTATGAGGTTGGTCTTAGTGTAGGCTGGGATTGCATGTCAATACTTAGGTGGTGTTAGGGGGATCCCAGGGTGGGTCTGGGCTATGTGGAAATGTTATATCTGTTGTTGTCATTAAGTGTGTCAATGGTTGTCTTTGGTTATATGTGTTTGATAAGCTAAGGAAGAGACTTATAGTCTGGTCATATTGTCAGCTTGTTTACATGTTTACTGTACTTTTGTCAACTTTAGTTTATTGTGCATATCTTATTTATTTGGAGATGGCCGATGATCCTACCAGTACACGGTAGTTGTGTACTGATTCTGCATTTGCATTCTTTTTATGAGCACAAGCAATCTTCTGGTGGCTGACGCACGACCTCACTTGTAGTCCCAGCGGTTCTAGATCTTAAGAATGAGCTGCTTCTGTCGAGCTACCTTGTTTTCTTCTTTTAGTTGTAGCCCACTTGTTTCTGGCTTAAACTCTTTTTTATTTTGGGGTTGCATCCCTGTATTTTAGACTTTTTAGATGTTTTGGTACGATGACCTTCAGGTTCTAGGAAGGAATTTTCCACAGATTCTTGTTATGATAGTGGTTTGAGATTATGAAATGTTAGTTTATTTTATGCAACTGGTTTTGAGCTGTTAGACTTTACTAAGTATTGGGTCGGTATTGGTACGCTCACCCAGGGTATTGGGTGGGTGCCACTCACGATGGTCTGGGTCATGACAAAGATGGTATCAGAGCCCTAGGTTCATTGATCTCATCGTATTAAAATGGGTCTAGTAGAGTCTTGCGGAACAGTACGGAGACGTCTGTACTTTTCTTCTAGAGGCTATATGACTTTAGGAAAATGATCTCTTCTTTCTTCCTTCGTGCTATAACTCGATTCCAATTGGTATCTGGTGATACAAATTGGTATCTAACTCTTTCACTCTTCTGTACTAAGATGGTTAATATGAGGAATAATAGAGCGAGACCAGCGGTCCCAACATCATGCCTGGCTGTCAGAGGTAGAAAAAGAGGCAGGGGCAAGGGCAGGGGCCGAGGTAGAGCAGCACCCGCCCGGGAAGGAGCTCAAGTAGCTGCAGGCGCACGAGAGGCCACCCCTCCTCTACCTAAGGATCAGGTTTAAGAGAAAGTTGAGATTGTTGTTGAGGAAGGCGCAAAATAGGCAGAGATGGCACCAACTGGAGATATAGGCCTTCCGTCTATCATGCCCAAAGCATTTCAGCAGGTGTGGAGCTTTCTGAGTGGACTGGTTGGTACGGTAGCCACCCCCGCATGTATTTCAAATCAAGCTCTAGGCACCCAACCAACAATTACTACAACTCCTAGGATGGGTGCAACATTGGGCATAGATGACTTCTTCAGGCCAATGCTAGGTCCGATTATGATAAGGAATGAGCACGAGATATTGACCAAGTTCGTTAAGTTGAAACCTCCTACTTTCAGGATACTGAGAAGAAAGATGCTTATGAGTTCATATTGGACTGTTATGAGAGGCTGCACAAGCTGGGCATTGTGCAACATCATGGGGTTGAGTTCATCACTTTTCAGCTGCAGGGTGATGCTAAGCATTAGTGGAGGTTTCATATGGAATGTCGACCATTGACCTTGCCTCCACTGAGTTGGGAGAAGTTTCATGCTCTCTTCTTAGAGAAGTATGTGCCTCGTACCTTAAGGGATTGCAAGAAGGATGAGTTCCTGGCTCTGGAATAGGGTGGCATGTCAGTCTCTACTTATGAGGCCAAGTTTCATGCCTTGTCTCATTTTTCTACACAATTGTTAGGTTCTGAGAAGGAGAGGATAAGACTATTTGTGAAGGGCTTGAATACTGAATTGCAGGTGTTGTCCGTGCATATGACTTCAGTGGGGAGGAGCTTCAATGAGGTAACAGATTATGTGAAAAAGTTAGAGGGGGTTAAGCAAGTGGGACAGGCTAAAGTGTTAGCCAAGAAGTTCCAAAATGATGGAAATTTAAGTGGTTCATACTCCAGAGGCCACAAATCAGTAGGTATACTCTGCCTCTCCTATTCAGTCAGCTCTGCCAGCTACTACATGTGGTCATCCGGGAGCTAATCAACAATTTTCAGCTTCTAGAGGCCAGGGAGCTTCTTATACATCTACCAATAGGCCTACACTTGATTGCAGTTGTTTCCATTGTGGTGATTTGGGACACTTTAAAAGAGAGTGCCCTCACAGACAGACTGGTAATCAGGCTCAACAGCAGTCTAAGGCTGTGGTTCCAGCAGGTAGAGGTGGCTATGCTAGAGGTCATCCACAGGGTGGGTGAGGTTACTTTAAAAAAGGTCGGGGAGACAGAGGTAATGGCAATGTGAGCAGGGGTGTGGCACAACTATCTAAGGAAGTTACTCGGATTAATGATCAAGCTCACTGTTATGCTTTGCTAGGGAGGTCTGAGGCTGAGGCATCAGACGCAGTGATCACAAGTATAATTCTTGTGTGTGATAGGATGGCTTTTATACTTTTTAACCCAGGTTCTACATATTCTTATGTTTCTGTGAAATTTGCTTTGGGTCTGGACTTGAATTGTGATATCCTTGACTCCTCTATCCATGTTTCCACCCCGGTTGGAGAGTCTGTGATTGTGTCTCATGTTTATCGTACTTGTCCTGTGGTATTTGTGGGGTTATAGACTTGGATAGATTTGGTTATTCTTGATATAGTAGACTTTGATGTTATTTTAGGCATGACCTGGTTGTCTCTTTATCATGTAGTACTGAATTGTAATGCTAAGACTGTGGCTCTAGAAATTCTAGGAAATGATAGACTAGAGTGGGAAGGTGTGTACAAGCCTAAGCCGGCTAAGATTATATCATTTGTTCAGGATAGGAAACTAGCGGGGAGAGGGTGTTTGGCCTTCATTGATCATCCCTGGGATGATAGTGTGGAGTCCTCATCTATTGAGTCAGTTCTGATTGTTTTAGAGTTTTAGGAGGTGTTTTCGGCGGATTTTCCTGGTATGCCTCTGGATCGGGACATTGATTTTTGTATAGACTTGGAATCGGGCACCCACCTAATTTCCATTCCTCCTTATCGTATGACTTCGACAGAGTTGAGGGAACTTAAGACTTAACTCTAGAAACTCTTAGATAAAGGTTTTATCCATCCTAGTGCTTCACCTTGGGGTGCTCCGGTATGGTTTTTAAAAAAAAAGGATGGTAGTATGCGGATGTGCATAGATTACAGGCAGTTGATCAAGGTTACCATTCAAAATAAGTGCCCTTTACCGCGTATAGATGATATTTTTGACCAGTTACAAGGTGCATCTGTGTTTTCAAAAATTGACTTAAGGGCAGGGTATCATCAGTTAAAGATTAGGCTTGAGGACATTCCTAAGATTTCTTTTCGGACTCGGTATGGGCATTATGAGTTTCTCATGATGTCATTTGGATTGACCAATGCACCAGCAACATTCATGAGCTTGATGAATATGGTGTTTAAGTATTATTTGGATTCATTCATCATCATGTTTATAGATGACATTTTGATCTACTCCAAGAGTAGGGAAGAGCATGCTGAACATCTCCGTATTGTGTTGGATATTTTGAAGCACCAAAAATTGTATGCGCAATTTTCTAAGTGTGAATTTTCGTTGACTTCAGTTGCCTTCTTAGGGAATATGGTGTCAGAAAAAGGGATGATGGTAGATCCCCAGAAGATTGAGGTAGTCAAGAGTTGGGTCCGGTCGAGCTCTGTGACTGAGGTGAGGATTTTTGTTAGTCCTGCAGGTTACTACCGTATATTTGTCAAGGATTTTGCGTCCATTGCTACTCACTTGACAAGGCTAACTCAGAAAGAGGTACCATTTGTGTTGTCCGACAAGTGTGAGGAGAGCTTCCAAAAGCTCAAGGTACTTCTTACCACATCTCCCATCCTTTCATTGCCGATTGAATGTAAGGATTTTATTGTATATTATGATGCTTCACATTCAGGTTTATATGCTCTGTTGATGTAGGACATGAATGTGATAGCATATGATTCTAGGCAGTTGAAGGTTCATGAGAAAAACTATCCAACCCATGACTTGGAGTTGGAAGCGGTGGTGTTTGCACTCAAAATTTGGAGACACTATCTTTATGGTGTCAAGTGTGAGGTGTTCACCGATCATCGCAGTCTGCAGCATGTATTACTAAGAAGGACTTGAATCTGAGGCACAAAAAATGGATAGAGTTGTTGAAAGACTATGATGTGACCATCCAGTACCATCCGGGTAAGGCCAATATGGTGGCAGATGCATTGAGCCAGAAGACAGTCAGCATGGGCAGTTTCACTTGTTTGGGGGTGTCCAAAGGACCATTGGCAAAGGAAATTCAGGATTTAGAATCAAAGTTCGTGCAATTGGGCATCTCAGAATAGGGTGAAGTGTTGGACAGTATTGAGGTCAATTCCACATTCATAGAAGAGATAAAATCTAGGCAATTTCAGGATGCATAGTTGAGCAAGCTTTGGAGCAAGGTAGTGTTCGGAGAGTTCGTGGACACCACCTTAGATGCTGATGGGGTAATGAGCTTCAGGGGGAGGATTTGTGTTCCTCTGGTTGATGAAATAATTCAGAAAGTGTTGGCAAAGGCTTATGGTTTGCGGTATTCAATTCATCCCGGCATAACCAAAATGTACAGGGACTTGAGGCAACTTTATTGGTGTCCGTGGATGAAAAAGGACATAGCTTATTTCATGTCCAAGTGTCATAATTGCCAGAAGGTCAAGTATGAGCACCAAAGTCCTGCAGGACTACTACAGAGAATGCCCATTCCCGAGTGAAAGTGGGAGAGGATAGCCATGGATTTCATGGTGGGTCTTCCCTAGACTTTGGGAAAGCATGACTCTATTTGGGTCATTATCAGCTGACCAAGTCAGCTCATGTTATTTCGGTTAGGGTGGACTATAATTCACAGCAGTTGGCTAAGATCTATGTGAAGAAGATCGTGAGATTGCATGGGGTACTACGGTCCATCATTTCAATCAGGGGCACATAATTTACCTCTAAGTTCTGGGTAAGTTACATGAAGAGTTGGGCACTCAACTCACCTTCAGCATAACTTTCCATCCTCAGACTGACAGTCAGTCGGAGAGGATAATCCAAGTGTTGGAAGATATGCTGAGAACATGTGTCATTGACTTTGGGGGTCATTGGGACTAGTTCCTGTTGTTGTGTGAGTTCTCATACAACAACAACTACCACTCAAGTATCGACATGGCACCATTTTAGGCACTGTATGAGAGGGGTTGTAGATCACCTATAGGGTGGTTTGAGGATTCAGGTACTACACTTTCCCTCTTTTATTCTTCGTATTTTTGAGTTTGATCGTTCAAAGATGAACGATGGGTAAATTGGTATCTATTGTAACAACTGAGTTCGTCATTATGGATAAACCTTTCATGCCAAGTTTAGAGTTAGAAAACTTCTGGGTTTGGGAGTTGAAAATTCTGGGCTAGGCTAGTCTCGACTGATTTTGGAGCAAGGTATGGTATAGGGAAATGCAGTTGAGGATTGGGTAACGTGTCTTGTATTGAGGTAGTTTTCCTTGTAGCTAAGACATATAGGAGTATAGAGTACTTTTTGGAAGTGATTTCGGGTAAGTGAAACTTCCGGTATCGAGGTTGATGTGAATGAGTTGTTCCGGGATGTCAGGGATTCAAGGTGTGTTGTAAAATAGGCACTTTTATGGAACTTTATGACTTTCTGCCCCATGTCAACCACCATAGCGATTGACACATTGCTATCGCAACCTCCACTATAGTAGAGAAATTACCAGTATAGCGGAAGTCAACGTCGATCAACACTGCTATAGCAGACGGTTCCGCTAAAGCGGTACCTCTATAGCGGAGCATGGACTGCCATAGTTGATATGTCGAGATTTAATGCAGAAAACTTCCCCAAAGCATTCAGTTTACATCAAGAACATTTTTAGAGAAGGGCAAGGTGATTTTGGGCGAACTTACTCCGTGTTCCACCATTTTTCATCCTAAAGGTAAGGATTCTACTCCCCTAACTTAGTACTATCTTTCCTACAGAGTATAATTTCTAGTCTTAGACTTGGGGAAAGATTGTGGTTAACCTAGGAATGGAAGAATTTGAGAAAAAGTAGGATTATAAGGCATAGTAGTTCTTGGGTCTTGATATTATTAGTGGGTTATGATCACTTAGCCATAATTCTCTAAAATATCCGTAAAAAATGATGAACTTAGGTGAATTTATGGTGGAAAAGCCCAAAAAGGGATGGATTGATCATAGTTTGGCCCGGGGATTGGGATTTTTGCATAATCCGGGTATTTTAGGCCAGCCAATTTGATTATAGTTGTTGTATATTTGTTTGTAGACCAAGAACAAGCAAAGGATTTGGATAACGGGAAGGCTCCGGTTCAATAGAGCTTTGAGTAATTCGAGGTAGGTGATGATTGTTGTTTTCCCAATATGCATTATGTGTTCATGTACTACTGCTTAGTATTGTATAAGTTGCATGCTTAGGGAATGGTTTATGAATGTCTAATTGTCCGGTCATCAGTCTTGTGAAATAAACTAGTTTATTGCTTGTTAGTTTTACAAGTGTATGGTTGTTCATTATTGTTGACTGTTGAATTTTTGTGTGACATTCGGTTGGCTCGAGTACCACGCCTTGTAATGACACTTTTCGGTCATTTACACGTTTTTGCCTTTCTTGTACCATTAGAGCTTACTTGTAGCGTCCCAAGTCATGTATGGCTTGTCGGGATCGGTAGTTCGGTGCCCGGGCCATTTGTTTGGTCTTTATGTCCGTTCCTCATTTTAGAGCTTCAAATTTGGAAATCGTTGACTTCCGACAACATTCTTGGTAATATCAAAGAATTAAACCAAGGTTCTAGGTTAAAGGAATTCATTACTCGAAAGTTTGAGTTAAAGAAATGCCTCGTGTAACACCTCGCCCGTTTGGAAGGTTTAAAGTAACCCGTGACTTTGGGGTAAGACTAATAGTGTCTAATATACTAATAAGGATGTGTTATGAGGTATTATAATCGCAAAATGGTCGTATGATAAGTTTTGAAGTCAAGCAAGTTGCGAAACAAAAGTCGGAAAAAGTTATTGTAAATTCCTTTAAGGAATTCTCTTCAAATTTGGGTTAAATGTCTTGGGGTGTTTATCCCTATCTATAAAGAGTTAGTAGGCTCCCAATATACCAAATCGAAGGTCTACGAGTCTAGTTTTCAACTCACTAAACCGTTTGTCCATACGACTTCATAATAGAGAGATATTCACGTTTTCGTAAGACCGCGCAAGCAGACACGTCAAGGTGGGGCCCGCATCCTAAGTCGGTTTTGCTTTATAAAAGGTGTTCCAGCTTCGTTTTAATTCATAAAAATCACCCAAAAGCTTCATAAAATCAGAGGGATATTCCATAAAGAATCCATGGACTTTGATCCTTTCAATTCGGAAGTATAACGGAAGTTGCTCTACGTCGCGAGCTCGTTATTTTGGTATAGTTTTCCCCGTCGATTTCATGACGTATCTTCGTGGGTGTTGATGCAGCAAGACAACAGGTGTTTTCTGAGTATTTGGAAGTAGCTATGGAGTTATTTTGGTGAGGTATGGATCCCGTATACTTATCTATTTGTTGGATCAAGATTTTAAGCTTCTAGTTATGAAAAGTTGTTGTTGCCGATATCTTGTAGTAGTTTCTTGTTGATTTTGGATCTGTTTGTTGTTCTTGCAAGGAGGCAGGTTGTTAATCTTGGGATATTGAATATTTTTGTCAAGGAAATCTCTCCCCTACGACCCTCCTTCGTTATTATATGTTCTAGTATTGGATTGGACAAACGTGAAGTATGCCTTGAAATAGTGCCTCGGGAGCTCGTCGCTCCTTGGAGATGTGGTTAACGTATTGTTATTGTATTTAGCTGCCATTTGTTATTGTTATTGGCCTAATTTTTTATGCTTTGGAGTTGTCTGGTCGCGAGTGTGACATTAACACCTTATCAAATGGTTATGGCTCGTTCTTGCAGCCTCGTCGATTCTAGCAATTGTTCTATTACCTTGGTTGGTCAGGCTTCATAGAGACGCCTTTGGGGATTTAGTTGAAAGTATTTGTTTTGTGTGATTCAGAGCTTCCTGGAGCTATTCGAGTCTAGACGATGCCGTTCCCGCAGCTAGTCATCGGATGACAGGTAGGTTATGGTTTTCCCCTATCTAGACTCTGCATATATAGGCTATAACTGCATTAATTAGCATCCTTGGATGGGTTGTTATAGGTTGGTACCCCAGACCTTGTTCGCCTTTCGTCCGTCTATTTCATACGTTGTTTGTAGTATTCGCGTAGTAATGTATATTACCTTTGTGGTCCTGTGTGGCCGTGTATTGACTCTGGAACATAGATGGTGGGCTATTTGGGAATGTCCGCGAGTCCCGGACATAGAGATTATCCTTTTAGGCTGGTTATGTCTGCTGAGTAGCTATTGGGCCTGTGCAGGGCTGATAGGAATTATTGTGAGCCGTTGGGCTACTTTTATATTTGTGTGCGAGCATATCATCCATGAAAAAGGTTTTCCCTTGCATGTTTTACTACAGTTTTGGCTGTGAGCCACTACTGACAGTTTTCCTAAATTTGCATGGCCGTGGGGCCTGTTTTTGGTACTGTTGTTGATAGAAAAGGGGATTTTTGGATGTTTTTGTACTGGTTTTATTACTGGTACTAGTCTCTGCGGGGCAAAGCACCAAACTTGATTTTATTACTGATACTAGTCTCTACGGGGCAGAGCACCAGACTTGATTTTATTACTGATACTAGTCTCTGCGAGTCGGAGCACTAGACTTGATTTACTACAGTTTTAGACCCGGTTATGCTCGGGCACCCTTGGAGGTGTTTTTGAGGCATTTTCTACTACTTTAGTCCTGGACGGGGTCTGGGCATGCATACTTGATACTGGGTCTCTATCTTGATCCCAGACTTGCTTCCGGATGACATGTCTTGATATTGAGTTTTAGTATGGGGTCGGGGACCTCCATGGACCTTGCCTCTCCGGGACTGGGGCTTTGGGCTGCGTGCGCCGGAGGGAAGGGTATACGGTGGAGTAGAGGTATACAGGCTGAGTCCTTCCATGGAACCTGCTTGCTGGGCTTGATTGGCACCGGAGGAGGTACATACAGAGGTTCTATTTCACATCATATCATATCATTCATTGGATTCCACCGTTGTTTGTTGTGTGTTCAGTGTACGCTCTGGTAGTATGGGATGCCGGAGGGTTTGTTTTCACTTGATTGTGTTCCTCAGTTGTATGGGCGGCCGTTGGGACTGTAGGTAGACTATATTTACTCCTGTTTTTACTTAGAGCTTGTCTTGGCACCTGGTTCTTGAAAGATTAGTGATGGCTAGCCTGTTGAGGCTTTGGTTGTGGGATTTTTGATTATTGAGAGGGCTTTAGAGTCCTATCTTATTGAGGCACTTTTGTGTGGCCTTCTGAGGAGTGTGAGACTCTGGTTCTATTCTTGTGGGAAGCTGAGTGGTATCTCTCGGTTATTGTGGCCTAGTTATTTCATCCTAGGGTTGTACTTGTGAGGTGATTCCTGGTTATGCTATCATATGATTGGATTGGTGTTTGATGATTTCCTTATACTGGTTGATTCCATTTTGAGTATGTTAGACTGCTCTCCGTCTTTTCCTTCCACTTGAGGTTACCGGTATAACGCCGCTATTTTCTCAACTCTCTCTCTACTTACTTATATTATTGTGCAAGGACTCCAGGTGCGTTCTCCTTTCCTTCACCTGTGATTCTGTGTAATTGTATCTCTGTGCTAGCATGTGTTACTTGAAGCTCTTGGTTATGGATAATCTGTGCTAGCTCCTTGTGCCTTGATTATTGCCTCAGTGACTTCTTTCTTTCAATCTGTTACTTACTGCTTTTATATCTTATATGCGCTCAGTCGGCCTATGATACCTACTGAGTATCCGTGGTTTTGGTGCTCATACTACACTTCTGCACTTTTTTGTGCAGATATTAGCTGAGCTTTCGCCGTTGATCACGTTGGAGACTCGTGCAACTTTTGGATCTTTGGGACTAGGGTGAGCGCCTGACGGTCGGGGCTTGTCTACATCTCATCTGTTGTACTGTTGCTCCTTGTACTTTCGGAGGCAATTTATGTTGTATTTTGTTGCTACTAGCACTTGTATCCTATTAGAAGCTTCTGTACTATTGATACCAAGTCTTGGGGTTGGTTTAGTTTCCTTTATGTATTTATATTCGAGTTTTGCTTTTGCTTATTTCTGCTTGCTGGTACATTTTGGTTAGGTAGTAGTCCATTACTAACCGTTCTGGGCTACGAGAATTGGTTCGCCTACTGGGGGATTGTAGGTGCCATCATGACTTGAGAAATCGGGTCGTGACAGCTTGGTATCAGAGCTCTAGGTTCACCGATGTCATGGTACAGAAGCAAGTGTCTAAGTAGAGTCTCGTGGATTGGTACGATGACGTCTGTATCCTATCTGCGGGAGGCTACAGGGCATTGTTAGGAAACATTTCATCTTCTTGGCTCCTCATCGTGCGTTCCTGGCTCTATTGACTTTTAAACTTCGGTTGTTCATTCATTCTCGAATTCCTCAGACGAATGCTATAACGGTTGGTGCCGAGGCTTCTGTGCCTGTTGCTTCAGTGCTTACAATAGCGCCAGGACTCTAGAGTGAGGGTTTACTGCACTAAATAGGGGGTGTGGGGTCAGCCCAACCTCCGACTGGATTTATAGCGACCTCAGCGCTTCAGGACATCGTGGCTAGGACTCTGAGTCCTCCGGTGAGTGTTTCTGTACCTGGTTCTGTGAGTGGTGCTTCAGTTATAGTTAAGCTTCTAGTTCTTCAGTAGGGTTGTCTATCGGTATTGGGGTACGAGGCAAGATTTTCCCATCGGATTTCATCTAGTATAGGCTATTTTTGGTTTGGTGAGCATGGGCACTTTACTAGGAATTACCCCAGGATTGTGTATCCCAGACAACCTGGTTGTTATCATTGTGGAGAGATTGGTTACCTTTGTAGATATTGTCCCCGGCGAGGGCTGGTTAGGCCTTTATTTTCGACTACTCAGTCCAGAGTTATATCCCATCAGCTTGATACTCCACTTGGTGGGCAAGAGGTAGAGGTTCCTGATATCGTTGCTCCAGGTTAGGATTTTGCTACCTTCGACTTGTGATAGTCCTGCTCGCGTTGCGATTCTATCCCTTCTGTCGTTTATTTTCTTATATACCTACATGCTATTTGTTTAATTTGTTTAGCTACCCGAATTGTAGTACCATTATGTTATTTTATTGGTAGTTTATTCTTTAGTAGTGGATGGGGGTAAGTTAGCCTTGAGAGGTGTTTTCCCGGAGTTGTAGCTCGTGGGTAGTTCTTATTATTTTTTTTCTAGTCGGGTTACCCCTGTTTCATTGTGATTCTGGACTTTTGGTTGGGTTTCCCTTGTTGAGCGGTCCTAGATGGTTGTTGCCTAGGCCATTATCTAGCGTGGCTAGAGATCCGTGTGATGGTTTGATGTATTACCAGTAGTTGGGCCGGAGTTGAGATTTTGCCTCAGTTGGGAGATATTGGTTATGCTAGTGTGCATAGATTGGTTTGGTCTCCCGAGTGTCTAGAGTCGACCCTCTTTGTTGATTAGTTTAGGAGGTTGGCAGGTATGTGGGTTGTTCCCATAGTCTCCTCCACTTCCTGGTCCGTTGGGTGTTTGGTTGTATCCCTAGCTCCAGTTGGAACAAATCTTGGTCGTAGTTCTTTCGATGAGCTCTGGATGTTGGCATCGTGATTGGGTCTTGACTTTAAGCACTTCCGACTAAGTGTTGATCGTAACCTCGTGGTTGGTTGTATTTGTAGGCATTTCGGGTGAGTTGGGCATCCGGCCCATCCTTCTCCTGCCTTATTGAATTTGACGTGTAGCTATGAGTAGTAAGGTAATGGCTTCAGGTTCTTATTTGAGAAAGGATTTGTAAGGTTTAGTATGTGCTAAGGAAGCATTTTTGTTTAGTTGAAAAAGAAGGGAGATAACTCTTTGTATGTGTTTATGTGTCCTCGTAGTTGCCTGAGGTGGCGATGAAGGTTTGCTTTGGGATTGTGTGTTGGTGATTTGATCCAGCCGTCTACACATTGCCGTGGGTTTTCCATCGATTGGTTTTTGTTTCAGTAGCAACTACGGTGTTGGCAATTTGCATATTCAGTCCTAGTTGGCTTGGGTTCTTACGGGTTCATTGGCAGCATCCTGGTTCGACCAAGGCTTTAGTTGGTAGTTTTGAAAGTCGGTGTTCAGAATCATAACTTGGCAGGTTACATCGGATGGTTTGTGGCAGTTTCTATTTGGTTGCAACATCCTAGTGCCGGGAGGCAGTGGGTGCGGGCAACTTAGCTTCTTTACTTTAGTTGTGGATGTGGCTATTGGCCTTGGACACCTAGTCCTTGGCTAACCTCTGCAAAAGGCAAGATATTATGGATTTCAGCAGTGTTCTAGTTAGTACGAGGTTCTTCTACCATGGTTGGACAGACTCAGCAACGTAAGTTTGAGCTTCAGCAGTGGTGTATGCTTTATGTGGTCAGCTTGTGCGGGTTAAGACTAGCGAGGCTATTTTGAGCTCTGATGATACGTAGAGACTGATAATAGCCATTCGTTTGCCCAGGATTTGAAAGCTTGTTTAATTGATTCCTCCGGAGTTATTGTTTATGTGGGGTTCTAGTGTTGGTTAGACTCGGCCAGTATGGACGAGAAGTTTATTATGATATATGCTTCGAAGTGGTTGGTTGTTTGCAGAACCAGTAGAGCGGTTGATTCGAGCCAAAGGAATGAGTTGAAAGTATATGCAAAAATTTCTATGGCTAGATGGTAACTTTGAACCCCAGGCACCTTTTTCCTTTGCCTTTGCGGTGTTGGGACTTGATATTTGTGGCATGGTGGACTTCTTCCTGAGGTGAGATTCGTAAGGCAATTACACATTCAAATGGTGTTCGAGTGTTCGGAGTAGCAGTAGTGTTTTCTAGAGTTGGGAGCTTGGCTCATGGTTACAGACTTCGTGGTAGGCTTACCACACTTCTTGCAGGATCGTGGTTTTTGTTTGGATCTTTTGGGCATATTGCCCTGGTTCATTCACTTTCAGCTGATTCAGACCTGAAATGGTTCAGTTAGCGAATTTGATGTTAGAAAAAAATGTTTGTTCGTTGGTTGGTGGTCAGTCAAGGCAGGTAACTTTAGTTTCAATGATATGCTACGGGTTGTTATCTTGGATGGCAAAGGCTAGTAGCCTATATCTTGGCTTAAAACGCATTTGTACAATGGGTGACTTTGTTTGTGGTAAAGTATAAGCAGGAACTATGGATCTCTGGTGTGTCAGTTGATGCTTCGAGGGTGGTTTGAGTGTTCAGCTTGTATGCAGATTCCTTTTTGTGGTGCTAAAGGATTCAATTCAGAATAAAAAAAAAGGACTTTTGCGGAACAGCGGGTTCATGAGTTAGAGTTTTGGGTTGATGGATTTTCTGGTGAACTTGGTATGGTTTTGAGGATTCGAGTTTTGTGTGTTGATAGCCTTGGTGCTCTGGTTTCGGTGTTGTGTAGGTTCTTTTTGGTTAAGATTCTCGAGGTTCAGTTTGGATTGGCAGACCGTTGGAGGTTGAAATCTAGCTTGGCTAGTAAGGAATTAAGGCTTGGTTACTTTCTTTGGTTCTGTTCTATTGGGTGCCATCCGGTCGCGGAGGTTACCCGGGTTGTCCGAGAGAGTAGTACATGCGTGGTATCTGTTGTCCTTAAATCTCTGGTATTTTATTCCTTCCTGACTTTCGGGGATGAAAGTCTTTTTAGTAGTGGATAATGTAATGACCCTTTTCGGTCATTTACACGTTTTTTCCTTTCTTGTACCATTAGAGCTTACTTGTAGCGGCCCAAGTCATGTATGGCTTGTCGGGACCGTTAGTTCAGTGCCCGGGCCGTTTGTTTGGTCTTTATGGCCGTTCCTCATTTTAGAGCTTCAACTTTGGAAATCATTGACTTTCGACAACATTCTTGGTAATATCAAAGAATTAAACCAAGGTTCTAGGTTAAAGGAATTCCTTACTCGAAAGTTTGAGTTAAAGAAATGCCTCGTGTAACACCTCGCCCGTTTGGAAGGTTTAAAGTAACCCGTGACTTTGGGGTAAGACTAATAGTGTCTAATATACTAATAAGGATGTGTTATGAGGTATTATAATCGCAAAATGGTCGTATGATAAGTTTTGAAGTCAAGCAAGTTGTGAAACAAAAGTCGGAAAAAGTTATTGTAAATTCCTTTAAGGAATTCTCTTCAAATTTGGGTTAAATGTCTTGAGGTGTTTCTCCCTATCTATAAAGATTTAGTAGGCTCCCAATACACCAAATCGAAGGTCTACGAGTCTAGTTTTCAATGCACTAAAGCGTTTGTCCATACGACTTCAGAAGAGAGAAATATTCACGTTTTTGTAAGACCGCACAAGCAGACATGTCAAGGTGGGGCCCGCATCCTAAGTCGGTTTTGCTTTATAAAAGGTGTTCCAGCTTCGTTTTAATTCATAAAAATCACCCAAAAGCTTCAGAAAATCAGAGGGAGATTCCATAAATAATCCATGGACTTTGATCCTTTCAATTTGGAAGTTTAACGGAAGTTGCTCTACGTCGCAAGCTCGTCATTTTGGTATAGTTTTCCCCGTCGATTTCATGGCGTATCTTTGTGGGTGTTGATGCAGCAAGCCAACAGGTGTTTTCTGAGTATTTGGCAGTAGCTATGGAGTTATTTTGGTGAGGTATGGATCCCGTATACTTATCTATTTGTTGGATCAAGATTTTAAGCTTCTAGTTATGAAAAGTTGTTGTTACCGATATCTTGTAGTAGTTTCTTGTTGATTTTGGATCTGTTGTTGTTCTTGCAAGGAGGCAGGTTGTTAATCTTGGGATATTGAATATTTTTGTCAAGTAAATCTCTCCCCTACGACCCTCCTTCGTTATTATATGTTCTCGTATTATCTAATGGATTTCTGAGCCACGAATTGGTATTTTGGATTTGTGGCTTTGGACAACCCCTTTATCTTGTTATGTTTGGTTATTGTTGTGGTGTTCTGGTTGTGGTAAGGTGCTGGAGGTATTGGGAAATTGTGCCATTCTTTTTGGGATCACATACGATAGTGATTGGATTGGACAAATGTGAAGTATGCCTTGAAATAGTGCCTCGGGAGCTCGTCGCTCCTTGGAGATGTGGTTAACGTATTGTTGTTGGATTTAGCTGCCATTTGTTATTGTTATTGGCCTAATTTTTTATGCTTTGGAGTTGGGTGGTCGCGAGTGTGACATTAACACCTTATCAAATGGTTATGGCTCATTCTTGCAGCCTCGTCAATTCTAGCAATTGTTCCATTACCTTGGTTGGTCAGGCTTCATAGAGACGCCTTTGGGGCTTCAGTTGAAGGTATTTGTTTTGTGTGATTCAGAGCTTCCTGGAGCTATTCGAGTTTGGACGATGCCGTTCCCGCAGCTAATCATCGGATGACAGGTAGGTTATGGTTTTCCCCTATCTAGACTCTGCGTATGTAGGCTATAACTGTATTAATTAGCATCCTTGGATGGGTTGTTATAGGTTGGTACCCCAGACCTTGTCCGCCTTTCGTCCGTCTATTTCATACGTTGTTTGTAGTATTCGCGTAGTAATGTATATTACCTTTGTGGTCCTGTGTGGCCTTGTATTGACTCTGGAACATAGATGGTGGGCTATTTGGGAATGTCCGTGAGTCTCGGACATAGAGATTATCCTTTTAGGCTGTTTATGTCTGCTGAGTAGCTATTGGGCCTGTGCAGGGCTGATAGGAATTATTGTGAGCCGTTGGGCTACTTTTTTATTTGTGTGCGAGCATATCATCCATGAAAAAGGTTTTCCCCTGCATGTTTTACTATAGTTTTGGCTGTGAGCCACTACTAACAGTTTTCATAAATTTGCATGGCCCTGGGGGCCCGTTTTTGGTACTGTTGTTGATAGAAAAGGGGATTTTTGGATGTTTTTGCACTGGTTTTATTACTGGTACTAGTCTCTGCGGGGCAAAGCACCAGACTTGATTTTATTACTGATACTAGTCTCTGCGGCGAAGAGCACCAGACTTGATTTTATTACTGATACTAGTCTCTGCGGGTCGGAGCACTAGACTTGATTTACTACAGTTTTAGACCCGGTTACTTACTGCTTTTATATCTTATATGCGCTCAGTCGGCCTATGATACCTACTGAGTACCCGTGGTTTTGGTGCTCATACTACAGTTCTGCACTTTTTTGTGCAGATATTAGCTGAGCTTTCGCCGTTGATCACATTGGAGACTCGTGCAACTTTTGGATCTTTGGGACTAGGGTGAGCGCCTGACGGTCGGGGCTTGTCTACATCTCATCTGTTGTACTGTTGCTCCTTGTACTTTCGGAGGCAATTTATGTTGTATTTTGTTACTACTAGCACTTGTATCCTATTAGAAGCTTCTGTACTATTGATACCAAGTCTTGGGGTTGGTGTAGTTTCCTTTATGTATTTTTATTCGACTTTTACTTTTGCTTATTTCTGCTTGCTGGTACATTTTGGTTAGGTAGTAGCTCATTACTAACCGTTCTGGGCTACGGGAATTGGTTCGCCTACTGGGGGATTGTAGGTACCATTATGACTTGAGAAATCGGGTCGTGACACGCCTGGTACCGGTTACTTATTGGTTGGCTTGGGTACCATGCCTGGTACAGGATACTATTCAGTTTGCTCGGGTACCATGCCTAATATAAGAATTACAAATAGTTGGCTCAGGTACCACGCCTGGTATGAGTTTGCTTTTCTTGCATTGGTTGTATTCTTTTGATGGTTCCATGAGTGGACTGGGTTGTATTCTTGAAATGTGATTTTTGCATATGGTCCATGAGAGGCTGGGTGATTACAAATAAGGTCTTAGTGTAGGCCGAGATTGCATGTCAACACTTAGGTGGTGTTAGGGGGATCCCGAGGTGGGTCCGGGCTTTGTGGAAAGGTTATATATGTTGTTTTCATTGAGTGTGCCAATGGTTGTCTTTGGTTACATGTGGTTTATAAGCTAAGGAAGTGACTTGTAGTCTGGTCATATTATTGGCTTGTTTACATGTTTACTGTACTTTACTCAGCTTTAGTTTATTGTGCATATCTTGTTTATTTGGAGCTGGCCGATGATTCTACCTTTACATGGTGGTTGTGTACTGATTTTGCACTTGCATTCTTTTTGTGAGTACGGGAAATCTTACAGTGGCTGACGTACGACCTCACTTATAGTCCTAGCGGTTCTAGATCTCAAGGGTGAGCTACTTCGATCGAGCTACCTTGTTTTATTCTTTTAGTTGTAGCCTACTTGTTTCTGGCTTAAACTCTCTTTTATTTTGGGGTTGCATCCCTGTATTTTAGACTTTTTAGATGTTTTGGTACAATGACCTTCAGGTTCTAGGAAGGAATTTTCCACAGATTCTTGTTATGATAGTGGTTTGAGATGATGAAATGTTAGTTTCTTTTATGCAACTGGTTTTGAGATGTTAGACTTTGCTAAGTGTTGGGTTGGTATTGGTCCGCTCACCCGGGGGTATTGGGTAGGTTCCACTCACGATGGTCTAGGTCGTGACAGTGATACAGGTGACCGATACTGATAACATCAAGCTAGCTTCCTACTAGCTCAAGGATGTGACTCACATCTGTTACACTTAGTGGAAAGATGGTAGAGGCAGAAATGTAGCTCCTGTGACTTGGGAGTGCTTCGTTGGGGTTTTTATGGACAGGTTTTTCCCAAGAGAGTTGAGGGAGGCAAAAGCTGAGGAGTTTGTTAATTTGAGACAAGGATTGATGTCAGTACAAGAATATGGGCTGAAGTTTACTCAGCTCTCCAATATGCTCCAGAGATAGTGGCCGAGCTAAGGACCAGGATGAGTAAGTTTGTTTTTGGCATTTCTAATTTGGTGAAGAAAGAATGCAAGATGACTATGTTGATTGGAGTCATGGACATCTCAGGGATTAAGACTTATGCTCAACTGATCAAAGAAG
The DNA here is from genome assembly GCA_003996215.1 of Jaltomata sinuosa. NCBI lineage: Eukaryota > Viridiplantae > Streptophyta > Magnoliopsida > Solanales > Solanaceae > Jaltomata > Jaltomata sinuosa. Next base: position 21,601 of record QJPP01007310.1, on the reverse strand, counting down.
AGAAACTGAAAGAGAGGGCAAGGGAGAAAAAGAGGGCCAAAATAGATGATTTAGGCTTCAATCAGTAGAGGTGGAAACTGATCTTCATTTTAAAAGAGGTCATTAGGACCAATGCCATCATCAACTAGTGCTCCTACCCTAGCACCTAGACCAAGGCATGATCAGGCAGGTAGGGCATCATGTACTCGTTTGCAGGGAAGTATTGCAAAATAGACTTCCTACTCTGTTTGCAACAAGTGTGGTAAGAATCACCTTAGAAAGTGTCTCTATGGCACAAGAGGGTGTATTGGATGCAGACAGATTAGTCATCGATTTAAAGACTGCCCTTCTCTAAGCAGAACAATGGAGGTGGCAGAACTCAATCTAATCCTATAACAGCTCGAGCATGCCATATAGCTCAGCAATGTGCAACTTCTGGTACCGGCGATGGTCAACTCCAAAACTGCCTCTATATTATGTCATCCTGTGTAATGACCATCCAGGTCATTTCTCTATTTTTGTGCTTTTTCAATATTTTGAGCCTTCCCACATTGACTACTGGTAATATATGACTTCTTGGGATTGAGGGTTCTGTTCCCGGGCTATTTATTTGTGTTTTAGAAGAGTTTCCCTGTTTTGGAACTCTTAAGGTTGGATGGGTTGACTTTTGTCAACATTCGGAGAAGATGGGCTTGGATGGGAATTCTATCAGCACTGTTAGCTCCAGAACATTAACTTTGGGCTAGTAGGACCTTAAGTTTAGTTCCCGAGGCTTCCAAACTTGTTTTGGGCTATTGGGGTCCTTTTGGTTACAGTTGGCTTTCGGGCGTGGGACCCACTTCTCATCCAAACAATCTCCATTGGGAATTTCATCGACTCTGTTGAGTTCGGAATACCATGTCTGGTTGGGTAGCATGTTTTGATTGTGTTCACGAGCTTTGGAATCAATCCTGAAGGTGCGGTCAAAGAGTTTTTGATGTTGGGTTTGTAGCTGATGCTGCTGGTTCTGGTATGGGCACGGCTGCGGTGCTTTGGCCATACGTTCACAGCCTCCCCTGCACTCTGGGTGCCACACCATCAACGTTGGGTGGCATCAACAGGAGGTGCCCTTGCACTCCCTCTTATACCCCTGCAGTGCTGCCCCTGCATCATATGTACCGTACCTGTGGGGCTGGGGGATTTGCTGACTTCGCCCCTGCGGTAGTTTGGGTTCAACTACATCACCGCACCTACGTCAATATGACTGGAGGTGCATCAATTGCTAATGATTTTAAATAAAGCCCTCTTTTTCCTTTCCCCCATTCCAAGGTATTTATTCTCTATTCTTGAGAGCTCCAAGCTCCCAAATTAGTGAGGGTCATCAGTGTGAGCTAGGGAATTATTGGGTCCTTGTCCGTGATCACTTTTTCATCATAATTGGTAAATTTTTTACTCTAAATTCTATTAAATTCCTCACTTTGATTCTTGTTTTCTCTTAGCTTTTGGGGCTAATTTGGGCATGTTATTGGGGGTGAATTGCGCCCAAACTTTGGGCATGTGATTCTCGTCTCACGTGGGGCATTATTGTGAACTTTATTTTCAGTTTTTATAAGCGGGCCTGATAAACTCTCAAACGTACTTCCCAAGGATGGAGTGACGATCGTCAAGCAAAACACATTTATAAGTACCCAACAGGTGTTAGAGTCGTACCCATAGAGACTTGGTGATAGCAATATGAAGATTGTATTGACATGACTTCACTTGGAGAGTAAATGTTTAAAAACACGAAAGTAAAAGATTGGGGAAATTGGGATTCTGTCACAACAATCACAATTCATAGCAACGCAAGAAAGTAAAACGGGTGTACCAAATTGAGTAGATGACTAGGGATGTGTATCCAATGGGGCTTTAATGTGGGATTGGGTGTTTGTCTATTCACACTTATTCTCTCTCATTGACATTGGTAGCCTTGGTCATGGGTATGGTTGTTTATCTTTCGATCAACAACCATATATCCGATAATCCCAATTAGAGCACTATCGGTTAAATCAACAAACAACCAAGATCAAGCTTGGGAAGGTCACACTATCTCTAGCTTAGACCCTTAAATGGGTGATTCCGTCGATATGACCTATTTCTAGCCTCAAATCTGAATGGAGTCCCAAGTTCCCACTAGTAGTTTCACATATGAAACTATGAAATTCTCTTTTGAGTAATAACATAGTCAAGTAATGAAAATTAATATTTGCAACCACCAATTTTAGGATTAAAACTTGGTGAAACTACTAGACCTATGTCAAATAAGCAATTATAAGTAAGACTTAACAACACCCACACCCATTTGTCAAGCACCCATTATTAACACATCCCTAGACAATTGAAATTAGCTACTCATAATATAGGAAAGAGATATACCAAATGGGTAAGTCAAATTCTTCTTCAATCAAGTATAATCTCAGGTTCTAAGCTCAATTTGAGTACACAAATGGTTAACCAAGATTTTGAAGAGAGAATAGATTGAAACCCTCTTCTTCTTCTTAGAGAGGAAAACTTGTTCTCAAAGGTAAAAGTTCTTCAGAATATTCAGGACTCCAGCCTTTTTACAATTGTGCCTAAATTGACTTTTTGTACTTTCCCAAAATGTCACTAATTTTCTGGATAAAATATCCTTTCGGGTGGCGTGCAACGCAACATGTAGTTCGCACATCGTGATGTGCGTGTCGCACACCATCTTCAGTTGTACTAGTGACATCAGCTTATTTTAGAGGCTTCGTGCGAAGGAGGTGTGATTCGCATCATGAGTTGTGCGCATCGCACAATGACCGCACCCCTTAGCAGATTCTTCAGTGACTTTTGTGGCTCTATGCGGTGTAGGTGTATTCCACATCACAGCTTGTGCGTGTTGCACGGGCACTGCATTTCAGGGCAGAATCTCCATCTTTTCCGATCACTTCACACTTCACTCCTTTTAAGCTCTTTTTGGGTACATTTCCTTGTTTTCCATCATTGATTATAAGTACATGAATAGACATCAATAAAGGCCATAAGAACCTCTAAATCTATTCAAAAAATAGCAATAATTCATGGATAAAAGCTCAATAAGTTGGTAAATTACCGACTTATCAAGGCCCTGTGAGTTATTTTTGACCCGATTACTGGCCCAAATTGTAAATTCATAATATGGGTGTCATTATTTACGTCTTGACACCTAGATCATGTTTATGATAGTGTGGCCACTTTTTGAGGCTTCTCAGGGGAGATAGGCTCCGGTCTTGTAAATTATGCAGGCGTGTTCAGCTTCCAGGTAGGTTACAACTTACCTACTTTTAGACTTAGCTCTTATAAGGTGTTTGTATGGTAAATTGCTAATTTATGGGTGGTTTTTGTGGTTTAATACATTGACTTAGGTATTAAATTCTTATAACTTATTTTAGAGACCTTAGGGTAAGATATGGAATCCTTAGCTTAGGTTGTTGCTCCTTCCTTAATATTTGGTGTAGTTTTCCTCGAGATTCGCCACACAACTTGTGTCATTCATTCCTCTCAATTGAAATAGAGATTTCATGTTTCAATGCAAGTGCATGATTCCACTCACCACAAAAGAGAATCCTACTCACAATTATGCAATTCAAAAAACCACGGGATTATAAGAGAACCAAGAAGACTCTCACTCTCTCAAGAAAGTCCAAGTGCACACACATCGAACCATAGTCTTGCCCTTTATGTAAATCCCCACTAATGTAGGGTAGCCAAGCTCAAAATTACCAAGGACTTGCGGGTTACGATGTTGTCTAGGGCTAAGGTGAGGATTTCATTTGGTTCAAGTGACTACACCTCCCTAATGCTCTTTGTTATCATTTCAAACACCGCTCACATTTTCAAATTTCAACTTCACCTTATTTCTCCCTCACACAACCCAATATTCTCCCTTCTAATCATGATCCTTCAAACTCCTTGTATCATCTTTGTTTGGTAGCACCTATTCTTGATTTTAAGTTTTGCTCATTGTATTGAACTCTTGGAGCAATTTTCAATTCAAACCTAAGGTTCTACCTTGCACTTGAAGTGCATTCCTTTTCTTCTCCTTATTTGATCACATACACTCCTAAACTTAGGCATTTGCCTATGTTGTCTTTTCATTTCCCCCCTAAACTTAGGCTTTTAGCCCACATTTAAATTTCAATCAATTAGGGAGGACGGGTGCCAAGATAGAGATTCCAAAAAGGTCAAGGTGTTAACCAGGTTCCAAAGAACGGTTACAAGCTCAAAGGGGTTCACTAGGATTGATGTCACGGGAAGTCATTTGGGTGAAATGGCTATAAAAAAGGGCCTAAGGTCATCTTCCAAGCTCGGTCACACCTAGAATTTTGCCTTAAATCATATTTGGGGAAAGTTCTAGATGACACGCATGCACGAGAATCAAGGTAAAGCCTCACCACACAAGGCATCATGCCACAAGACTTCTTTCATTAGTCTCAAAATCAATTAGGACAAATGAATTTCAACAAGCTATTCCGAGTTCATCACACACTCGTTTGTGAGTCAATCAAGACAAATATAGAGTGTGCAAGTCATGAAAAGAGAATGCTTTTCCTCAAAAAATCATTTCCCTGCTTCCTTTTATTTTCAAAATCAATTTGCCAAGAGAAAAATTTTGGTGGGCCCATTTCGAGACGAGCAACTATTGACTCAATTTTAAATTAAAACTTGTCATTTTCCCTTAAGAAAATCACCTCTCAATATGTCATAGGGAAACACCAACCCGGTTCAACACAAAAATAAATGAAAAAGAAAGATTAAGAAAACTTTTGCTCCTTGGAAAAGAACCGTGGTATTAAGAAAACCCTCAGAGTTTATTGCTAAACTACTATTAACAAGGCGATATCCAAATTGTGTGCTCATGATTCATTTAAAAACAAGCCTTGGCGTGGGCCTTTAGCGCAACTGCAAAGCACGGTTAGTAAAACAATGGGGCATGTAAGACTAACCCGGCAATACAATCACAACAACAAAATAAAAAATAAAGCCCGACGAGGGCACAATTAAGCTCAAAACTGACTAGCATAAGCAAAAGGCCCTGCAAGGTCAATAAGCATCACAATCATCCAAAATATGCCCGACAAGGGCCAAATCAAATCTAGCAGAACTAAAATGTCAACAAGGCCCGGAAGGGAAATAGAAAAAATATCTCAAGCCCAATCATGGGCACCACCAAAAAGCAAGTAAAGCCACCCCCTCCCCATAAAGGAGAATTTTCCTCAATGCTAATAGATCAAGGGAAAGAAGGTGGAACTCCCTGGAGGACTAGGCCTCATCATCATCATCATCAGTTGCTGCCTCATCATCTAAGGTTTTTTTACTCAGGCCGGCACCATCCTTTTGGGAGTGCATAGAAAGTGTCGAGTCATGAAGGGCTTTCTGGAACTCAGGGTCCTCATCATCGTCCACACCGACATTCTCAGTACCAGGTAGCACATCCTTATCATATGCATAAGCTACCAACAAGGCATCTATAGGGCCGGGCCTTCGACGAGGTATATGTAAGGTGCTCAAATCTGCTTCTACCACCAGAGCTTTACCTTTGGCTTTGCCAACATCTTCCCAGAGTGTTGTGATCACCCCCTCAACGACGTCCACCCTTTTGAAAAATCTAGTTACTTTATCCATTACCCCTTGCACTGCATTCTTCACAGCTCTATTTATCATACCGGGAAGCTTCATAGCTAAGTCGGCCAACTGCTGCTCATGGCTAAAGTTTTGTCCACCATGTATTAGAGACCAATTTTGGTCAAAGAGGGTGCGGAGGCATGTGCGCGTGTCTCTGAAGTAGCTAGGGAAGGAGATGAAGCATCTACTCCAGTATCAAGCTCATCACTATAAACTTCCCCCAACTGCTCAGTCCTTCACCTCTTAAACCTGGGGTGTCCCTGTCTATTTTCTTATCAAGGTCGATAGTCCCAATAGCATGAGTGAACTTATCATAACTGAGGATAGGGACATCGGCCTTAGCACACAGTTTAGTGATCAGCACCGGAAAGGGGAAAGAATCATTCCCTCTACGAGCTTTTCTCCTCATCACCATAGCTGCTATCTCCCTAAAATTCACATGCTCCCCCGTCATAATAGCCGCAACCAAGATGGCCCCATCTTGAGTTATTTTCTGATCATTTTGGGAAGGCAAGAAACGATTGCGAAGAAGATCATACCAGAGATGAGCTTCGAAGATCAAGGACTTCCTTGGAATATCTCTCCCATAGGGACATCCTGAGCAATGACAGAGGCTGTTTCACGAAAAAGGCTTTTGCTCCACAGCCGACCTAGCTAAGAATTCTGGGGCAGGTGCAATTGGGTGACCCCAATAGATGGCATTAATGGCAGCTGGGGTGAAAAAAACTTTCTTGCCCCGAATGACAACTGAATCCAAGTTAGGGAACTTCTCCTTGTTCCCTTTGTAGCCCTTGGAATCCTGTGTGGCTTGATAGGCCACAAATAATTCTCAAACTATATCCTCATAATACCCACCGAGCATATTTTAGAATGGCTGCCACTTTCGGTAGGCAAATTAATGGTGCATGTTGGGCAACTCATCCCCAACTTCCCCCAAGTTCAAACTCTACTCCATATTGAAGGTTCTATTCTTGTCTCACTTATAGAAGGCTTTCATGCCTACCACCCCAAATCGAAGCCTTTCTTTTTCTGTGGCAGACAGTTGCCTTGGTTGGCCACCCATGTTTCTCCTACTAGAAGACATGTTCTGCTTACAGATATTGTGAGCCAAAAACAAAAACAAAACCTAAAAAGAAGTTAACAACTAAAAAGAATGGAATGAAACGAATTAAAAAACAAAGTAGGGGTCTGCTGGCTCGTGCGAGCCACATGCGAACTGCACCAGTGGAAGTGCATATCGCATGTGCCTCCGCACTAGCTAACAGAACTCTGCAAGAGTTTTTCCACTGAGGTGCAAAGCAGGTGCGAACCACACCAACCAAAGTGCGCATCGCACAAGGCTTCACCCTCGAAGCAGTGAACTGGCCTTCTTTTTCAACATGGTGTGATGCCTTGTGTGACCCGCACATCAAGATCTATGCATCATATCGAAACACACAAAGGAACAATTGGAATTTTTGGTTCCTTATATATTTGTGAATTACGCATGTGATTCATAGAGCAAGATGTACTTAGGCACTTGGCACCATGCAACAAACCAACAATATTTAAACAAAGGGGACAAGGGATATCAAGACCATAAACTTTTGAGTACTCAAACTTTCCCAGATTTTCATTAACAAAAACAACAAGAAAGAAAAGAACTTAACGACTTCCCTTAAGATGGACGTTACTCCATCTATCATCGTGAACATCAAGCTCTTACTTGCAACAATGGGCACCAACAAATTTAGCAACATTTAACCCCTCCCCGCACAAGATCATACACCCAAAGATAATCTTCAACAAAGAACAATGGGCATACAAGGAACGAAATTCAGCCCTAACAATCAATTTTCAGCAAAACCTTATGACAAACAACGATTTGCCCTTAAGAACGACGTCACCCAATCTAGCATTGGGACAAATCATTCATCAATCACAAGTGGGTTACTCAGACTTCACCCCAAAAAGAGATATCAAGGCTAACAATCACTACCAATCAACATGCATAAAAAAAATTCAAGTTCTACCAAGTTGATACTAAGCATAATTCTCAACACCTTTCAAAATTGGGAACCCAAAATTTTTGGATCTCACCCAAAAATCAACATGGCAATTCTATTAAGCATGCTTCACAATATGAGTTCCAAACCTTCATAAAAACAAGTATTTAACGTTGAGGAACTTACCACAAGTGAAGATTAGGTAGATAGAAGTAATTATTGAAGCTTTTTAGAGTGCAACAATGGTGACCTAATTGATTTGCCTGGAGAGATGATAGCAATGGCATAGCGGAGCGGTGGTGGTGATTGAGGGAGATAAAAAGAAGATTTTGGGAGAAGTAAAAAGATTTATGGAAGGTTTTGGAAGAGAATTTTGAGGGTTGGAGAAAAAATATGGTGAAGGTGGTGAAAGAGGCGGAATATAAAGAGAAAAAAAGAAGAAAAGTTGAGCCGGGTCATCTCCAGGTTGGGTCGGTCAATGGGTTAGGTCAATAAAATTTCAAATTTAGCTTTGGTTTGCCATGACGTGTGATTTGCACCAGCTTTGGTGCGGACCGCATGTCATTTTGCACAACACCTTTTTCTCCCCTGGGTTTGCCCAAGCTTCTATTTTGCCATGCGATGGAGGTGCGACGCGCACTTGGGCTCATGCAATCCGCACAGCCTGGCGCACATTGCCTCAAATATTTCCATTTTCTCCCAGGCCTTCTATTTTGGTGTGCGATGAGCCGTGAGACATGTACAATGGCTCATGCAGTCTGCACGGTCCGCTATACAACCCATTTTTGTCCTTTTTTCACTTGTCCATTTTTCTACTCCATGCATTCCCTAAAAACACACAACAAAGGGTGAAGAAAATTAAATCAGAAACACTTGGGTTGCCTCCCAAAAAGCTCTTGATTTTACGTTGCGGCTCGACGATAGTGCCTCAACCTTAGTCATTGTCAGAAAGCATGCCAATTTGGTTGGCGTGGCCCCATCCCAAGAAGAGGAATTGCTCCATCGATAATTTAGAGACATCATCATGTTACTGAAGCATGGGCATTTTGCCCATTTCACACTTCTCATGGGAATCACCAAACTTGCCCTCCGAGTCTATCACTGATATCACTCTCAAATCATGAGAAGGCCTTGTCAGTTGGCATATATTCAAAGTCACTACTTCATCCCCCACTCAGAATTTGAGTTCTCTGAGTTCGACATCAACAAGGGCCCTTCCTGTGGTCAATAGTGGTGGCCCCAAAATGATGGGCACCTCTACATCCACTTCACAATCTAAAATTACAAAATCTGCTGGAAGAATCAGTTTGTCCACCTTTACCAATACATCAAATAATATCCCTACAGGGCACTTCATGGACCTATCAGCCATGAGTAGCTGCATAGAAGTAGGCTTGGGCGTACCCAATCCTAGCTTCTTGAAAATTTTTAGGGTCATAAAGTTGATGCTTTCCCCCAAGTCACATAAGGCCTTTCAGAATACAAACATTCTAATCGTGCATGGTATAGTGAATGCACCTGGATCTTCTCTCTTCGTAGACATAATACAAGTCATCACAGCGCTACAGCTGTGTGAGATCTCAATTGTGCCCACGTCAACCACCTTCTTCTTTTTGAGTAACTCTTTCATAAATTTGGAGTACCCTGGCATTTGCATTAGAGATTCAACTAAAGGAATGTTTATTGATAGTTTGCTAAACATGTCAACAAACTTGCTAAATTTTTGTTCTTCCTTCTTCTTATTTAGCCTATGTGGGTACGGAGGAGGTCCCTTAGGCGTTGTAGTCGGTATGCTTTGCACAAGAGGGGGGTCTTCCTCGACATCGATGGTCACTTGGGGAGAGGGTTCTACCTCTTCCTTCTCATCATCACTTTCAACATTTGACGGGGCATTTGGTGCACCAAGTTCTTCCCCTACCTCTAGAGTTTCAACAACATTTTCATGCGCCCTCTCTTTATCTTTGTCACTTGGATTCTTGACCGCTTCAACAATAGGCTCCCTTGGGTTCACAACCGGCTTCACAATAGGTTCTCTTATTCCACCGGTTGTTCATCCACTCCTAGTGACAATATCCATGATGTGCCCATCACTTTTATGATTGGTAGTGGCATTACTAAGAAGTGATGCCTTCATCCCCAAGCTCATTTGAATGGAAAGATGATCCATTTGGGCCTCAAATTACTTGATGGAGGTCGAATGAGAGCCTATGGTTTTATGAAGTGTTGAGACTTCGACTCTAAGCTCATTTACCCCGGCAAGTGTTGTTTCCACTTTTTTAGCACCAAGGACAACATGTCCTCTACCTTAGAATGACCAGGGTTGCTTGTGGTCAGTTGGTGGAGGAAGTCTTCTTTGTTTGGGGGCACATAAAGGCTTCAGTGATTGTATCAATCACCATACTTGTCCTAATCATCTCTTATCCAACCTTGATTCTCTTTCCTTGGGAAATAGACCCGGGATGAGAACCCACCGACACAAAGCACAGTTTGCCATCTACGACTGTCATCAACTCATCATCACTAGCTTTTATTTCTGGCGTATTCACAACATTTACGCCCTTAGCACCCATCACATGGTTTGCCAAGAGATCAATTTGGGTCATCATTTTAGCCATGGTCTCATCTTGAATTTCCTCCCTTTTTCTGATTTTATTTGCCAAGATGGATGAGGCTGCTCCCGAGATTGGCACATCCGCTTCTCTTGTATACCAAGCTTGGTTGGTTTTCATCATTAGCTCTAAGAAAGCCAAGGCAATAGAAAATTGCAAGTCCATGAAGGTTCCACTTCCAAGGTTTTTAACCATTGACTTGTTTATAGAATTCAATGACCGATAGAAACTTTGGAGCAATACGTTGTCCAACAACCCATGGTTCGGATATAAGACAAGCTTCATTTTAAACCTCAACCAAACCTCATGTAAAGGCTCAATCGGGAGTTGCCTGAAGTTGGTGATCTCATCTGTTAGCTGCATTATCCCAGATGGAGGGAAGAATATCAAAGTGAACTCCTCAACCAACTTGGCCCAAGATATAATAGACCCATCCAACAATTCTTCCAACCACGCCATGGCTTCCCTCATCAAAGAAAAAGGGAATAGGCGCAATTGGATAGATTCTTGGGAGATGTTTTGAATAATGTATGGTTGGAAAATCTCAACAAAATTCCAGATATGCCGGTTGGCATCTTTATGTGCTTCTCCACTAAACATGCCCTTCATTTGGATCTAGTGGAGCATGGTGCTAGCAACGTGAAATATATCATTTCCCATCATGGGGGTAGGCGGAATGCACCCACACCCCCTTACATCATAGGCTCAGTAGCATTGGCATCCATGAAGCCGTCAATGCTCTCGTTGTCATCGGCCTCGCTCATAGGCTAGCGTGCTCAATCACAACACAAACAACAAACAAAAGTAAAAGAAACAAGCACTCTCAAAATGATTTCAAATCAACAATCAAAAATAGCTATCAACTCAAGTCCCCAACAATGGTGCCATTTTTGATAAATGCTCAAATGTACTCCCCAAGGATGGAGGTAATGACGATCATCAAGCAAAACATATTTATAAGTACCCAACAGGTGTCGGGGTCATACCCACAGAGACTTGGTGATAGCAATATGAAGATTATATTTAAATAAATTCACTAGGAGAGTAAATGTTTATAAACACGAAAGTAAAAGATTGGGGGAATTGGGATTCTTTCACAACAATCACAATTTGTAGCAATGCAAGAAAGTAAAATGGGTGTACCAAATTGAGTAGACGACTAGGGATGTGTATCCAATGGGGCTTTAATATGGGATAGGGTATTTGTCTATTCACACTTATTCTTGCTCATTGACATCGGTAGCCTTGGTCATGGGTATGGTTGTTTATCTCTCAATCAAGAACCATATATCCGATAATCCCAATTAGAGCACTATCAGTTAAATCAACAAACAACCAAGTTCAAGCTTGGAGAGGTCACACTATCTCTAGCTTAGACCCTTAAATGGGTGATTCCGTCGATATGAGTTATTTCTAGCCTCAAATCTAAATGGAGTCCCAAGTTCCCACTAGTAATTTCATATCTGAAACTATAAAATTCTCTTTCAAGCAACAACATAGTCAAGTAATGAAAATTAATGTTTACAACCACCAATTTCAGGAGTAAAACTTGGTGAAACTACTAGACCCATGTCAAATAAGCAATTATAAGTAAGAATTAACCACACCCACACCCATTTATCAAGCACCCATTATCAACACATCCATAGACAATTGAAATTAGCCACTCATAATAAAGAAAAGAGATATACCAAATGGGTAAGTCAAATTCCTCTTCATTCAAGTATAATCTCATGTTCTAAGCTCAATTTGAGTACACAAATGGTTAACCAAGATTTTGAAGAGAGAATGAATGAAAACCCTCTTCTTCTTCTTAGAGAGTAAAACTTGTTCTCAAAGGTAAAGGTTCTTCAGAATATTCAGGACTCCACCCTTTTTACAATTGTGCCTAAATTGACTTTTTATACTTTCCCAAAACGTCATTAATTTTTTGGATAAAATTGCCCTTCAGGTGGCATGTGATGCAATGTGCAGTTCGCACGTTGTGATGTGCACATCACACACCATCTTCAGTTGTACCAGTGACTTCAACTAATTTTTGAGGCTTCATGCGAAGGAGGTGCGGTTCGCATCATGAGTTATGCGCGTCGCACAACGACCGCATGCCTTAGCAAATTCTTTAGTGAATTTTATGGCTCTATGCGGTGTAGGTGCATTCCACACCATAGATTATGCATGTCACATGGGCACCGCATCTCAGGGAAGAATCTTCATCTCTTCCGATCACTTCACACTTCACTCATTTTAAGCTCTTTTTGGGTCCATTTCCTTGTTTTTAGTCATTGATCATAAGTACCTGCATAGACATCAATAAAGGCCATAAGAACCTCTAAATCTATTCAAAACATAGCAATAATTCATAGATAAAGGCTCAATAAGTTGGTAAATTACCGACTTATCAGGGCCTTGTGAGTTATTTTTGACCCGATTTCTGTCCCAAATTATAAATTTATAATATGGGTGTCATTATTCCTGTCTTGAAACCTAGATCATGTCTATGATAGTTTGGCAAATTTTGGAGGCTTGTCAGGGGAGATAGGCTCCGGTCTTGTAGATTGTGCGCGTGTGTTCAGCTTCTAGGTAGGTTACAACTTACCTACTTTTAGACTTAGCTCTTATAAGGTGTTTGTATGGTAAATTGCTAATTTATGGGTGGGTTATTATGGTTGAATAAATTTACTTAGGTATTAAATTCTTATAGCTTATTTTAGAGACCTTAGGGTAAGATATGAAATCCTTAGCTGAGGTTGTTGCTCCTTTCTTAATATTTGGTGTAGTTTCATGGTAGTTCTGGGTATAGAATTCTTTTCCTTAGTTTAGAGTAGGCTGGTTGTAAATTGGGGTGATTAGATTAGGGAGCCTTAGTATTGTATTAGGGGAGGACTTCGTGGTAGAGTAGCCTTTTTCCTGTTGTTTTTATATTTAAATTTTACCACTTTTCCCTCACTTTACTTTCTGGTTTGGTATGTTGTATATTATGGGCCCAAGGCCATGGATGCGGGACACCAGGTTAGTATGAATCCTCCCCCTCTCTTAAATTATTGGTTTATGGCTAGTTTTAATATAACATTGATTAATGGTTCGAGTTAGTGTAGTCTCAATTTGTTGTTTGCCTTAGATTATGTTTTGGATTAGTTGGCCACCATAGGTTGATTTTCTCTTATGTTTGGGAGTTAGTGTAGTGTTTTCCCGATAGTATTTACCATAGGCTAGTACCCCTGCCTTAGTGCATAGAATTTGGTTATCCTTTGTGTGATATGATTTGGCTAGTTGTGCTCTTTGACTGTTTATTCATACTTTATCATGGCATATGGTTGACTGGATTTTTGAAATAAAGTTTTTAGTCAAAAAGAGGATTCATGGAGTATGTTAAATGACTTTTGGTTTCCTTAAAACGATTTTTGGCCTAATTTGAGAAAGACTAATTTACTAAACTTGCATGTCCAAGGAGACCTGTGTTCCGGACAGTTTTACCTACTATTTAAACTTTCATGCCCGAGGAGACATGTGTTTTGGATGGTTTTAATGGTACTCATAATTTCATTACTCTATTATTTGTCTGACGATGATGATTCTGGACCTGCATTACTCTACTACTGGTACTCTGTTATTTTATCCAATGATGATTCCGGGCTTGCATTGCATTAGCTACATACTGCATCACACCATCTCATATTGCATGTCATGACACATTTCTGCATCCCTTCTTATCTTCCCATCAGGTTGATTGCTAGTTAGTATTGTGTGTTGCTTGTATCCTCTAGACTTATGGGAGTCCAGTTGGATTCCTTTGGTTATTGATTGAACCTTCCAGGCTTATAGGGGTTTGATTGGGTTTACTTGTGGCCACTCATATCTTTTGATGTACGTACCTTATGTTTTCCCTATATTATTTAGTTAGGCAGTTGCTTTATATCATATGCTAAGTTATTCTTGTGTAGTTGTCATAAATTGTCTAGCTTTGGCAGGTTAATCTATTTTCTAACCCTTCTTTTCTTACCTTTAGTATATTCACATTTATTTATACTTATATCTTATTTGGGCTCAGTCAGCCTATGATGCCTACTGGGTACCACGTAGTTTTGGTACTTATACTACACTTCTGGATCTTTTTCTGATGCAGATCTTAGTGCGGGTTATTGCTGTTGATGCTGTCCTCGAGCGATGTTGCTGATCGGAGATACAGGGTGAGCTCTTGGCGACTGGAGTTGATCCATCTCTTTCTACTTTTTGACTAGTCTTCTGGAGAGGGTTATGTATTTATTATGTCTATCTAGTACATCTAGGTTGTAGCAGCTCTTGTTCCGACTGACACCAGGTCTTGAGGGAAATCTTATATATTTTTTTATTCTGTTCCCTCCCTATTTATTTATGCTTATTCAGTTACCTTTCATTTTTTATTTGCTATAATTCTTCTTTTGCATCGTTCTTGAGTTAGCCCATTATTTGCAATTTTGGGCTAAGGGTTTGGCTTACCTACTGGTGGGTCATAGTAGGTGCCATCATGACCTGAGTTTTTGGGTCGTGAAAAAGTGGTATTAGAGCTCTAGGTTCATCAGTATTGTTAGTATATGAGCAAGTGTCTAGTAGAGTCTCGCAGATTGGTACGATGATGTCCATATCCTATCTTTGGGAGGCTACAGGGAATTTTTAGGAAAAGTTCCATATTTTGACTCCTTATCGTGTGTTCTTGACCCTATCAACTTCTAAACTTCATTTGTTCTATCCCTTCTCAAATGATTAGGACAAGTGCGACAATGGGTGACGGCAAGGCTCCTACACCTATTGCTACTGTGCTTCCTCCAGTGCTAGAGTTTCAGATTGAGAGTGTACTACTTTAACTAGCGGTTTGGAGCCAGCCCAGCCTCCGATAAGATTCATGGCCACCTCAGTTCTTCAAGACACCATGGCTAGGACTTCGAGTCTTCAGAAAGGTGTGTCACAGGCAGGGACATCATCTGGTTCTTTGAGCGGTGCCATGGCTAGGATTGAGGTTGCAGGTCTCCAGTAGGGTTCTATGCCCATTTTGGAGTATAAGGCGAGGTTTCATGAGATGAATAGGTGCACTGCTAGGACTATGCTTACCTTGTTTGAGAGAGTGCATGATTTTGTCAGAGGGTTGCGTTCTTTTTGGAATTAGAGCACTTGGTGACAGTTGGGACAACTTTTCTTCAGGAGGTTGATCATGCACGGGCTGTAGAGAGGTCTTGTTATGAGGTTTATGGGGCATTTTTAAGAGGCATCACCATCAGGGTAGCTTTCATGGTTCTTAGTCTCGGGGTATGGGATTTCTTGGCACAGGTTAGTCTCACTACTCTCAGTCTAGCAGGCCAGTTTGGGTTGCATCACAAGGATCAAGTCAGACTTCGTGAGCTTTACATTTTGGGTGTTTTGGCCATAGTGGCCAATCTGGTTCAGCGAAATCTTCCCGATGGACTTTAGCTGGTAAGGGTTTCTATGTGTTCAGTGAGGCAGGGCACTTTACTAGGGACTGTCCCACGATTATATATTTTAGGTGGCAGCGTCAGCAGGCTTTGTATCTCAGTGCTCCAGTGCCACTGGCTAGAGGTGGTCTGCAGGGTAGATGAGGTGGTCCCCAAATAGTTAGAGGTGACTTTCAGCCAGGCAGTTCAGATAGCCATCCGGAGTCGACAGTCACCTTACGTTGGAGCGAAATTTCTTAGGGTTGTTATGATTGTGGAGTGGTTAGCCACTTTTCTAGAGAGTGCCTCTAGCATGGGATGATTGAGCCTTTTACACTGACTACTCAGTCCAAAGATAGATGAAGATAGTTCTATGCCTCTCTTGGTAGGACAGATGTGGAGGCTCCAGATGTCGTTGCTACAGGTACAATCTTTGCTATCATATGCTAGTTTTTGTATTTTTTGCATTGGGGGTCTGCATATCTATATATATGTTTGTCTACTTGCTCCTTGTCCAGGTGTACTATTTCAGCTTTGTAGTGCCTATGCTTGTAACTACCCATAGAAGGATTCTTTTAGTAGTGGATCGGGTGTATCACTCTTGGAAGGTGACTACCTAGGGGTATGATGGTAGATAGGCCTTGTTAGCTCAATTATTGGTCTTTGCTGTGATTCATGGGTTAGTTTGAGTGTCTCAATGTCTAGTGGTCTGGGGGTGGTATTGCCAAGGCCATTATCTAGCTTATGCATAGAACCTTTTCAGTTAGTATGGTATATTATCGATAGCCGTGTGCCAAGGGAAATTGAGTTGTCTCAAAGAGCTTAGGGTTGGCAGGCAAGTGGGTATCAAATGGTTTTGCTTATATTCGAGAGATTAGGAATAATCTTCTTTACTTGATTGGTTTAGGTGGTTAGCAGGTATCCGGGTTGTTTCCACTGTTTCCTCAATATTCAGTCAGGTTGAGTTTTGACTTTGGCATCATTGTTGAGGTGGGAACTCAGCCTATTCCTTTCTCTGCCATATCAGGTGACATCAGCAGAGTTATGGGGGTTAGAGGAACTACTCCAAAATCTTCAGGAAGAGAGGTTTTCCAGATCTAGTGTGTCCCTCATGAGGTTTTCCATTTAGGTTGTGAATTTAAGAGGCCTTGGGCTCTCACCCTAATTAGGTGTGATTACCTTGTGTGCTCGACAATAATATTTGAGACTACTCAAGGACATGGGAAGGTGCATGGCTTATCCTTGGAGCTGGGTTCCAGACTTGGGGATCTAGCAGGTTACTTTAGGTAGTTTGTGAAGGGTTCTCTCCGATTGTGGCATCAGTGACTAGAGTGATTTATTAAATTATTCTTTTTATTAGGTCAACGAGGTTGGGATGAGTTTTTTTCTACAAGTCAGGTCATATGGATTTCATTATCAATTAGGCTCTGCCATTTGTGGGCCAGACTTTTGGTATGTTGAGATGCTTTCAGAGTTGGTGGTTTGCATACTAGTACAACATGGTGGATGTTTTGAGTTAGAAGATGGTGAGTTTAGAGTTTGTGAGTTTTTCAATATCTAAGCGACAACCTTTGACTTTGGGCATCCTTTCCTTTGCTTTTGGGTTAGTTTGAATTAGTATTCATGGCATGACAGATTTCTTTCTAAGTGGCGAGGCTAGTAAGGCAACCTTAGATCCGTAGGTGTTTTGAGAATTGAGGGACATAGTGGTGTTCTTAGAACTTGGGGTTGATTCAATGGCTTTGGACTTCGTGGTAGGCTTCCACACTCTCTACAGAGTTGTTATGTTTCTTGGGTCTTCATGGGTATGTTGATCTAGTTCATTCACTTTTGGCCGGTTCAGACTTGGTACAATTCAGAGAGGTTGGGTCTAGTCTACATTCAGGAGATTGTACGTCTGCATGTGATGCTTGTAACTATGAATTATGATCATGGTGCTTTGTTTGCAATCATGTTTTTGGCGGTCATTTAAAGAAAATCGATTATGCTAGTAGATCCTAGAACCGCTTATCATTCACAGGCTGATGGTCATTTAGAGTAAGCTATTCTGGTTCCTGAGGATATACTATGGGCATATGTCATGGATTCTTGGAGATTAGTAAGGTCAGTACTTTGTTTTGGGTAGTGATTGAGTATTTCGATGACTTTGTTGGAGGTAATGCATGGTAGGAGTTATATACTTCTGATGGGTTAGTTAATCCTTTTGAGGGTAGCTTGGGTGATTGACCTATGCGTGACTTCATGGTTAAAGTGCGAATGATTTAGGATAGGCAAAAAGGTTATGCAGGTCAAAGGGTTCATGAGTTAGGGTTTTAAGGAAGTGGATTTTTGAGTTAGTCTGGTTACCAGTTTTGTGTGATGATCGCCTTGGTTTCCTTGGTATCTGTGTTGTGTTGGTACGTTTTGGTTGAGTTTCTTAAGGTTCAGTTCAGTTGATAGATCTTTTGGGCTTTTGAGTTAGAGTTTGTTTCTTTTCTAGTTCGGCTGGAAAGAGCTAAGGTTTAAGTAGTTTTCCTTTGTTTTAGCTCTGTGGGGCATCGTCCGATCGAGGAGGCTCCTTGGAAATCCTAGCTTGACATGTGGACCTAATATCCTTCCATTTCTGAGCCTTCAGGTGCTTCCTATTTCATAACTTTTGAGGATGAAAGTTTTTTTAGTAGTGGATGTTGTAAATGACCTAGAGTTGTTATTTTCGTGCATTTTAAGCATTTTGAGAATTCCCACAGCAACTATAAGTCATTTATAACTTGCCGGGACTGACGGTTTAGTTCTCAGGCTGTTCATTTGTGTCTTCGAAGAGTTTTTCTATTTTAAAACTTTCTAGGCTGAAAGGATTGACTTTGGTCAACATTCAGATAAGATGGGATCAGATGGGAATTTTTTCAGCGCTGTTAGCTCTGGAATATTGACTTTTGGGCTAGTGGGACCTTGGGTGTAACACCCCGTACCTTTCAAAACCTATGTGACTAAGTAAATATCGACGAAGGTATTTGAGCTCGAGATTGTGAAGGGGTACTTTGGCCTAGAATTTGAAATGGTCAAATATATATAAGTGTTAAGTTAAATTATAAGGAGGAGGGTTTTGAAAATGAGATAAAACAAGTGAGGTACTTGCTCGACTTATCTAAGCTCTTAGGTGACAAGTAGGTGCATCACCTACCTACGGTAACGAACTAAGTTCCGAGGGCCGATTACGGGCAGCAACACCATGGATTATTAGACCTAATGGTAGCCCAAATGAAGCTTAAAGTTGGCCCATCAAAGCACAACCAAATCTGGCCCAAACAACTACAAAAGTTAGCCACCAATATTGACCACATTTTGACCCAAGAGAAGCCAAAATCAGCCCCAAAACTTAACCCTTTTGAGGCCCAAGCAAAGGGTAATTTAGGCCCAAGTTTCTTGACCCATTTTGGCCCAAATATACTCAAAAAAAGTCGGCCAAAAAGGTCCCTTTATATAGGGCTTTTGCTGATCAATGTTCATCACAAAAAGCTGGAAAATTCTCTCTTATTTCATTTCCTTTTTGGCAGCCCTTCTCTCCCTTTAGGGTTCTAAGAAGACCAAGATTAATTGAAGCTTAAGGTGAGTTAAACAACTTGTTATCTTGGTATTAATGTACTACATATAGCTAGGATATCCTATGGTAAGAAAGACATGAACTATGGCAGCCCTTTCTTATGATTTAACACATGGAAATTGTGTAACAATTAAGAGATTTCTTCTTCTCTTGTTGGTGTATGTGTAGGGGGTACTTAAGCTTTTAAGGCATCAATAAAAAGAGGATAAAAACACACCTTCAAGTGTGGTAAGTACTCTGCCCATAATAATATTTTTGGATTGAAGTTCGGATGAACAATTGTTGTTGAATTGTTGTTAAGAACTCACGGGACGGCGATCGGAAGCCGTGGTTTCAATGTGTTGCTATTGTATTTCGGCATGGTGGGTTGTGTAGGGGATGTTTGATGTGTTTTGTATTATTGGAGGCAGTAGGTTGGTGTGTGTGTGATGTGTATTGGATAAGGGGAGAAAGGTGTGACGATACACCTTTAATTAATGCAAAATACGTAAATCTGCCCGGAAAATGTTTAGCTACTGTTTTGGGAATGTTGCAGCAGGTTTAAGAGCTAATATTAGCTTCATTATACCCTTGTGTTGTAGATTAACTTAATAAGGGAAAGTCCAAGTTGTGGTAAGCGCAATCTTCGGAAAGAACGAGGTATGTTAAGGCTTCTTTTTTCCTTATCGGCATGAATCTAGAAATAGAACTCTAAATTTCCGGAAGAAGGAATTTGAGTATTTTGTTGTAAGAGAGCTGATTTGGTAAATCAACAAGTCTTAAGGAACTAATTTATACATTATGGTGATTCAAGTCGCCTTCTTATAAAAATCTGATTCTTTTTGCACGAAATGTAAGTTATCCTTTTGTCAAGTTTCTTCTTCGTATTGTGATCTCTAATCAAGCTTTAGAAAGTACACAAGGAAAGTTAGAAAGTCAAATCCCCATTTATATGTGTTTGGTATGTTGATTCCAACACCTAGTAAGCTAAGGCTAAAGAAGTTATCTAAATGAACCTTCATAAATAACAAGAATAGCTTGAAGGTCAATCTAGTAATACACTTATTATGTGTGGTTTGCGTGTTAGTGTGCACCGAGGTGCTACTGCCATATTGAGGCTATTATATACATAGTGTGCACCGAGATGCTACTGCCATATTGAGGCTATTATACACATAGTGTGCACCGAGGTGCTACTACCATATTGAGGCCATTATATACATAGTGTGCGCCGAGGCGCTACTGCCATATTGAGGCTATTAAATATAGGGTGCGCCGAGGCGCTGTTGTGGTTCAGTGTGGGTTATAAAGAGTGAGTGGCAGCGTGAGTTAATGCATGTGTTGTGTTCTAAAAAGAATAAAGGAGAAATAGCTTAACGAGTCTTACCAATTATAGTTTACAAGTTTCATATTTTATCTTGTTCAGATTTACTACTTGCGACTTGCTTTTATGCTTCTACCTTACATGCCAGTACATTATTGTCGTACTGACGCCCCATTGCCTGGGGGAGCTGCATTCATGCCTGCAGGTTCAGACAGAAACCCAGATAGACCTCTTCAGTAGGAGTTGCGGAGTTCAGCCATTTTGGTAAGCTCCATTCTTCCTGGAGCTGACGAGTCAGAGGTCTAGCTTATATTTTGACCAGGTTATGTATATGTACAGCTTATGGTAGTCCAGGGCCCTGTCCTGGATATGAGATATTTTACTTACTCCTAGAGGCTTGTAGATGTGTATATGTACATCAGTGTTGGGTATGGCCTTGTCGGCCTTGTTATTAGCTATCTACTATGATAATAGCCTTGTCGGCCTTGAGTTGCTTAACTACTATTGAGCTTTCAGTGTTTCAAATTGTAATTCTTAAAGACCTTGTCGGTCTCAGACCCCCAGCAGGTTCAACAGAGATACACTCTATTTTGGCACCCTCGGCCTTTTGGGGCTCCGGGTTTCGGTCATGCCTCCCATGGTTTGGGGCGTGACAAACTTGGTATCAGAGCACGTCGAATCCCAGAGAGTCTACAAGCCGTGTCTAGTAGAGTCTTGTTTATGGGTGTGTTGTGCACCATACCTATAATCATGAGGCTACGGGACACTTAGGAAATGTTATTCTTCTTTCATTTGCTAGATCGTGCAATAGAGCGAGGTCATAAGATGTTTGAAGTCTAATTCATGTTTTTCTCTTCCTTGGTTACAGAAATGCCTGTGACTAGACAAATGAGTAGCCGACGGGTTGGCACGGATACGGGGGAAGGTACTAGTCGTTCCCCGCCTATCCGATTGGATAGATTTGAGGCTCAAAGTGAATCACCGACACCAGAGATCCTAGTTTATCAAGTACCTGATGAGACTAGAGGGGATCCAGTACCCCTGACCCCACCTGCTCCAGTGGCATCTGAGATAGC
>QJPP01007309.1:0-229716 GCA_003996215.1 Jaltomata sinuosa | reverse complement strand
CCCCCCCCCCCCCCCCCCTCCTCGCGCTATTGTTGTTGCTGCTTTCTCGACTCAGCTTTGACTTCGGCAAATGATGTGATTGATAAATAAATATTTTGAATAAAATTTATTTTTTATTTTCACTAATTATTTATTTTCTAAATAGAATTTTCTTCGAACAGACACTGCTCTTCATGAATATGTCTTTTTTCAAACAGACACTATGAATAGATTTTTTCTGAACAGACACTGCTCTTCATAATTAGGTACTTTTACACCTATTGAATTTCTAAGCAGTGACTACAAATTGTGAAACTTTGCCTCAATTTTTGGCATTCTAAGAAAATCAAAAATATCTTTTCCTTATGCATATTTCTCTGCTTCTGCATTATTTTCAAACAGTGAAAACTATAAGTTTGATTTTGCTCTCTCATTTGAGTTTGTCAGAGTTCTATAATTTACATTGCCGCTATTACTGACGTACAGTAACTTGTTGGATCGAAATATTTTTCTGTTTCATCTAAATTTCTGTTCAAGTATTTTGTTTTCTTTTTCTTGTTTCTGTTTTTTCGGGTTATAAACAAAATCTAATTGATTAAAGTACTGCATTGAACACAGTATACTAACACACACCATACCACATATTCACAACTAGACAATTAAAATTAGGGTGTTAGATAACTAGACTTTTAGAACTTTGAGCTTGAACATATTTTTTAAGAAATAAGCCTTAACAGTGTTATAGTGCATGTGAAATAAGTAGACTAAAATAAAATTAATGATTAAAAAGTAGAAAATATTTACAACTGTTTACGAAAAACTAATATCATATATATAAATAATTATAAAATTAGTGTATATAATTTATTAATTTGATTTGATTATTTTTTAACTTTTTTTTAGTAGAATCAAGACCAAATCATATATTATTGATTTTTAAAATTCAAAACCAAAACAAAAGAAAACAAATATCAATTTTTTTAATTGATTTGGTTCGATTTTCGATTTGGTTTGATTTTTCATCAAATCATAAACACCTCAATTGGGAACCCGAAAAGAAAATTTAAAGTCATCATCGTCATTCATCTAATCAAGGGTGGGCGTTTGGACTGGAATATGAAATTTTTTATTTGAAATTTGATTTTCAGATTGAAGAAATTACCATCAAAATCTAATACAAATAAGCTCGGATTGGATTGGATATTTTAAGTTTAATTTTAGATTAACTAGTTTGAATATTTTAGATTATTTATTTTAATTTTTGAGCCTTTAAGGCAAATCATAACAATTAACATGCTCAATTTACCAAATAATTTTCTCTTTAGAATGTATAACTTTCGACCATTAACAAAGATTGAGACTGCCCTGCAGTCAATATCGTGTAATTTAATATTAGACTTAATACTATAATAAATAAGACGTAGGATACTACTCTATTGACCATTGAATATTGGATTTATTAGTATTGAAAACATTTGTTATGGGTAGGATTGATATAAGATATAAAAATTTCAAAATTTTGAATATCCGAAAATTCATAATACTAAATTCAATATTTAATTAAAATTCATATACTTTAAAATGAAATGTGAAATCTAAAAATTCAAATCAAATATCTAAAAAATTCAAATTTTGATTTGAATTTGGAATTAGTCCAAACAATACCCATCCCCTATATCTAATGAAATGATAATATTAATTTAGTAAAATCAGTCATATCATAATGGCTAAGACGTGAAATTTACAGCTACAACATTCGGCTAGGTAAATAACTACAACAAAAAAAAAAGAAAAAAAAAGAAAAGGTAAAAAGATATCTAACTCTAGATGAGAAAAATGTAACGACATATCCAGTCGTTATTAAAAGGCACTTTGTTGTGGATTGCGAGAATTACTGAAGTACGCTATCAATTTAATTTGAGATGACACGATGAAATATTTTGAAATTTGAAATTTTGCTCGAGTTGACGTCATTTTGCTATAGCAAAAAAAAATTTGCTATAGCACCATCGTTGTAGCGGCTGGCAGGTCGCTATAGCGGGCTGACGGAACCAGTATCTAAAAATACAGATTTTATATCTAGACTTCTCATCTTCAGTTGCAAACAGACGAGGGTTACTCCAAAAACCCTCCTAGGCTGCTCCAAAGCTTGGAAGCAAAGGAGAGAAAGGATTTCCGCTCGAATGGGGTAAAACCCATAGATTACAGGCCTACTTTTCGGCAGGACTTGCCTCCACTGAGCAGAAGTTCATGTTCATACTTCTGAAATAGCTGCTTGGCGTCCAGATAGGTTAGGTTTAACTGAGTAGTCTAAATCTATTTCTGAATGCATAGTATGTTGTAGATTGACGGAAGATTTCATGCTTAGGCATTTAGGTACGGAGTCAGGATGGTTCAAACATATTGATTATTGCTGTTTAGGATGGAAAATTATTGTGGTAGGTATATGTTGACCCTATGACTGACAGTGGGTGTTTATTACATGGTTGTTAGTTTTTGGGTAATCAGATTTTGGGGTGGTTTTATGGTACCGGTAATGATTAAAGAGCAAAGAGATTGATAGGTCATAGCGAATTCTGGAGCTTTGTATGAATGTGGAAAATGGAATGGACAAGGAAGGTACTGAGTTCGTGGTATTAGGAAAGGGATTTCCTGGGGACGGTCGTATACTCCTAAATAAATCCAGTATGGAGATTTATGTATTATGTGCTTAATTGATTGGGTCGGGGTTAGTCTTTGGATTGGTCTTCAATGTCGGGATAATGAGCCAGGTCAGTTGTAGTAGGTGATGGTTGGATTTTTTCGCAAATTATGCTATGTATGCATGTTAACTATTTTGTTAGTATTGCATGTACATTATGTATTTTAGGGAATAAGGGAATGAATGTTAATGATATCTGATTGTCAATCTCATGTAATGAACTTGTCTTAAATACTTAATGGTTTTACAAGTGTGAGTTGTTTTCATTGTAGTTGTGATTGTTGTGATGTCTGTGAATTTTGGTTGGCTCAGGTACCACACCTGGTACGGGATATCTATCGGTTGGCTCGAGTACCACGCCTGGTATAAGTTTTATTATGATTGGTTCGGGTACCACGCCTGGTACATATTTGGTTATGCTTCTGTGTATTAGTTTTATGAGTGAATCATATTTATTTGTTGTGATGTAATTATTACATGTTGATCTATGAGTGGTCAGATTATTGTGTTTAAATGCTGGAGTGCTTCTTGTATAGACCAAAATTACATGTTAAACTCTATAGATGATGTCTTAGGGATGCTTGGATGGTCCGTATTACTTAAAAGGTATGTAAAATATCATATGAGTTATTGCGGTTGAGGTGTGAACGTGTTTCATGTGATTTTTGAGTCAGTATGTTGATCGGGGTGCCATACGGGTGGTCTACAAATTTGGCTTAAGGGTGGGGGTCAAGATGATTGACTTAGAATTATGACTAAGAGTTCATTAGGTTGTTCATTAAATTGGCAAAGGCTCAAGGGACAAGGGTGTGACTTAGGGTCTTAGGTAAGAAGGGCGGACTCACTGACATGGATAATTAATAACTGCATTATAGGGTCGAAGTTAGTAAGGTCTTCCTAGTGTTAACAAGATGGATGTGTTTGGAGAGAGTTTTAGTATTGTAAGAGGTGGAATGTCTTCTAACGGCGGAGTTGGTAGCGGAATAAGGTAGGAAGCCTCGGGGAAGAGTGTATGTAGTGCATGGGTATTATATCTGAGTAGTAAGGGTTATTGATAAGGGATCTGGATTGTGCAACTTCTATATTGCATGTTTCCTTTTGATTTTTACATAATATTATGTGGTGGATTCGGGTCGACTGATGAAGCCTATCAGTACGTGTTATTTGTACTAATACTATACTTACTACGCCCTTTGGGTATAGTCTGGTTACATGATCAGTGATATTTCTTAGGTGAAGAAGATGGTAATCTCCAGCAGCTTCTACTTATCTCTACCTATGGTGGGAGCTGTGTCTACTTTCATGTTATTTCATATCTCTTAGTAGTTCTTGTACCTGTTTAGACTAGTTCCTAGGAAGAGTTTTTGTTGTTTTTGTAAAGAATTTTATTGTACTCAATTTTGATAACTGATTTTAATTATTAAAGACATTTCTTATGTTTTCTTATTGACTTCCGTATTACATGTTTAAATCGGGTGTTAAGGGTTCTCTTATCTAAGTGCTTAAAGTAGGTGCCCGCATGATTCGGTAGTTGGGTCGTGATAATTTGATATCAGAGCTTAGGTTACTAATTTCCCAGTAACATGACCTGTTTTAGCGATGAAGCTTGAGATTTTAATTGTATGTATTAATGTTGTTTGAATGACTGCAAATTTGTGGTGTGCAACTGCTTGCATTGATGGGAAATTGTGATCAGGAGAGGGTCATAACTTGATTAGGTGTGATTGGTTAAAGTGCTTAATTGCTATGTGGTTTAACTGAAGGGTCTGTACTAAAATTTTAAGCATGGACTTACCATTGCTAAAATGTGTAAGGGGACATAATCATTTGTGATTGTGGGGAAACTCCGGTTTCAGGACAGTCGGGATTGGTTGGGAACCATGGGGGGGAAAGGGCTATTCTTGTATGATAGCGGGAATGTGAAGTTATGAACAATTTTTTGGTGTGATTCGTAACTGATTTTATGATAATATAGTGCTAAGTTCTTATTTATGCATTACAGGGGTTGGTCTTGAGGTTGTATTTAAGACCATAGTGTAATTTCAGGGGTTAACATTGATAACAGGGAATGGAAAATAAGAGAACTTTGCAGGAATCTATAATTTCTGGGTTGCTGCCATTGGGGCCGCCATAGCGGGACTGACCCACTATGGAGATTCTGCTATAGTAGAAATTTCTCCACTATAGCAGTGTCGCAGTAGCAGCGTGTAAGCCGATGTAGTAGGGTGGACGGGACAGAATCCTTGCCCTATTTTCCCCTATTTTGTTTTTCATTCCCAAAATATATTAAATCGATAGTGAAGCGGTGAGCTACTACATAAAATATGGGAATCACATATAAATTAAACTTAGCATGCATAAGAGGTTGATATTGTTAAACTAGCATATATGTGCAAAATAAAAAGGGAAAAGGAAAAAGGATAGCAATGTCTAGTACATTCCCCAAACAGGAGCTAACCCAAAAACAATAATAGTGTATAATAAAAGGGGAAGGTCCTAGCCGAATGTCTCACCACTATTAGGGGTTGGGGGACGGGTTCTTCTTCCTCGGTATCACTTAGGAAAGAGAACTCCCGCATATCCTCTGGCTCGAGTTGGGGGAGATATTGATCAGGGATGGCACAGCTGAACATGATCTCTATGGTCTTCCACATCCGTGCGAGTATGCAGTCCCGAGAGCACCTCTTTCTTTTCTCCTCATCGAGCTCTCTACGGAGTGCTGCATAGTCCTGGGTAGAGGGAGGTAGCACTGTGGCTCCAACAGAGGCATTTTTCACAAATCTCCTGACTACGGCCAAGTTCACCTCCAGACGGCTGTTGGTGATCGGAGGCTGGGACTGGGAAGGAGGGGCAGGATCATCGTCATCATCATCAGTGCCTTCGGCAGCCTAGCTGCTCTCTGCTTCACTCACCTTCCTCTTCTTCTTCCCTTTGGAGAAAATCACCTTCACCTGGAGGGGGTGGAAGAGGGCATCCATCTCCAGCTCTCTATCAGTATTCTCCTCAGGTACCCTAACTCACCTGCACTGTGCAGACACTAGCCCGGGAAGAAAGGGGCCCTTCTTGGTGTCTCGGTAGAAGTTCCTCCACTCTGACACAATTTTTTCCCCTACATTCAGCTGAATGTCCTGTATGGCATAGGCCACCACCAAGGCTTAAAGATAGGTCACATCGGTGAGGTTGCCCGACGGACGAATCCTCTGGGACACCAAGTTCAGCCACCTCTGAGCATCGGTTGTGAAATAAGTGCTCGTGATGCTCTCGGTTCTAGGCCAGTAGACCTGGACCCTAAACTCCTCCTCTATCAGCGTGTCCCTCAGCTATTTCATGTCCATCCCTCAGAGCTTGGCATCGTATGCAGCATTGAAAATATTAGGCATTTCGAGTACCTCACTAAGGGTTCGGACATCTAGGAGGACATCCCTTCCCCGAATGCGGATGGTGGAGTTGGGGTCATTCTAAAGTACGGTGGGGAGTATGGAATAGAACTCCCTCACCTATCTCGAGACCTTGAAAGGGAGAGCCTCTACCAGTGGGCCCCAACCAAACCCTTCGGAGCCTATTAAGGAATGCCCCTACCTGTTCTGCCACACCCCTCATATTGAAACCCCTCTCATAGTATAAATCGCTCCTACGATAGTCAAGAAATCTTTCCCAACTAGCATCATCGGGGAACCGCTCGTAATGATATGTGTTCTTGATTGGCAGCCATTGAGTGTTAAGTCTGCAAGATTAACAAATGGTTGGATTAGAACTCGTAAGATGCAAGAAAATTAAAAGTTTGGAGAAGGTCAAATTCTAGACCCTGTCTAGGAGGCTACTGCCTGCAGTCTCCCGCTATAGCGGACTGCATTCCACTACATCGGTGTCGCTATATCAAAAATTTCTCTGCTATGGCAGCATCGCTATAGAGTCCTTGCACCACTATAGTGTCCTCATCATTCCAGATTTTCAAGAGGTGCAATAATGGCGCCTCTTGAACCAAAATTTTATTTTTAACATTTCAAGTTTAGATCAGTGTTCCCAAAGTACCCTACTACTATTTTATGCAAAAATTTGGACATTATATCTTTTAAAAATCACCCAAACTGAAATTTTCAAACAAGAACAATCCTTCACATTCCCTAGCATTTTGAATCCTTTTTTTGGCCATGAACCCCGTATTTCTTACGCCCAGAACGTTGTGGGAGCATTGTAAACGTAAAGGAAACATCCATTCTTTGAGGATTCCACCAAATCAAAGTCAAAATTTAAAATTCAAAAACCAACCTAATATCTATTCTATTCATCAAATTCAAGCATAAAACACTCAATATTCGTGTAATGAAGTAGGAAAAATAAAGTGTTATGATTATTACCTTGATTTTCGATGATATGAGCAAAGTGATAGGGGAAAAGTGGTGTTTTTGGGTGAAATATGGAAATAATGGGTGAGAAACCCATTTCTCACCCCTATAAACTGTTATCATCCGCTATAGCAGGAGGTTGGCCACTATAACAATACTGCTATAGTGGAAATAGTCTCGTTATAGTGGGGTTCAGACTGTTGAGTAGAAATTTTTTTGTTGTTTCGTTTGTTTAATCTTCCCGACTTGGTATATTAGCAAGGCCTTGAGTTATTTGGACACTCTGGAGGGATTACTCTAATTTGTTCATGCAACTCGAGGGAAGGGATCTCCTGATGAGGCAGAATCAAATTAACTTTTGGTTAGTTGGGTACACTTAGGAAAATAAAAGTTTTGATGATTCGCGTAAGGCTTTAATTATGTTGTCAAGGTAGAGCAATAGGATTCCAGGGCTGGCTCATTCTTTTCTTTCTGCCTTAGAAATCGTTCGGAGATGAATGATGAGTAAATTGATATCTGTTGTAATGACATATTCAGTCATTATTAAAAGGCACTTTATTGCGGGTTGTAGAAATTATTGAAATACGTTATTAATTCAATTTGAGATGACACGATGAAAAATTTCAAAATTTAAAATTTTACTCGGGCTGACGTTATCTCACTATAGCAAAAAAAATTCCACTATAGCGCCACCATTGTAGAGGCCGTTAGGTTGCTATAGCGCCACCGCTGTAGCGGTCAGTAGGTCACTATAGCGGGCTGACGGAATCAATAACTAAAAAATGCAGATTTTATATCTTGACTTCTCCTCTTCAATTGCAAATAAACGAAGGTTGCTCCAAATATCCTCCTAGGCTTATCCAAAGCTTGGAAGTAATGGAGAGGAAGGATTTCCGCTTAGATGGGGTAAAACCCATGGATTTTAGGGCTACTTTCCGGCAGGACTCCCCTCTACGGAGCCAGAAGTTTGTGTTCAGGCTTCTGAAGCAGTTGCTTAGCGTCCAGGTAGGCTAGATTTAACTGATTAGTCTAGATCTGTTTCTGAATGCATAATATGTTATAGATTGATGGGAGATTTCATGCTTAGGCCTCCGGGCATGGAGTCTAGATCGCTAAAACATATTGATTATTGTTGTTTAGGGTGGAAAATTACTGTGATAGGTAATGTTGACCCTATGACTGATAGTGAGTGTTTATTTCATGGTTATTAATCTTTGGATAATCAGATTTTGGGGTGGTTTCATGGTACCGGTAATGATTAAAGAGTAAAGGAATTGCTAGGTCATAGTGAATTCTCGGGCTTTGTATGAATGTAGGAAATGGAATGGACAAGAAAGGTACTGAGTTCATGGTATTAGGAAATGGATTTCCTGGGGACGATCGTATACTCCTAAATAAATCCAGTATGGAGATTTATGTATTATGTGCTTAATTAATTAGGCCAGGGTTAGTCTTCGGATTGGTCTTCAATGTCGGGATAATGAACCAAGTCAATTGTAGTAGTTGATGGTTGAATTATTTCTCAAATTATATTATATGTGCATGTTAACTGTTTCGTTAGTATTTCCTATACATTACGTGTTTTAGGAAATAAGAAAATGAATATTAATGATATTCGGTTGTCATTCTCATGCAATAAACTTGTCTTAAGTACTTGATGATTTTACAAGTGTGGGTTATTTTCATTGTAGTTGTTATTATTGTGATATCTGTAACTTTTGGTTGGCTCGGGTACCACGCCTGGTATAGTTTATCAGTTTGTTCAGGTACCACGTCTGGTACGGGATATCTATCAGTTGACTTGAGTGCCACGCTTGGTATAGGTTCTATTATGGTTGGCTCGGGTACCACACCCGGTACATATTTGGTTATGCTTCTTTGTTGGTTCCATGAGTGAACCGAGTTTATTTCTTGTGATGTAATTATTACATGTTGGTCCATGAGTTGTCAGATTATTGTGTTTAAATGCTGGAGTGATTATTGTGTAGACTGAAATTATATGTTAAATATCGTAGATGAAGTCTTAAAAATCCTTGGGTGGTCCGGATTACTTAAAAGATGTGTCGAATATCATACGGGTTGTTGCGGTTAAGATGTGGATGTGTTTCATATAGTTGTTAAGTCAGTATGTTGACCGGGGTGCCATGCGGGTGGTTTACGGAATTGGCTTCAGGCTTGGGGCCAGAATGATTGACTTAGGATTCTGACTAAGAGTTTATTAGGTTATTCATTAAATTGGCTAAGGGTCAAGGGACAAGGTTATTGACTTAGGGTCTTTGGTAAGAGGAACGGACCCGCTAACAGGGATAATTAATAACTGAATTATAGGGTCGAAGTTAGTAAGGTCTTCCTAGTGCTGGCAAGATGGATGGGTTTGGAGAGAGTCTTAGTGTTGCAAAGGGTGGAATGTCTTCTAACGGTTGAGTTGGCAGCCGAATGAGGTAGGAAGCCTTAAGGGAAGAGTGTATGTAGTGCATGGGTATTATAGCTGAGTAGTAAAGGTTGTTGATAAGGGACCTGTATTATGCAACTTCCATATTGCATGTTTCCTTTTGGATTCTTACATAATGTTATGTGGTGGATTTGGGTCGATCAATGATGCCTAACAATATGTATCTACTATAAGACTCCAAACTATTGCTATATTCTATAATTTTTTAAAAAAACTATCACTATTTCGAGTAAATACAAAGCCTTAATTTGTAACATCACATAATTCTTCCATATTGTTTCCTTTTGCATATAAGAATTTTCTTACAAGCTACATAATATACATGGCAAGAGTTTTAGAAAATTTCCATATTAAACTCTATGAAGTTACACGTTAATCATATTTGAAAAATACAAGATGTCATTCATTATTCGTTAGCGGTTATCTTGTTGAAGGTTAGGTAGGAAAAATCTTGAAGCTTGAAGTTCATTAGTCGAAGTAGGTTAAAGGAAAATAATAGAAAGTCTTTCGTAATTGCTACATACTTTTCTTAATTGTTACTATTTATTTATCAGCGTTCATATTTTCAACCTTTATAGAAGAGAATTTTTTACAAATGACTAATTTTTGGGCAAAAATAAGTTTCACTAGCTATAATTTGATCGTATTTACCATTCATAATTACTGTTTAAAATGTTAAGCGAAAAAAATCTCGTCTCTCTTCTCAATCTCCTTCGCCTCCCCCCTCTCTTCCTTGCCTCTCTCGCGCTCTCCCTCTCTCGCCTCTTTCTTTCTTTCTCTTTCTCTCTCTCCCCCTCTGTATTATGTGTTTTCACCTTTCTCTGTATTTTATATTTTCACCTCTGGACTTTTATATTTTCTAAGGTGCCAGATGATTGTATTTGTTGTATTGGTACATGCATTTAGATTATATCCTCTCTCTCTCTCTCTCTCTCTCCATCCCTCCCCCCATTATATTTTATATTTTCACCTCTCTCTCTCTCTCTCTCTCTCTTTGTACTTCTATATTTTTAGGTGTTAGTCGACTGTATTTATTGTGTTCATACATGCATTTAGGTTGTATCCTCTCTCTCTCTCTCCCCCCCCTCTCTATCTTTGTATTATATATTTCTGTCTCTCTCTCTCTCTTTATATATATATATATATATATATATATATATATATATATATATATATATTTCTTAGGTGTGAAGCAAGTGTATTTGTTGTATTCATCGTGTATTTATGTTGTATTCTCTCTCTCTCTCTCTCCCTCCCTCGCCCTTTTCTCTCTCTTTGTATTTTGTATTTTCACTTTTCTCTCTAGTATTTTTATATATTTGAGGTGCCAGGTCAGTGTATTTGTTGTATTCATACGTGCATTTAGGTTGTATTCCATATTTTCACTTCTCTCTCTTCGTATTTGTATAATTTTTGAGGTATCAGGCGATTGCATTTGTTGTATTCATACGTGCATTTAGGTTGTGTTCTATATTTTCACCTCTCTCTCTCTCTCCGTATTATATATATATTTTTAGAGGCGTCAAGCAACTATATTTGTTGTATTTATACATGCATTTAGGTTGTATCGATGAATACACTCTATATTGACGAATACAATCCGTGTGTATACAAAGATTCAAATAACAAAAAATACAAGGGATTGTATTCATCCTCTCTAACTTCACTTGTATTCATTCTCTCTTGTATCACTATATTCATTCGCTCTTGTATCACTTGTATTCATGCACACATTTAAGTTGTATTAACTAATACACGCTATATTCGACGAACACAAATTGTATCAATTAATAAAATCTGATACATACAAGCTGATACAAATTGTATTAACGAATACAGTCTAATGCACACATGCTGATATAGGTTGATCAACGAATACAATGATAGAAAAAACAAAACATATAGGGGACTATATCCAGTCGTTCTAATTAAGTTTGTATTCGTTCACTCTTATATCATGTGTATTCATTCGTTCTTGTATCAGTTGTATCATTTGTGATATAGAAATACAAAAATACAACAGAAAGAGAGCGCGAAATATGATAAATTTGTGGTCATTTCTGATTTAATAGTTTAATATTTCCAGTCTTATAAAATGTCTTTAATAACTTTTTAATTAAATATGTGAATAACAAAATATCAACAAAAGTCATTTGTTTTTTTCTCTTAAATTTCTCAAAATTGAATACATATGAAAATGAGTCATATTAGGTCTCCACTTTTGTACTCGTATAAACTTTTGGCATATTAAAGCGCAATTACGCACTTTCCCAATGAAGGAAAACATTATCGCTACTATATATCTATTGTTGACTGACACATATAAAACTACAATCATGCTTTACATATCTTTTCAAAATATAAAAAACTATCACTTGTAATTTGTACTTTATTTTAAATTGTGAACGAGCCATGGTATGACTTTCTAAAAAAGAAGTTAGATCAGAGTTGATAGAGAGGGGCGATAGGGAGGGAGAGAGCGCGAGCGAGAGGGGGAGGATAGCGGGGGATTGGGAGAGAGGAGAGAGAGGATAGAAAAAGTGAAGTATATTTTCAAAATTTATTTATTTTAAAATGTAGCTATGTATAATAAATGCATAATACATATTGTTAAACCATGTAAAAATTCCTTTATAGAATGTGAAATAAGCCCTAAACAACGCAAATGTATATATAAACCCAAAATAAGTCCAAAAAATGGAAAAAAAGACATGATGATCATTAAAAATTTTAAAAAAAACTAGACAAAATGTCAATTGAATTAAAATTTCTTACCAAAATAGCCATTTGACCCAATTAATTGTAGGCGAAGTTCATCGACTGGAGCAATTAAATGTTCCTTTTTACTCCCACCACAATTAATGTTATACAATACTGATAAGAATCATAAATATTCCAACAAAAACTTTGCATCTGAAATAGAAATTCATCAAACAATTTCTCTTGAAAAGTTTTTATATTATATACTACAACTTTGTTTCTGTGGGATCTACTTAACATTTTTCAATATATTTTCTTTTCTATTTTGCTCCTTAAAAATGCATTAATCAAAATATAGCTCGAGACGTTTTCTTGACAGATATTAAGCAGTCAACATTTTCTCTAATAAATTACCCAGTCATACGGGACTGGACATTTTGACGCAAAAAATCACTGGGAGCAAAAGGGGGAGAAGAGAGGAGCATAATGTGGAGAGAAAAATAAGGAAGAGAAGTAGAAACGCAGCCGTAGAAGAAGAAGAACGAAAGAGCACGAGAAAGAAAAAACGGAACAATCGCCATTGAAGCTCAAATGTTAAAATTCGACGTATCGTAAATGTGAATTATTACGAGTGAATAGTATATCAAAAAACTCAAAACATTGAGAAGATCTCATATCTAAAATTTTGGTACTATTTAAAGGAGATTTGAGTTGATCGAGATTGAAAAAAAATTATCTCATTGAGAAAGATGAACTACTGCAATCCATAAATATTATATAAATAGTGTATATGGATGTATATACATATCTCTATGTATAGTTATGCATCGTATATACATGATTATACACTATTTATATAATATCAATATATTACATAACTATTTATACACTATCGATACATTACATATATATGAGGCTATTTTAGTTGAAATTTTTTTTATCGCCTACACAGTTACATAAGAGGATAATTAAACAAATCGACCCTTCGATCATAATTCCCTTCCCCTAATAGTCCCCCTATCATTTATTACCATAGGTAGCCATTCGACACTTTTCATTTCGCTGGGCACTTACGATTTGCGTTGAAGGTCAGCTTCTTCAATGCAAATCTTCTCATCTTTCTGTTTATCTTGTGAGACAGCTCGCAGTAGAAGCAGAGAGCCTCATCCAGCATAAAATCTTCCATCACCAAGTCTGAAATCTGCCATTGTAGAGCTTCAAAGCTCAAATTTTAAAATATGACTGGCTGCAAACGTGAATTGTTTTGAGTAAATAATATATCAAAGAATCGAGAGGAGCTCATATCTAAAATTTGAGTTGTTTAAAGAAAGATTGAGTTGATGCCCATTGAAAATCTTCAAAGATCAATTTTAAAATTCAATTTGTCACAAACGTGAATCGTTTTGAGTGAATAATATATCATAAGACTCAAAACATTAAGAAATCCCATATCTAAAATTTGGAACTATTTATAGGATATTTGAGCGGTTGGGATTGAAAAAAATTAGCTCATTATGAAAAATGAACTGTTGCAATGTATAAATATTATATAACAATGTATATTCATATATATATATATATATATATATATGATACATAATTATACATCATATATACATGATTATACATTATTTATTTAATATAAATACATTACATATATATTATATATACATCCCGCCATTTAGCTAAAAAATATTTTTTTCCGGCGGTACATTTACGTAAGAAAAATTTAAATGGCCCAACTTGGCTTATATACTCCTAAATACACTTTAGGCCTAAAACAATGACAACCTATAGCCAAAATCTCACTCTCTCGCTTCTCTCCCTTTTTCTCTTGCCTCTGTCCCCCTCTCTCTCACCTCTCTCTCTATCTATCTCTCTCTCGCCTATCTCACACGTGTATTGAAAAAAATACATATAAGATGTGTGTATATATAGTATAAAAATGAATATGAAAAGTGTATTGATAAAAATATATATAATATGTATAAATATATTGTATGGAAAGTAAATATGAAGTGTATATGAAAAAATCTACAGATAAAAATATATATAATGTGTAATAATAAAATGTATAATATATATATATATATGTGTGTGTGTGTGTATATTATACATTATGTAGTTAGTGTGTATACATTATACATTGAGCGCATATATTGATTATATATTTATTATACACTAATTATATAAAAAATAAATGTAAGAAATTACAGTGCATTGATTTTTTTCTGTTCTAACTATCTCTATCATATGGAGGGAAAATAAAAATGGCTACAAAATTGTATTTGATTGTTAAGAAAAAAGTAGCAATTAGAAGAGCAAAAAAATATTTTTTTTTAAAAAAGCAACAACAACAATAACATACCCAGATAATCTCACAATGTGAGTTTAGTGGGGATAGAGTGTACACAAACTTTACCTCTACCTCAAATAGGGAGAACATTTCTGCTAGACCCTCGGCTCAACAGAAAAAGTCCAAAATAGTTCAGAAAATGAAGTAACAAAAGTACATGTAATGACCCTTTCTATCGTTATGGTTGAGCCTATCGTGTAAGAAACGGGGTTAGAACTTTTCCAAAATTAGAAGTTGAAATTTTCAGGCTAGGCTAGTTTTGAACGAAATCTTAGCAAGGTGTGGTCTAGGGAAATTCGGAAAGGAATTGGGTGAATTTAATAATGCTTAGCTTGTTTTAATGTTAGCTAAGACGATAAAAAATCCATAGGACTTTTCATAAGTGAATTCAGGTGAGTAGAACTCTCAATATCCTACCTAACGTAAAGGGTTTAGTTTGGGATGTCATGGTTTGAGAGTATGCTATGAAAAAGGAAAAACTGAGAGATTTTCTGATTTTCTGATTTTCTACCTTGTCACACCCGCTATAGCGGGTGGTAGGCTGCTACGCGGGCACTGCTATAGTAGAAAATTCCCGTTATAGTGAAAGTCAGAGTCGGTCAACTCCGCTATAGCAGTATTGGGTTACTATAGCGGGGTAAATCGCTGTTAATGCAGAAACTTCTCCAAAAATATTTATTATTTTACGAAAATATTTTGGGGAAGTCTGTGGCGATTTGGGGCGAACTCTACTGATTTTCTACCAGATTTTTTCATTAAGGTAAGTCTTTAATCTCCGCAAACTAGTACTTCAATTCCTATGTCTTAGAATCACTAGTTACATGCCTTTGGGAGGGTTTAGCTTAACCTAGCTATAAAATCTGGTATAAAAGGGGGTAATAGGGTGTAAACCCTTGGATTTTTGACTAAAAGTTGCTTATTGATGATGGCATGACCATAATTCGCTAGAGTAACCATAAAATGGTAGTTTTTAGGTTAATTATTGTTGGAAAAGGCCTAAAATGAGAGAAATGATCATGAAACTTAGCATGAGATTAGGCTATAATCTGTGATGTTTAGGCCATTAGTTGATTTGTGTTTTACATTCCTATTTTTAGACCGCAATCAAGTCGAAGCTTCAAGAAAGGGAAAAGCTCAGGTTCGGTAGAGTATTTCAGGGTTGGATTGAGGTAGGTGATGGTTATTGTAGTTGATAATCCAATCTGTGTTATGTGTGCATGTTAACTATTTCGTAGTATTACTTGCACAACACATGTGAAAAAATAATTATTAAATAATTGTTTGATATCTAAATGTTAATCACATGCAATGAGTTTATTTGAAAGCTTGTTGGTATTTACAAGTGTTATTTTATTATCATTGTGGTTGTGATTGTATTGATATCTGTTATTATTATGAAATGTACCGATATTTGAACATCTCCATGGGATTGGTTGGTATAAGGTTGGCAGACACGTATTTTCTGGGATTTAGTACATGGACAAGAGCTCGTCCTCTGCAGGTCATGGCTAGTGGACGACCATAAGACCCTTAGCATGTGTGTACAGGTATTGGTGAGTGTGACGGTTCCTTGAGTGAACCAGGGATTATGTGTTCTTGATTATTTTGATTCCTTGAGTGAATTGGGCTTAACTATTATTTGACATATATATATTGATTCCTTGAGTGAATCGAGATTTCTTATTTATTTGATATACATGTTGGTCCTTGAGTGAACGGGTTGATGTGCTTAAGTGCTAAGGTGATTTCTTATGTAAACTGAGATGCATGTAAATTTCCATAGTTGTTGTCCT
This sequence comes from Jaltomata sinuosa, assembly GCA_003996215.1. Taxonomy (NCBI): domain Eukaryota; kingdom Viridiplantae; phylum Streptophyta; class Magnoliopsida; order Solanales; family Solanaceae; genus Jaltomata; species Jaltomata sinuosa. The sequence goes on along the minus strand of QJPP01007309.1, from coordinate 213,389 downwards.
AGGGATCTTTGGGTGGTCCGGGTTACTTGCAATATATGACATGACTTGTCTGTTACTTGTGTGATTGGACATGACTTATATGGTTTTTGAGTCACGATTATTGACTTGGAGTCTATTTGGTGGTCATAGTTGTCTTTGAATTGTTATATTTGTTGACTCATATTGACTAAACTACAAGTTGTACCTGTTACATAGTTAGTGATTATGAACTGGGTTTAGAGTTGCATAATAGAAAACTATGATTGTTTTGTTGTACTATGTTATAGTTACATGTTTATATTTCTCACTTTGGGTTGGCCGATGATTCTACCAGTACACTGTTGTTCTTGTGTACTGATACTAAATGTGCTCTTCTTTTGTTGAGTACAGAGCATATTTTAGCGGATGCTGCAAGACCTCAGCTGTGAGTCAGGCGATTTTTGAACTCAAGGGTGAGCTACATCGTTTGGGCTACCATGGTTTCTTCAGTTGTTTCTAATCCATTGTTCGGACTTATACTTTATTTTATTTTGGGTTGCATTCATTTCTTTCAGAAAGTTAGTAGAGTTTTGGTGCAATAACTTTTAGATTCTAGGAGTTTTAATTCTGCAAGTCATTATTGTTTCTGTTAAGACATAAACCACTGGTTTACTTAATGAAGATTACGTAGTTGCCTAATTTTTTATCAAGTGTTGGTTTAGTTCTTGGTTCTCCCACCGAGACTCTAGTGTGGGTGCCACTCGTAGTGGGTTTAGATTGTAATAAAGTTGGTATCAGAGCCCTAGATTTGCCGATCTCATCGTACCAAAATGAGTCTAGTAGAGTCTTGCAGAACGGTATGGAGACGTCTGTACTTTTCTTCGAGAGGCTACAGGACTTTTGGAAATTATCCTTTCTTTCTTCCTTTGTGCTATAACTTAATTCCAATTGGTATCTGGTGATCCAAATTGGTATCTAACCCCCTTTATTCTTTTGTCCACATATAGTGAATACTAGGAGGAATGGAATGAAGGCAGCAACTCTAGCTACGAAACCAGCTGTCCGAGGGCGAGGTAGGGGTAGGGAAGAGGAAGAGCAACACCCGCTAGGGGTGGAGCTCAGGCAATAGCTGACCAAGCCCGTCAGAGGCCAGCATCACCTTTCCTACCCCAGGATCATATCGAAGAGGCTGAGGCAGTGAATGAGGATGGCGCTGAACCAGAGGTGGAGATATCGGTTGGAGATGCAGTTCTTCCTCCGATGTCTTCTGAGGTCATTCAGCAGGTTCTGGCATTTCTAATGGGTTGGATGGTACTGGAGCCACTCCCACTACGCCAGCTATCCAGGTTTTGGGTTCCCATCTCACTGCCAATTTAGCTCCCAGAATGGATGAGGCTTCGGGTATAGATGCATTCTTTCATCCGGTGTTAAGCCCTGTCATGATCGGTACCAAGTATGAGTTGCTGACTAAATTTTTAAAGATGAAACCTCCTTCATTTCATGGTACAGAGGACGAGGATGCTTTTGAATTCATTTTAGACTATTATGAGAGGCTACACAAGTTGGGGATTGTGCAGCAGCATGGTGTTGAGTTTGTGTCTTCCAACTGCAAGGGGATGCCAAGCAGTGCTGGAGAGCCCATGTGGAATATCGACCGTCAGCTTTGCCTCCAATGACTTGGGCTCAATTCCATGCCCTATTTTTGGAGAAGTATATGCCCCTTACTCTTAGGGATCACAAGAATGATGAATTTTTGGTTCTTGAACAGGGCAATATGTCTGTTGCAGCCTATAAGGCTATGTTCCATGCTCTATCTTGCTATGCTACCCAGCTGTTGGGCACTGAGGAGGACATGATCAGGTCATATGTTAAGGGTTTGAATACTGACCTCCAGGTTTTGTTTGTTCACATGACTTCTGCAGGAAGGAGCTTTAATGATGTGACTGATTATGTGAAGAAGCTGGAGTGAGTTAAGTAGGTTAGTCAATCTAAGGTATTAGCCAAGAAGTCCCAAAATGTGGGTAATTACAGTGGGTCTTATTCCAGAGGTCCCAGCCAACAGGTTCATTTGGCTCGCCCTATTCAATCAGCCTTGCCAGCCGCTACAGGTGGTCATTCAGGGGCTATTCAACAGTCTCCAACTACTAGAGGCCAAGGGGCTTCCTATTCTTCGGGCAGTAGTCCTTCTTTTGTGCAAGGTTGTTACTATTGTGGAGTTGTGAGTCACTTTAAGAGATAGTGCCCTCTAAGACAGACAAGTAACCAGGTGCAGCAGCAGGCTAGGGTTATGGTTTCGAAAGGTGAAGGTGGTAATGGTAAGGGTTATCCACAGGGTAGACAAAGTAATAATCAGGGAGGCCATGGTGGAAACAAGGGTAATGTTAATGCAGGAAAGGGTGGAGTGCAGCCTGCTAGGGAGGTTGCCCGGCTTGATGATAGAGCTCATTGTTATGCCTTCCCAAGCAAGTCTAAGGCTGAGGTGTATGATGATGTGATAACTGGTACTATTCTCGTCTGTAATCGGATGGCTTCTATTTTGTTTGATCTGGGTTCCACTTACTCTTATATATCCGTTAGATTTGCTTTGGGTCTGGACTTGATCTGTGATGTTCTTGATTCTTCTGTATGTGTTTCTACTCCGGTTGGATAGTTTGTGGTAGTAACTCATGTGTATCGTTTGTGTTCTATTTTTTTATGGGTTTTCAGACTTGGGTAGATTTGTCACGATCCAATTTCTCAAGTCATGATAACACCTACAACCCCCCCATAAATGTACCAATCCCCGTAGCCCAGAACGGTTAGTAATGGGATACTATCTAACAAGCATGCGGAAGAAGTAATATTTAAGCGAAAGCAAGAAGTACAAGTAAAAGAATATAGCAACAGAGTATATATATATAGGAAAACTAAACCTTCCCATGACCTGGTATCACATTATAAAAGCCGCTACTACATAAATAGAGTACAAGGGTCTAAAAGAATATATACACAATTGTCTCTGAATAACAAAAGAGTATATAATACGAAAGAGGAGATAAAAACTAAGCTCCGGCCCAGGAGCTCACCCTCTGTCTCGGATGAACCAAAAGCACTCCGCACGAGTCTCTATGAGTCAACGACAATGCTCACACTAGGATCTGCATCAAGAAGATGCAAAGTGTAGTATGAGCACCAATTACAAAGCAACGGGTACCCAGTAGGCATCACAGGCCGACTGAGCGCATATAATATATAAAAGCAGTAAATAGCAGAATGAAAAAAGAAAGTCACGGAAGCAAACAGATAAGTACACGAAGCTAGCACAGATAGAATACAAGGAGAAAACAATCATGCTTGGCTAGCTACTAGAAGTATATATCACAAAACACAGGTGAAGGAAAGAAGAATGCACCTGGGGTCCTTGCAACAACAATATATATAAAAAAAGTTTAAGAAATAGGCGGTATACCGGTAACCTCAAGTAAGAAGGGAAGGAAGGGAAGGCAAGTAACATATTCATGCTTGAACGAATACTTCTAATCAACTCATGCTAACAACACGGCTCTCAATTATGAATAATTGAATAAGAATCAAAATGTAGCCATGAAAAGAACCAGTACTACGATAGGATAATAGTAATAAATCTACCTACAGTCCCAACGGGCGCCTATACACCCAAGAAACACATACAAGTGAAAACAAACCCTCCGACATCCCATACTACCGGATTGTACACTCAATAAAAAGCAAACAAGGGTGGAATCATACACAAATGAATGATATGATGAAATAGTGCGAAAACTAGGTGTAACCATAGTGTCGTATGTACCTCCTCCGGCGCTGATAGGCCTAGTAGGTAGGATTCATGGAAGGACGCACATGTATATCTCAACTGCACCGTATACCCCTTCTCCAGCACACTCAGCAAGTAGTTCCTGGTTTGGATCGGCAAGGTCCATAGAGGTCCTCGACCACATACTAAATCTCAGAATCTCAAATATAACCATCCAGAGTGTATCCGAATCCAAACCAATAACCAAAATCTCAAAATGAGTGCCTGGGGTCTATCTAGGTCTAAATCAGTAAAACAAGTCTCAAAATCCCCTTAAAGGGTTCCCCGGATGTATCTGGGTCTAAAACAGTAGTAAAAACAAGTCTGTCGCTCGGCTCGACTGGGTCTAGTATCATCTCAAATCAGTAGTAAAATATGTTTAGCATTATGGCTCAGCCGAGTTTAGTATAAGTGTGAAAACGGTGATAAAATCATCATTTAATCTCTCTTACCCCAAGAAGATCCATAAAATCAGTTCCAAAACCCTTTTATAACCATTTTTACCGAAACCAGGCCCTCGAGGCTATGCAAGTTTTAGAAAATCATTTATAGTAGGCCCGTAGCCAAAAAAATAGTAAAACATGCAGAACATCTCTTTATATGCATGATAATGGTATGCCCAAACATATACAGTAGTTCAACGGCTCACAATCAACCTATCGGCCCTGCACATGCTCCAATCGCTTTATAGCATAGATAACCAGCTCTATAATCGTAATATCGATGTCCGGGACTTACAGACATTCCTAAATAACCCATCTTCTATGGTCCAGAGTCAAAATACAAGGCCATAAAGGTACACAAGGGTAATACTAACAACTACAATGAATACTACAATGATATGAGTGAAATAAGATGGACAGAAACAAAGCGGACAAGGTCTGGGGTACCAAACTAATAAAACCTAACCCAAGGATGCTAATTAATACAATTATAGCTTATATATGAAGAGTCTAATATAGAGAAGATCGTAACCTACCTGTCGTCCGATGATAAGCTGCTAGAATGATGATGTCCAAGCCCGAACTACTCTGAGAAGCTCCAAACAGCAGTCAAACTATCATGAATATAATCGAGGCATTAAAACAAAGCTAACGATACCCATATAGCTAAAAGTATAGCCGGGTCAAAATTCAGGTCAAAAGTGGTCCCATGGGCCCTACAACCCAAAACCAGAAATGAAAAAATGCATGATGATCCCAACACTCTCACGAGTGCATGCTCAAAAAATGAGCAGATTTAGCCAACAACAAGGGCTCAAAACAGCCCGCCATCTAAGAGAATAAAAAGGGAAATTAAAGAAGGAAGTACCGGAATAAAAGGGAGAATTCACCTACCACGAGGAGAGGGAGCAATCCTACGGGATGAAATCCATGCAACCACGAACAAACAGACCCAATTCGAGCAACTACAACAAAGAAGAAACCCCAAGCTACCATAAGGATATCAATGGAGGTTTAGCTATGGAGAAGAGGCATTTGGGGAAGAAGAGGAGTTACCAAAATGATGGGGGAAGCAAGATTAACCGCCAATTGGTGAATCCCCAAAGCCAAGAACTGATTAGGAACTAAATTTATGAGAGGGAAATGATTTTAGCATGAGAGAACAAGGTGAAACTGACTGAAAATTTGAGGAAGAGGAAATATAGGCCTGGCCGCAGGCTAGCGCCATTGGCGCTGGCACAACGCGATCTCGCTGCATGGACCAGGCGTGCACGTGCGCGATCGTGCCAAAGAGGCATCATTGGCACTGAAGGTTACGCGGCAGGCTAGCGCGATCGTGTTGCCTTGGCGCCGTTGGCGCTGAGGGCATGCCTGCTGCAGAAAACCAACAGAAATGCAAACTTCTATAGGGTGTTCTAGGAATAATTGAAACTCGATACCCACAAACCAAACATGCTACTAGAGTGGAAACGACATTCCAAACTCAACAAAATCGACAAAACTTCCATACGAGGTCATTTCAGAGTAATGTTTACCCAAGTCAACACTAGCTAAAGCCAACCAAACACCCAAAATGAGACCGGGACCCAAACCAACTTACCTACCTAACCCAAACTCGACATTTCAAAGCTGACGGAATCGTTGGATTTCAAATCTGACGCTCCGATCATCTAAAGTTGACCAAAGTCAAACTACTAACTCCAATTGGCCTGAAAACACAAAAAGCAACACAAAACCACACCAAAAGTTCCCAGGCCTAGTCTAAAGGTCCAACTAGACCAAACTCCATATTTCGAAGCTAACACAACTGTTAGAATTTGATTTCGAGAATGTTTGTTAAAAATGTTGACTAAAGTTAATGATTTCCTAAGTTTAAGCTCTTAAACAGGGAAACAACCATAAAGACCAAACGAACAGCCAGGGTACCGAACCACCGATCCCAGTAAGTGATAAATAACTTAGGACTGCTACAGGAAAGCTCTAACAGTACAAAGAAAGCATAAATACGGGAATGACTGAAAGGGTCATTACATCATCCACTATTAAAAAAGACTTTCGTCCTTGAAAGAAAAGAACAAGGGAGTACCTGAAGGCTCAAACAACTACGGATACTAAGACGTATCTCTCTCTCCATCTCCCAGGTAGCCTCCTTAACTAGACGATGCCTCCACTGAACCTTAACTATCAAAATCTCTCTAGACCTCAATCTCATGACATATATGGCTAGAATGACAACTGGCTCCTCAACAAAGGCTAAACTCTCATCTAATTAAACTGAATCCCAGTGCAACGCATGAGACTCATCTGGGACATACCACCTCAACATTAATACATAGAATACAAGATGCATAGCTAAAAACATCAAAGGCAAAACTAACTGATAGGCAACACCACCAACTCTCTGAAGGATCTCAAATGGCCCAATATACCTGGGGCTAAGCTTGCCTCGCCTACCAAATCTCATCACATACACGGAGAAATACCAAGTCACCAATACTGAACTCTATGGCACGAAGTCTATGATCTGTGTAGCTCTTCTGCCTACTCTAGGCCACTCGAAGTCTATCCTGAATCACTCAGACTCTGTCTAAGGAATCACGAAGTAAGTCTGTACTCTGCGGTCTAGATTCTAAACCATCAAACCAACTCACTAGTGATCTGTAATGCCTACCATACAATGCCTCAAATGGTGCCATGCTAATGCTTGAATGATAACTTTTATTATACATAAACTCCACTAATGGTACATACTGATCCCAAGAACCTCCAAAGTCAAGAACACAGGCCCGTAACATGTCCTCTAGGACATAGATAGTCCTTTCGGACTGGCCATCTGTCTGAGGGTGAAACACGGTACTAAGCTGAACCTCTGTACCCAAGTCTCATTGAATAGTCCTCCAAAACGGAGATGCAAACTGAGTGCCGCAGTCTAAAATGATAGAAGTTGAGACCCCATACAAATGAACAATCTCATGTAGGTAAATCTGAGCCAACCTCTCTGCACGGTAGGAAGAATGAACCGGCAAGAAGTGTGCAGACTTAGTCAACCTGTGACCAATCACCCAAATGGAGTCAAACCCTCGAGAATTGCATGGCAACTGAACTATGAAGTCCATAGTAATCCCTTCCCACTTCCACTCAGGAATGAGAAGTCACTGCATTAATCCACCAGGTCTCATGTGCTCGAACTTAACCTGCTGACAGTTCAAGCACTAAGATACAAACTCCGTTATATCCCACTTCATCCCACTCCACTAATAAAGTTGTCTCAAATTTCTATGTATCTTAGTTGTGCTAGGATGGATGGAATATATAGTACAATGTGCCTCATGGAGAATCAACTAAATCAAATCCCTAACTCTCGAAACACAAAGATGACTATCAAACCTCAGAACACCATCAGAATCTAAAGTAGCTATGTTGGCATCACCTCAAACAACCCGATCACGAATGTCACATAACCACTGATCCTCAAATTGATGACTCTGAATATGATCAACCAAAGTAGAACGAACCTCAACACTGGCAAGGACTCTGCTAGAATCAAACAAGTCAAGCCTAACCAATCGGTTAGCCAAGGACTTGATGTCCAAGGCTAACGGTCACTCTGAAACTGAAAGTAAAGCTAGGTTGCCCATACTCACTGTCTTCCGACTCAAGGCATCCGCTACCATATTTATTTTTCCAAGATGATATAAAATAGTTAAATCATAGTCCTTCAATAACTCAATTCATCTCCTCTACCTAGAGTTCAGCTTTCGCTGACTCATGATGTACTGAAGACTATGGTGATTGGTGAAGATCTCACAGTGAACCCTATATAAGTAATGCCTCAAAATTTTGAGCGTAAAGACTACCGTCGCCAAATCCAAGTCATGAATGGGGTAGTTGCACTCGTGAAACTTCAGTTGTCTCGATGTATATGTTATCACATGACCTTTCTGCATCAACACACAACCAAGATCAACTCCTGAAACATCGCAATACACTGAGAAGCCCTGACCCTCAATTGGCAAAGTCAACACTGGAGCTGAAGTCAATAAGGTCTTAAGCCTCCAAAAATCATCCTCGCACTTATCTGACCACTAAAATGGAACATCCTTCCTAGTCAGCCTAGTCAAAGGTGCTGCTATAGAAGAAAACCCCTCGAAAGACCTCCTGTAGTACCCTGCTAACCCAATAAAGCTACAAACCTTGGTAGGAGTAGTAGGTCTTGGCCAATCACGAACTACTAAAATCTTCCCCGGGTCAACTCTAATCACATCCGTAGACACCACGTGTCCTAAGAATGCTACTGACTCAATCCAAAAATACACTTTGAGAACTTGACATAAAGCCAATGATCTCTCAAAGTCTGGAGTATAATCCTCAGGTGTTGCTCATGATCCTTCTCACTCTGCAAAAATATCAAGATGTCATCGATGAAGACTATCACAAATGAGTCCAAATACCGTCTGAGCACCCTATGCATCAAGTCCATGAAAGCTGCGGGGGCATTAGTCAACCCAAAAGACATCACCAGGAACCCATAATGGTCATAACGTGTCCTGAATGATGTCTTAGGGATGTTCTCCTCCCTAATCCTCAACCGGTGGTAGCCTGACCTTAAATATATCTTCAAAAATATGGCTGAACCCTGAAGCTTATCAAACAAGTCATCTATGTGTGGCATCGAATACCTATTCTTCACAATAACCTTATTCAGCTGCCTTTAATCAATACACATCCGCATCGACCCATCTTTCTTCTTCACAAACAGAACTGGAGCACCCTGATGCATTCAAACTACACCATTTTTACAAGTGTAAACGATCGCTATCAAATATAGTAACCAAACTATTAGGTTGGGGTCGAATCTCACAGGGAATAGGGTAATAATATAATACTCGAAGTCCTTAAGGATACTTTACTTTATACAAATTCTTATTCCTTACTGATTGTTTAAAAGATTGATCTATAACTAGAATTTGCAGTAAATAAATGAATAGATTGAAAAGGTTTAGACCAAACCAGGGTTGTTTCACCATGTAATAGGCTAAGTCTAGGGACTACAACTACCTTTATAGTCTCTCCTAGCTTGAACAGATGAGCAATGACCAATTAGTAACCAATCCCTATCTTCTGATGTGGGAATGGTCTTTTCTTCACTTATTTTTCCAAATATAATGAAACGTAATTACAACCTGATCATAATTTGCCAAGTAAAACTAATTCATTCCTATGTATTCTATTAAACAAGGGTTAGCGCCTTGAGTTCTTGTTGCTTAACTCTTTTCGATCCTAATTAACCCTTCCAGGCAAAAACTAGGGCTTTCCAGCATTAGACTAATGCTTGCAACCATTAATCATGATTATAGTGAGAGTTAAAAAATCATCCAATCAAACTAATCAATTCTTCAATGACATTTTAGCCCTAGATTTCACCTATTACGAGGCTTCATAATCCCGGAGATGAGTTTAGTTACTCATGCTATAAACAAGAACAATAAGATGAATCAAAGGAAACATACTTACAAATTTGATTAAAAACCAAAAGATGTTCTTGAATTCAAGGCAAAGTCACACTCAACCCGTTCAAAACCAATAGAAAGCATAAAATAATAGTAGCGTATGATATCCCTGAGAAAATAACCTAAGGATGCTATTTATAGGCCAGTAGGAATTATATCCTAAATGGGCTAGGAAAGGTAACTTGCGTCATCCCGAACGGCCACCAAAATGGACCGTTCTTCGCATAGTTATAACTTTCATCTTTCACATAGCTTCTGGACTTAAAATATTACCCAAAATAGATGCCAAAATGGACCATTATTAGCCAAAATGGTCCATTCCCTTGGGAATTGTAACTTGCTAATTTTTCAGCATTTCTGGTCCTGGTAAACAGTCACTAAAATGACCAGTTCTGGCTAAAAAGGTCCATTTTGGTGGCCGTTTTAACCTCTTAGTTTCTCTTTAGTTCTGTCTTTTAAACTTCAGTTGGCACCACGGCTTGTAATCCTTCACAATGGCTCGAATGAGCCTCTTTTGCCGACTTTTTCATCCTTGTGGTGTCCTTAGTCCATTATACGTGCAACGCAACCTAAATGCATCATATCATACCAAACATGCTCAAGAACTACAAGGAATCCTCGTCAAAAGGTATGGAATGTGCCATAAAATCTCGGCACATCAGCACCCCCAACTTAGAGACTTTGCTTGTCCTCAAGCAAACAAAACAAAACTAGACCAACACTATTTCACAAAGTATTAAACAAAGTTCAACTATTAGAGATCCAGGATGTCTACAGCAGTTCTATTAACTAACTAGCAAGCATGTTTTCAACTCAATCATCCCACCTATTTTTATAGACCAAAGTGCACAAAAACCTCGACCTGACACTGACGGATCCATATATGACAGCATATTATCAAGAGATGACTGCACCCGCAAGTAGTGAACTCATACTTATCATATAGTCAATCAGTATTCACCATGTGCCCTCACTTAGACTAAAGAAAGTCTCACACACTGTTAATCTTTATTTTAGAGAGGGACTTGAGATGAAGGAGAAGAGAGAAACACTTACAATGAACTTCAAATGCGACATTAGATGAACCACAAGTTTTCCCTTAGTGTGATACTCTACTAATATAGGAAATGTCAACTCCAGGATCAAGTAGGACTTTACAGGTTGTAATGTAGGCTTTGGGACGGGTAGGAATCATTTGGTTTAGATAGTGGCTATCTTCCCTAAGAACCTTTAATACATCACAACACCTTTCTTTTCCAGCTTACTTTTCTACTAACTATCCTTCTTCTTCCTCCTCCTTCATACCCATTGCTTTCATATCTCACCCATCGCCTTATAAACGCTGTCGCGCCTCATTTTTCTCGCGAAAAGATGGGATTCGACGTGACAACTCTTTTTTTAGAATTAAAGAGTAATGAAGAGTCGCCACCTAACGAATTTTAAGGTGCGTTAGGGAACCATCCTAACTAAAATTATTTTTAAAGTTTGCACAACCAGAGAATCAGGTAAGGGTTCAAATTACCTCAAAAGAAAGGTATTAAGCACCTTTCGAGGTCCACAAAAGTGGATCCCTGCCGAATTCGTTATTTATGTGGGGAATTATGTGATAAAAAAAGATCGATATGAATTAATAAAACTACACCGCTATACAAATAAATTCTATTTTTTAAGAAGTCAATAAACTAAACCAGTGTAATTATTAATGAAACTAAGTGAGCAAGAATTAAGCATGTGAAATATTTAAAATCTAAATAAACACATGAGAAAACCAGATAAGCGAGAAGATAGAATTCGAAAAAAGATATAGGAAAAGAGATCTAATTAGTAGGTGATTTAATTAATACTACCCCAAACACGTAAGAGTATAAGAATTAAACCTAGGTTAATTTTAACCTATTCGGATCAGCGCCTGGCTTATTTACCGAAGACAATTTCAAAGACATTGTCGTATTCTGCTCGGGTCAATTTCCATCATGTCTGTCTATCTACCCACCTAAGTTGGTTATTAAGATTATTATTCCTAGGAGCGTACTAAAGAAATGAAAAATCTAGCGTATCCTTAGTATGCCTACTCGTCCCACTTAATGTCCAAGAGGCATTGGACTACTATTTTGGATATGGGTCTAGACAATAAGATTCCAAGGCTACTTAGTGAGACTCGGGATCAACGTCATACAAAACATACATGGACTTTAAAACAAGTAGCACATAATGGTTTCAAATAGGCCTCACAACTCGCACAATTAACAATTTATGTAGTTAATCTTATGAGTATGATATCTAGGATTGAACATTTGGAGAATTGACATTTTATTAAAACATGTGGACATGATTAAGACAAACAGGAATTAATTAAGGCCTATAAGCATAATATCTAGTGGTTTTAACATGCATACCTAAATTTTTCTAATTTTAAACATGCTAAAACTGGTTCGTCTACGGGCCTGAATTTACTGATTTTAAACATGCTGGAACTGATTTTAATATGCCGAATTAAATTTGACAGATTTAAACATGCTGAAACTGGCTTTAATATGCTGGATTAAATTTAACAGATTTAAACATGCTGAAACGGATTTGAATCCTATAGACATGGTTTCTAACAAATTCTTCCAGCATGATTTAGACTTAGAAGAAAGATAACTAATAATTTAAAGGTTAAAACAGATTTACCTATGTGCATGGTATCTAAATATTATGAATAGATTACAAGCACTAAAAGCATGATCTTTAAATATTTAATCTGTTTTATATATGCTGAAATTATTATCTGAGATTTGCAAAAGAAATCGACGAATATAAAAGAATAAAACATGCTAAACCAGTTTACGATCCTATAGACATGATTTCTAGGCAGATATTATTATACTCAACATGCTATATGACTTTAGTCCTATAGGCATGGTGACTAATTAATTTGAACGTTAAAGATTGATTTAAATCCTATAAGCATGTTTTCTATGTTTCAATTTAAATAAGACAATTAGCACATAGTTTGCCCCTCCCCCATAGCAGTCTCCTAAATTATTTATTATATCGTCAAAGTTTATACAATAATATTACAGACCAAATAAATGAATGAGAAATAAAATAAACAGATCTAAATCTTGGAGACTCCCAAATCCCGGCAACTCTTCAAGGTCCCAACCAAATGCTAGCAAAGAACCTGTTAAAGATAAATATACAAAAATGCAAAGGAGCCTATAACCATTCCTAATACCAGTCCCTGACACCGCAAAGTTTCATGAGAACCTCAAGGGTTCTAGGCATTTCCCATGTCAAGGTTTAAGATATGTTTAAGGCCCTCTGTTCCATACAACATATACCAGAACAATACCAAGAAAGAATCATGGCAGTAACATATATAACTAATACATGATCTACAAGTAGTGGCAGTTTGGATCACATAACCAAGTAGGCAATAAGTTATTAGTTTTAAACTACTATAGTCATGCTTTCTATCAAACTCATAAATTATGTATACGAATTAAGAGACATACCGGTTTGCAGTAAACAATAAGAGAAATTTGAAATCCAACACTTAGCAATCCACAATTTATTCACAGAAGAGGGTTCTTAACAATATGAGTGTAAAGTCTGTAAAGTCTGAGCCACTACTGAAAAGGGGGGGGGTGGCATTTATATAGTTAAAAAATAGGAGCTTTTCAATGGAAAGGAAATAATCAGAATAATAAATCAAGGGAGTTTTTTCCTTAATTAACATAGATAATCAATTAGCATATGAGGCAGGTTCGACTTTACCATAAATAACCAAGTAACAAAGTTGTCAACACAAAAATCTTTTTTCCAAAATTAGATAGTCGAATCAATTATGAAATAAACCGGTCAGCATTTTTCCATAATTATCCAAGTACTAAGATGTACATAAAAGAAAGGGAAATCAATCAAAGGGACGCAGACATGCTGGTTTGATCAATTACATATCCAAGTTTACCAAGAATAATCAAGTACCACAATTCTTTCAATCCAGATAAGGAAACGAGATCAATTAGGGAGTCAAGATGCTGAAATTAATCAGTAATATCTAAATTTACGAAATGCATGGGGTCTCAAATCTGTTTCAATTTGAATTAAGCTATCAAAGTTGCTAGAAATAAACAAGTACCCAAGGCTGGCTTACTCATTTAAGGAGAGCACACATCAATCAGGCCTGTACTGAATCAATTGTGACTTAAAATAATCAAATAATGAGCATGGAGGATTTCAAATCACGGAGTAAATTGAGAAACAGAATCATAGCAATTTTCACAAACATACCATATAAGACCCTTCTTAGAACTAAGCATAATTCCCAAGCTATGAATAAAGTTGCATCCCAACAATAAAGTATGGCTTAACGTGTAGAACATGCCAGAGCGATGAAGGGCAGTAAGCAGAGGAAAACCAAACCAATACAAACTTAAGCCATGAAGCAGCAAATTAGAAATTAAATCCAATACAAAACGATTCATCAAGTTTCAAGTTTAGAACAAAATAGCAATAATCCAACACACTTATACATCAACTTTACCAACAAAACAAACACATAATCAAATTTTCAGAATTAGACTAGAAGTAAGATTCGTAAAACTTGAGGATTTTACACATATGACAGTCCACATGAGGCAGTTAACACAAAATCACAGAATTTACACACAAATTCACAGCCCAACTCTACCAATTTCATATCTAAAAATCAGATAACAACGAGAAAAGAGGAAAGGGATGAAATTAAAAATGATCAAACCCGAAGTGGATTCATCATAATTCGTCATGAGTTAAACCTTAAAGCCTTTACCAGAAACCAAGGTGAGAGTACTGATTTCGCCGGCTTGTCGCTCCCTTCATCCACCTCCTCCGATATTCGCCGGAGAAGACATAGCCTTTGGGACATATGGAATCTATTTTGGTGGTGGTTTCGGACGGCGGGGTCTTAGCCAGAAAAGGAGGTGGCGACAGTGGTTGTCGCTCGTCGGGGGGGGGTGAGAAAAGGGTAGTGGAGAGTGGCAGTTCATCGGGGTTTTTATCGGAGCTGGCGGGGTTTTGGACGGAGGGAGTTTGCTGGTGGAGAACGAGGGGCGGCGGAGTTGCATGGTGGTTTGTCGGTGGAGCTTCGTCGGTTGGTGGGGTTTTGGTGGCGATGAAGAGGGGAGTGAACGTGGTTGTGGGGTTGATGGCGGTCCGCCGCCCGTCGACATAGGAGAAGAGAGGGAGAGCTTGGGGAGAGAGAGAAGGGGCGGTCGCTGGACCGCCACAGCTGGCCGTTTTGCCGACGATGATGGTGGTGTCGACGAAGAGAGAGGAAGAGAGAAGAGGGGTGGAGGTGGCTGGTGGGAGTGAAGGAGAAGTGGGAAAATGAAGTTAGGGTTTTGGGGGAGAGTATAATGTAAAAGGAAAGAATAATGGGAGCTGATCTCAGCCGTTGATCATATTAGATCAACGGTTGAGATTCAATCTTAATGCGGGTCAGGTGGAGCGGGTCAGGCGTACCCAAAATAGATTAAATGGGTTTGGGCAGTTGAAATTGACATTGATCAGTTGAAATTGAGTCCAAATTGACTCAATTTTAGGCTAGAATTGAAATAAATTGAATAAAAGGAGGCTAGAATTTAAATAAATTGGGAAGAAAATTGAAATTGGGCTGCTTTTTAATAAATAAAATAATACGTATATATAATTTAATAGATAAAATAATAACTGACGATAATTATCAAGCGAAGAATTTTTATTTAAAATTAATTACGTATATATATTGTACGTAAAATTAATGACATGTAATATTATACAAAATTTATGATAAAATAGTAATAATTAAGAAATAAATTATATATTTTTAAATTGCATACGAATTTAAAAACCGTCAAGACGACGATAAAATACATGATTTATTTAGTAAATGAAAGCAATAAGCGAGGAAAATTAAGCTTAAAAAAAATAAAAATAAGAATAACTAGTAAAATAACAGCCCGTGAGAGGTACACGGAGGTCAAAATTGAGTGTCAACAGCTGCCCCTTCCTTGCTCAGGAATGAAGGATGAATTATCGGGCAAGGAACGTTGACTTAGTAGCCAATTTTGTCTGATCGGAGGCGACGATTCTTTTGGGAATCGAAAAAAACAAGAGGGGGTTGTGAAATGATGTGGCCGAGACTTCAGTTTCAAATCGTCTACATATCTCGGGTCTTACGAGAATCAGGTCGTGTGTAGTTCTAGATTTAGAAATGAACGAGGCTTCTAAAGAAGATATACGACTGAAATTCTGCACGAAGACGCAGTTGGCACGAGTTAATGAGATTTGAGCGATTAGCTAAGAATAGGGCGCGAGTAACGGTCCAGTGTTGGTGATATAGGGATAGTAAGAGTTATGTTTTGGAAGTGAAGACGACGGTTAATCTCGTTTCTTGGCTTGTTCAGCCTTCGGTGCCTACAATTTCTATTATAACTAGATAAAGATTAACATTTAAATAAGAATAAAGTAAAACATGATGCAGGTTCCTTTTAAGACTATGGAAGGTTGCTTAAGACGATAAAGATGATGTCTTAAGCGATGATATCTCATGGTCATGATACGTAAAATTAATCCTCAGGCCATGAAATGATGTCCGCGGGCCATGAAAATGATGCCTTTAGACGATGATGCCTTTGGAGCATGATAAGCAGAAAGTAAATTCTTAGGCCATGAAATGATATCCGCAGGCCATGAGAATGATGCCTTTAGACTATGACGCCTTCGGGGCATGATAAGCAGAAATTAAAGAGAGCGTATCAGTTTTGAGTGGCATAGTATGACGTTTGGTAGCTTCTGAATAATTTGTTCCATGGTAGCTTGTTGTGATTCGATGCGATATCGGGCTCAATGCAATCTCGGGCACAATGCAATTCTCGGGCACAATGCAATTCTCGGGCACAATGCAATTCTCGGGACAAATGCAATCTTGGGCTCAATCAAAATTCTCGGGCGCAGTGCGATTCTCGGGCCAAAATGCAATCTCGGGCGCAATGCAATTCTCGGGCCAAGTGCAATCTTGGGCTCAATCAAAATTCTTGGGCCAAATGCAATCTCGGTCTCAAATGCATTTCTCGGGCGCAGTGCAATTCTCGGGCTCAATGCAATTCGTGATTCTCGAGCCAGATATAATTCTCCGGCCAAATATAATTCTCGGGCCAAGTGCAGTCTCGGGCCATATATAATTCTCGGGCAAAATATAATTCTCGGGCAAAAATGCAATCTCGGGCCAAAATGCAATTCTTGGGCCAAATATAATTCTCGGGCCAAATGTAATTCTCGAGCCAAATGTAATTCTCGAGCCAAATTTAATTCTCGAGATTAATTCAATCTCGGGCCAAATGCAATTCTCGGATTTGTACCTGCTAGTTCTGCGTTCAAAGAAAAATTGTTAATTTGTAAAAAAGGGAGGTTGATTTGTGCATCTGCTCTTGGGTGCATCTGTCCTCCTTGTTATGTGTCTGCGGGCTGTCACACTCTCCTCGGGCACTCGCTCGAGCAAATAAATAAGCTTTGAAATCGTATTTTGAAATAACTTATTTTGAAAAGGGAAGGGAAATGTTAAAAAAATCAAAATATTGTTGAATCATAAACCGTGACATGCTTTGAGACATCACAACATCTTATCATCTTTGCGTTTAGAGTGCAACTCCGATGAAATTTTTGAGGGCTCTCAAAAATTTCTGCCCCAGTGTAGAACTTGTCTTTCGGCTAGAAAATTTTGTAGAATGAGCGGTCGCTTATTGTGAATTTTGAGGTTCCCTCAAAATTCTGCCCCAATCTTACGATTCATGGTAATGCTTTTCAGATGGAATTTTTGAGATCCTCTCAAATATTCTGCCCCAGTTATAATGCTTGATAAAGGGAAAATGAAAGGTTTTATTATGATAAGACCGAACTCCATAGAAGCGCCTACGTATCCCTCTTAAACGGGAATCGGGTCAAACGTAGTTCCAAATACAAGGTAAGGAAGCAGAACAGAAATAACTTTCTCTTAACTTCTCAGATGAAGTATCTTCTGACGGTGTCAGAATTGATAGGCTTGGGCCACACTTCACCATCCATTTCCACTAGTACGAGTGCTCCTCCTGTCAGAACCCGATGGACCATGTAAGGACCTTGCCAATTTGGTCCAAATTTTCCTTTTGCCTCGTCTTGATTTGGAAAGATCCATTTTAGGACAAGTTGACCCGATGTAAAATGCCTTGGTCTGACCTTCTTGTTGAAAGCTTTGGCCATTCAATTCTGATAGTGTTGACCATGACAAATTGCATTTATTCTCCTCCCATCACTGAGTGCCAGTTGTTCCATTCTACCTCGCACCCATTCAGCATCACTTAGTTCTGCTTCCTGAATGATCCTTAGAGAAGGTATCTCCACCTCAACGGGTATCACATCTTCAGTACCATAAACCAGAAGATAAGGAGTGGCCCCTGTAGAAGTCTTCATCGTAGTATGATATCCCAACAATGCGAAAGGTAGCTTCTCGTGCCAGTGTCTGTAATTGTCAATCATCTTACGCAATATCCTCTTGATGTTTTTGTTCGCAGCCTCAACTGCTCCATTCATCTGTGGCCTATAGGATGTAGAGTTTCGATGGTTGATCTTGAACTGCTCACACGTTGCTTTCATCAGATCACTGTTGAGATTGGTGCCATTATCTGTAATAATTGACTCAGGAACTCCAAATCGACAGATAATATGATCTCGGACAAAATCAGCTACAACTTTCTTTGTGACAGACTTATGTGAAGTAGCCTCGGCCCATTTGGTGAAATAATCAATAGCAACAAGAATGAACCTATGTACGTTGGATGCGGCAGGTTCGATAGGACCAATAACGTCCATACCCCAAGCTACAAATGGCCAAGGAGAGCTGGTGACATGGAGTTCGTTGGGAGGAACTCGAATCATGTTGGCATGCGTTTGCCATTGGTGACACTTTTGCACATAACGAATGCAATCCGTCTTCATAGTCAACCAAAAGTACCCGGATCTCAGTATTTTCTTGGCCAAGGTAAATCCGTTCATGTGAGGACCGCAAGTTCCAGCATGGACTTCTTCAATCAAACTAGAAGCTTCTCTAGCATCAACACACCTCAGCAGTCCTAAATCAGGAGTCCTCTTGTACAAGATTTCTCCGCTTAAGAAGAATTGGTTAGCTAACCTCCGAATAGTGCGCTTTTGAATACTTGTGGCATTCTCCGGATAATCTCCATTTTTTAAGTATCCCTGGATATCAACATACCATGGCTTGCCATCTAACTCCTCTTCAACATGAAAACAATATGCCGGTTGCTCGTGAGTATGAATAGGGATGGGATCAATATAATTCTTATCCGGATGCTATATCATAGAAGACAAAGTGGCCAAAGCATCAACGAATTCATTCTGGATTCGCGGAACATGTTTGAATTCTATCTTGACAAACCTCTTGCGCAATTTTTTTATGCAATCTATGTATGGCAGGAGTTTCCTGTTCTTGGCAGCCCATTCCCCTTATACTTGATTAATCAACAGGTTTGAGTCCCCAATTACCAATACCTCTTGGACATTCAGGTCAATGGCTAGCCGAAGCCCCAAAATGCAAGCTTCATATTCAGCCATATTATTGGTGCAAGGAAACCTAAGTTTGGCTGATACCGGATAATGCTGGCCAGTTTCTGAGATCAAAACAGCTCCAATACCTACCCTTTTGAAGTTCGCAGCTCCATCAAAGAATATCCTCCAACCATTGTATATTTCAGATATGTCCTCTCCCACAAATGCCACTTCCTCATCAGGAAAATAAGTTTTCAAGGGTTTGTATCCATCATCTACGGGGTTCTCGGCCAGGTGATCTGCCAACGCCTGTTCTTTCATGGCCCTCTGAGTGACATAAACTATGTCAAATTCACTCAACAAAATCTGCCATTTAGCCAGTTTCCCGGTAGGCATAGGCTTCTGGAAGATGTACTTTAGTGGATCCATTCTAGAGATCAAGTAAGTAGTGTATGCTGAGAGGTAATGTCTCAACTTCTGGGCTGCCCAAGTTAATGCACAACACGTGCGTTCCAGCAAAGAGTAATGAGCCTCATATTATGTGAACTTCTTACTCATGTAATAGATTGCCTGCTCCTTCTTCCCTGTTTCATCATGCTGCCCCAGAATACAACCAAAAGCATTATCCATCACAGATAAATACAACAGTAGTGGCCTACCTGGCTCAGGAGGGACCAATATAGGAGGATTAGATAGGTAATCCTTGATTTTGTCAAACGCTTGCTGGCACTCTGACGTCCATTTTGTGGCAGCATCCTTTTTCAATAACTTGAAAATTGGCTCACAGATGACAGTGGATTGGGCTATGAAGCAACTGATGTAGTTGAGGTGGCCCAAGAAACTCATTACCTCTTTCTTATTTTTTGGTGGCGGAAGCTCTTTGATGGCTTTGATTTTTGTCGGGTCCAACTCTATTCCGCGACGACTGGCGATAAAACCCAATAATTTTCCCGCAGGGACTCCAAAGGCACACTTTGCTGGGTTCAACTTCAGATTGTACTTCCGAAGCCTATTAAAGAACCTCTCGAGATCGTCCAAATGACTCAAACCCTTCTTGGATTTGATGATAACATCATCCACATAAACTTCAATTTCCTTGTGGATCATGTCATGAAAAATGGTAGTCATGGCCCTCATGTATGTAGCTCCAACATTTTTCAACCTGAAAGGCATAAACTTGTAACAATAAACCCCCCAGGGGGTAATGAAAGCAGTTTTCTCAGCATCCTCCTCATGCATCTTAATCTGATGATAATCGGCAAAGCAATCCATGAATGATTGTGTTTCATGCTTGGCACAGTTATCGATCAAGATGTGTATATTAGGGAGTGGAAAATTGTCCTTAGGGCTGGCTCTGTTAAGATCCCTGTAGTCAACGCTGACTCTGACCTTACCATCCTTCTTGGGAACATGTACGATATTAGCTAGCCAAGTCGGATATTCAGTTACTCGAATGATTCCAGCCTCAACTTGCTTTGCCACCTCCTCTTTAATCTTCAAGCTCAGATCAGGTTTATACTTTCTGAGTTTCTGTTTGACAGGAGGACAGGAGGGATCAGTGGGCAGTCTGTGGGATACAATCGAAGTGCTCAATCCTGTCATATCTGCATAGGACCAAGCAAAGATGTCTTTGTGTTTTTTCAAAACCCGAGCATAGCCCTTTTTCTCATTTTCAGATAAGTAAACACTGACGTACGTTTCATTAGCCACTTCCGAGTCCCCTAAGTTCACTACCTCTGTATCCACTAGGTTTGCCTTAGGTTTATGTTCAAACTCTTCAACCTTTTTAACGAGTTCTTCCGGTACTTCAGCTTCTTCTACCTCTTCTAGTTCACTTATATTATGTTGCACAGTCTCATTACATGTCACAATCTCAGATTCAACGTTTTTAGAAGTAATTTTGCTGAAAAAGAAAGAAAAGAAAACATAAATAAAGGATATTAATATATTGAAGAGAAACCCTTTATTAAAGAAAGTTGAGTGCCTTCAAAATAGTAAATAGCATGAAAGTGAACTCGAAATCGAGCCTATTTATTGAAAACAATAAAACTTCTGCATCTACCCAAGTGCTCGGCGGGCCCTAAAAGGAGTGGCAGTCCAGTTGCTGGGAGTGGCTTTGGGTTGATTGCTCTGTTTAGGAACTCCTCCTCTCCCCTCATCGATGATGATGTTGCAGCTCTCTTCTGTCAGGAATAGACCTCTTAAGCTTTCTAGTACATCATCTTCACCATCATCAAGAAATATCGTAGAGATAAAAGTCTGATGCAATGACGGTATCGGTCCTAGCGAAGGATAATAGAATCCTCCCACGGGTGAATTCCAATCTTTGTACTCTTGTGCAGTGCCAAGATAACCCAACCCGAATGTGGTCTCCTGTGACTGTATCTGTATTGGTTCCATTATGCCTTGCAAATTTTCCCCCAAGCCACCATTAGGTACGAACCCTGAGCGAAGCAACATATTCATGATCGTGCTGCTCCACTATGGTCCCTCTCCAACAAATCCCACCATTTCCAGTGTGTGGAACATTTCTCCATCCAATCTCTCTTTTCCTTCCACCGCGTATATAGAGTGCCCCTTTTCACCATGGACCACCACCTCTTGATAGTCCCATTCAAACTTGAGGCATTGATGCAGAGTAGAGGACACCGCTCCTGCCATATGAAGCCATGGGCGACCAAGTAACATATTGTAGGAAGCTGGGATATCCATTACTTGGAACACAATGGAGAATGTGGCAGGTCCCATCAATGCATCGAGGGTAATTTCCCCAATGGTATCTCTTTGAGAGTCGTCGAAAGCCTTCACGTTCATCCTCTGAGCCTGAATCTTAGAAGTGTAAACCTCTAGCCTTGTCAGTATGGCGAGGGGGCATATGTTTAGACCAGATCCTGGATCGATCAATACCTTTGTTATTACCCTATCATCATACTGCATGGTGATGTGCAAAGCGTCATTGTGCGCTCTTCCTTGAGGCAGCAGCTCATCTCCGTGAAAGGATATTTTATGAGCCTCGAATACCTGCCCAACCATATGGGCTACCTCTCCACCGGTGATATTAGCCGGTACATAAGCCTCACTAAGAACCCTCATTAGAGCCTTCTGATGGAGCTCAGAAGTCTGTAAAAGTGACAAAATAGAGATTTGAGCCGAAGTTTTGCTCAGCTGATCTACAACAGAATATTCCTTTGCTTGTACCTTCTTCCAAATGCCATTCTCCTCAACCTCTACAACTGGTTGTTTTCCCTTGCTAGAACTTCCCTGATCCAGATTTTCAGGCGTGTAGATTCTGCCAGATCGAGTCACAGCCTGAGCGGTGTCAACCTCGACTACCTTTGGCTTTCCCGAAATATCACATTCATAATTGCATGGTACTGCATGGGGATCATAAGCAACTGGAGTAGCTCGATATACAGTAAATGCGGATTTAGGAGCAGCCACCTTTACTTCAAACAGAACCTGTTTCTGTGCTGGAGCAGATGTTTGTGACACCATCGCGACATCCCTTTCTTTCTTGATAACCCAAATAGAGCCTTTCAGATCCACTGCCTCTCCAATTTCTAACATGTTGACCTGATGATTTGGGAGCGGATTGTTGGTGACGTTCGGAGCTGGGTCTTTCAACTGAATAACCTTTGTATCAATTAACTTCTGAATTCGATCCTTTAGTGAGCGGCATACTTCAGTAGTATGCGAACCTTTCATCCCTGAATGGTACGCACAGACTTTGTTAGGGTCATACCATTTGGCCTGAGTGTCTACAGGTAAAGCGAGAACGGGAGTGATGAGGCCAGCTACCCTCAATCTTTCATACAACTGGGCAATTAGTTCAGCCAAAGGAGTATACTGCTTGACCGGCCTTTTCTCAAAATTGGCTTGCGGTCTGTAATTTGGATTAGGTGGGGGAGATTGGAATTGAGAGGGCTAGGCACTATAAATGGGGTGAGAGGGAATTTGGTATGAGTATGTAGGCATTTTATAAAGAGGGATAGGGTATGGAGAGTGTTGGTATAGTGGAGGGTGGGTTGTAGGCATTTGGGAAATGAGTGGTATTTTGAAATCTTGTGCCATCATCACAGTCCCCACTTCTTTTTTCTTTCGATTTTCAGCAATTCCGCCAAATTGTATGGACTTACTGGTAGCCTGTAGAGCCTCCAAATTGATAATGCTACCACTTTTGATGCCTTCCTCTAGTCTTTCCCCGACCTGGATGATCTCGGCGAAACTCTTTTCTGTGATGAGCATCATCTTTTCATAGTACTGTGGTTCCTGGGCCCAAATAAAATAATCTTTCATTTGAGCCTCGTCCATTGGAGGTCGGGCTCTGGCCGCTTCAGCTCTCCATCTCAAGGCATATTTCCAAAATAATTCATTAGGCTTCTTCTTCAGGTTTTGAATGTGAAACCAATTTGGGGCATTGTCCATGTTGAATCCAAATCTTTCTACAAAATCGGAGGCCATGTCTATCCATCTGGACCACTTTCTGGTATCCTGCTCAATGTACCAGGTTAAGGCCTCCCCGGTAAGGCTTCTCATGAACAGCTTCATCCGTATTTTCTCATCTCTTCCTACTCCCACCAGCTTATCACAGTACATTCTTAAGTGCGCTTTGGGATCCCCGGTCCCATTGAATAACTCAAATTTGGGAGGTTTGTACCCCTCCGGTAATTCAACGTCTGGGTGCATACATAGGTCTTCATAATTCAGACCCTTCACCCCTCTAATGCCCTCTATATGTTGCAGTCTGTTGGTGACCTGCTCTAACTTTTCGACCATGTTCTGTATTAACCGGTCTTTTTCTGAAGGCTCTGGCTCAAGCTGGTGCTGAACAAAAGGAGCAGTTTCCACGTATATGGGGTTCAGGTTATAATTTCCTGGAACGTGGGTAGGGACTATATTTGGAGTGGTTTGGGAGTTTTGTGGAGCTGAGAGGGTAGGATACTGTGGTGGAGGACATTGGCTAGTCCTTGGAAAAACGTAAGTATGTTTCAAGTCATTTTGTGGTTGTGGTACATTGGGTATGGTTTGGAGTTTTGCAGCGGTATTGTCCTCGACCGTCAGGTCACGAGGACTGTTCAAAGTGAAGGACAACTTGGCCAAATTACGAACTTGCGCCAGTTCATCCTGTAAGTCAAGGATTCTCTGCTCCATTCGTAAGATTAGCTCATCACGGTCTCCCGCAACACTTTCTGAGACTTCCTTACTCTTACTAGCACTATTGTCACCCATTTTATCTTTCCTTTCACGATTTGGACTCGGAGGAGGAGGAGGAGGAATCCCTTTTGATCTAGTATGATATCCCAGCATGCACAAATCAACCTTTGGGAAGGGAGTAAGAGTAAGACAAAATCAACAGAAACCAAGTTAGTAGTAAGATATTTATTCTAAAGTAAAACACATTGATTGCGAAAAATAAACGTCCTAAATGCAAGGGGCCTCGTTGAGCCAGAGGTAGGCCTAAAACGACACATATATGATTCATGACATTTTAATCCAAGCTAAGATTCAATATTAGTCGGAGTTTAGAGTCAGATAATAAACGAAGTAAACCATTTATTAAATCAAACTTTGATCTACTATAATTCTTTGCGGAAATGAAAAAACAATAAAGTAGAGCTAGGGGAAAGCGGGATCACAAGGGAAAATCCTAAATTCAAAAGCCTCCATTGTACTGGTTCAGAGATCTTGGATCAACTTGTGCCCACATTGCAGGAGTGATATCATAATGACGATTCAATAGCTTCCGTGCCCAGGTGGTCTCTTTTATATCTTCAAATCCATAAGGTTGTCCCAATTTGTTAAGCCGCACATCTTCAGCATCCTCCAAAAGCCATACATAGTATTCGGGTGCACAATAGGCCTGCTCGGTGCCCACGCGTACAGTCATCAACCCTTCCCATTGTTGAAGCAATTCTTTGGCCTTAGGGATTTCATATTTTGAGCCAAATCAAGCTCAGAACCTCCCATGTGGGCTCTTAGAGGTATGACTTGGGTTCGTCCGAACTGGCGGAGCACTCGAACTGGAGCGTAAGACTGGAGGCCTTTCAACCCAATGAGCTCGATGTAGTAAAGCTCGTTGCTTCTTATGACAGCTGTGCGGGCGGGTAACCATGAATACTTCCACTGAATCTGATATCCTGAACGGGCTTTCATAAAAGCAAACCAATCTTCGGTACCCACAGGAGAATTGAACCTGATCATCCTTTGAGAATGGGTGTCGATCTTGTTTCCCATTCCCGTCAAAATGTCTATCAAGTAAGGCCGTTTGTAAAAGTGCTCAACGGCCCATAGCTACAGCAGAAGGTTACACCCTTCGAAGAACCTGTTACCCCTAAAACACTTGGACAGTGCCCTAAATACCTCAGCAAGGATCATGGGTACGAAGGTGTCCTCCATATTATCAATACCGCGCCATAAAGCTTGAACCACCGAACTAAGGCAAGTATCAATCTTACCACTTTCCCTTGGAAACACTAGAGTGCCTAGCAAGGCTATGGAAAAAGCATTCAGTCGCTTCTTTTCCCATTTTTCAGCAGAACAAGAGAACTCTTTCTGAAAAACCTTATGACCAACCCTGCGACCAAAACGTTCATACAGGAAATCCAAAGAAATCCAGTCAAAGTCCAGACAAGCTAGTTTGAGATTGTTTTTCAATCCGAGATGATGCAGAAACTTTTTCCCAGATTGTTTGCGAGGCAAGATCAACCCTCTATTCTGGTACCGCAACTCAGTGAACCCTCCAATCTCTTCCACGGTCGGTGTTAACTCAAAATCGCTAAACTTGAAAATGACCCTTTCAGGGTCCCAGAATTGCAGCAAAGCCTTGATCAAATACCGATCTGGAGCTACATAAATCAAAGAGGTCAGGAAACCCAAGGACCGACGAATCTCTTTACCATGTTCTTTCTTCATA
This sequence comes from Jaltomata sinuosa, assembly GCA_003996215.1. Lineage (NCBI taxonomy): Eukaryota > Viridiplantae > Streptophyta > Magnoliopsida > Solanales > Solanaceae > Jaltomata > Jaltomata sinuosa. The sequence goes on along the minus strand of QJPP01007309.1, from coordinate 187,208 downwards.
TCTTCCCACCATCTCCTTAATTTGTGGGGAACACCCACAACCATCCTAGTGTTGGGAAATGCCGGTGTGCCTTCCATTCTACAGCCTGAAAGAGAAACAAAACAAACTTTTCTAAACTTCTTTCATATTAAACTGGCTTGGATTAATTTGTCATGATCACTTAGCACATAATATGATTATTTGTCTTTGGATTGATGGGAACCCTTTGACAATAAGGAGGCTGCTAATTTTGCGGGTTGACTCCTAGGGCCAAACCACATATGGCTGATGCATGCATGACTTATATAAAGGGGTAGATACAGCACTATCCTAAGTTTTTGAGATTTGGATAAACACGGACTCAAGGTTTTCCTATGCGAGGAGGCACGTGGTCACACGGTAGCAAAACTATCCGCTCACCCCACGTCTATGCCAACTCTCTAAAATGGGTATTTGAAAGAATTTTGGAGAAGTGCAAAGGCACAATTTACGTGTATAGTGTGTGAAAGTGTGAAGTTCCCAAGTGGGGGAAATATGAGCGGAATGACAGTTATGAAAAGCAGTAAGATGTAGCATATAGGAAAAGCAGTAACACATTGAACAGTTAAGGAAAGCAGTAAAAAAAAAATCAATTAATAGAGAAACCAAAAAGTATATAGCGGGTGAGGAGAAATCAAACATAAAACATATATCAACAGAAATAATATGCTAAACATAAAACAGGTAAATTATTTATGAAAACAAACAGGAGAAGACAGGAAAGAGAATGAAAACATGAGGAAAGGATAAAGGAAAAATCATGTTAAACACATTTAAGCAGACATACACGAAAGTGTATTTTTTTATTTTTCTAAGAAAACAAGTTAGTGTACAAAGAAAATTTATAATGAGAATACGAAAAGACACAATGATCATGATAAAATTAAAACACACTAGAATTATTTTAAAAAGATAGAAAAAGGGGGAAAAGGAAAGGAAGCTTAGCATGAAATTCTTTTTACAAATAAAGGATTACTCACACAAAAACACATAATTTTTCAAAAAATACTATATATATGACTAGATATATTATTTGAACACACAAACCAAATTAAAACATTTTAAACATGAAAAATACACATATTATTTAAGGAAACACAAAAGAGAAAGTACTCTTAGCATGGAAGTAACTATTTATGAAAAATAAAATATTAAACAGAGAAAAAACATAAACAAAATAATAAGCATGCTAAACATGAAAAAAACACAGACAAGGAAAATAATTAATTACGACAAGAAAAATAATCATAAAAAAATAAAGTAACATAAAAATTCCACATAAACACAAAATCCGTAATGGTTAGAACCTAAGTATCCCCAGCAGAGTCGCCATTATGTCGCGCCTCATTTTTCTCGCGAAAAGATGGGATTCGACGTGACAACTCTTTTTTGAGAATTAAAGAGTAATGAAGAGTCGCCACCTAACGAATTTTAAGGTGCGTTAGGGCACCATCCTAACTAAAATTATTTTTAAAGTTTGCACAACCAGAGAATCAGGTAAGGGTTCAAGTTACCTCAAAAGAAAGGTATTAAGCACCTTTCGAGGTCCACAAATGTGGGTCCCTGCCGAATTCATTATTTATGTGGGGATTTATGTGATAAACAAAGATTGATACGAATTAATAAAACTACACCGCTATACAAATAAATTCTATTTTTTAAGAAGTCAATAAATTAAACCAGTTTAATTATTAATGAAACTAAATGAGCAAGAATTAAGCATGTGAAATATTTAAAATCTAAATAAACAAATAAGAAAACCAGATAAGCGAGAAGATACAATTCGAAAAAAGATATAGGAAAAGAGATCTAATTAGTAGGTGATTTAATTAATACTACCCCAAACACGTAAGAGTAAAGAATTAAACATAGGTTAATTTTAACCTATTCGGATCAGAGCCCGGCTTATTTACCGAAGCTAATATCAAAGACATTGTCGTATTCTGCTCGGGTCAATTTCCATCATGTCCGTCTATCTACCCACCTAAGTTGGTTATTAATATTATTATTCCTAGGAGCGTACTAAAAAAATGAAAAATCTAGCGTATCCTTAGTATGCCTACTCGTCCCACTTAATGTCCAAGAGGCATTGGACTACCATTTTGGATATGGGTCTAGACAATAAGATTCCAAGGCTACTTAGTGAGACTCGGGATCAACGTCATACAAAACATACATGGACTTTAAAACAAGTAGCACAGAATGGTTTCTAATAGGGCTCACAACTCGCACAATTAACAATTTATGTAGTTAATCTTATGAGTATGATATCTAGGATTGAACATTTGGAGAATTGATATTTTATTAAAACATGTGGACATGATCAAGACAAACAGGAATTAATTAAGTCCTATAAGCATAATATCTAGCGGTTTTAACATGCATATCTAAATTTTGCTAATTTTAAACATGCTGAAACTGGTTCGTCTACGGGCCTGAATTTACTGATTTTAAACATGTTGGAACGGATTTTAATATGCCGAATTAAATTTGACAGATTTAAATATGTTGAAACTGGCTTTAATATGCTGAATTAAATTTAACAGATTTAAACATGCTGAAACTGATTTTAATATGCTGAATTAAATTTGACAGATTTAAACATGCTGAATCGAATTTTAATCCTATAGACATGGTTTCTAACAAATTCTACCAGCATGATTTAGACTTAGAAGAAAGATAACTAATAATTTAAAGGTTAAAACAGATTTACCTATGTTCATGGTATCTAAATATTATGAATAGATTACAAGCACTAAAAGCATGATCTTTAAATATTTAATTTGTTTTATACATGCTGAAATTATTATCTGAGATTTGCAAAAGAAATCAACGAATAGAAAAGAATAAAATATGCTAAACCAGTTTGCGATCCTATAAACATGATTTCTAGGCAGATATTATTATACTCAACATGCTATACGACTTTAGTCCTATAGGCATGGTGACTAATTAATTTGAACGTTAAAGATTGATTTAAATCCTATAAGCATGTTTTCTACGTTTCAATTTAAATAAGACAATTAGCACGTAGTTTGCCCCTCCCCCATAGCAGTCTCCTAAATTATTTATTATATCGTCAAAGTTTATACAATAATATTACAGAACAAATAAATGAATGAGAAATAAAATAAACAGATCTAAATCTTGGAGACTCCCAAATCCCGGCAACTCTTCAAGGTCCCAACCAAATGCTAGCAAAGAACCTGTTAAAGATAAATATACAAAAATGCAAAGGAGCCTATAACCATTCCTAATACCAGTCCCTGACATCGCAAAGTTTCATGAAAACCTCAAGGGTTCTAGGCATTGCCCATGTCAAGGTTTATGATATGTTTAAGGCCCTCTGTTCCATACAACATATACCAGAACAATACCAAGAAAGAATCATGGCAGTAACATATATAACTAATACATGATCTACAAGTAGTGGCAGTTTGGATCACATAACCAAGTAGGCAATAAGTTATTAGCTTTAAACTTCTATAGTCATGCTTTCTATCAAACTCATAAATTATGTATACGAATTAAGAAACATATCGGTTTGCAGTAAACAATAAGAGAAATTTGAAATCCAACACTTAGCAATCCACAATTTATTCACAGAAGAGGGTTCTTAACAATATGAGTGTAAAGTCTGTAAAGTCTGAGCCACTACTGAAAAGGGGGGGGGGCATTTATATAGTTAAAAAATAGGGGCTTTTCAATGGAAAGGAAATAATCAGAATAATAAATCAAGGGAGTCTTTTCCTTAATTAACATAGATAATCAATTAGCATATGAGGCAGGTTCGACTTTACCATAAATAACCAAGTAACAAAGTTGTCAACACAAAAATCTTTTTTCCAAAATTAGATAGTTGAATCAATTATGAAATAAACCGGTCAGCATTTTTCCATAATTATCCAAGTACTAAGATGTACATAAAAGAAAGGGAAATCAATCAAAGGGACGCAGACATGCTGGTTTGATCAATTACATATCCAAGTTTACCAAGAATAATCAAGTACCACAATTCTTTCAATCCAGATAAGGAAACGAGATCAATTAGGGAGTCAAGATGCTGAAATTAATCAGTAATATCTAAATTTACGAAATGCATGGGGTCTCAAATCTGTTTCAATTTGAATTAAGCTATCAAAGTTGCTAGAAATAAACAAGTACCCAAGGCTGGCTTACTCATTTAAGGAGAGCACACATCAATCAGGCCTGTACTGAATCAATTGTGACTTAAAATAATCAAATAATGAGCATGGAGGATTTCAAATCACGGAGTAAATTGAGAAACAGAATCATAGCAATTTTCACAAACATACCATATAAGACCCTTCTTAGAACTAAGCATAATTCCCAAGCTATGAATAAAGTTGCATCCCAACAATAAAGTATGGCTTAACGTGTAGAACATGCCAGAGCGATGAAGGGCAGTAAGCAGAGGAAAACCAAACCAATCCAAACTTAAGCCATGAAGCAGCAAATTAGAAATTAAATCCAATACAAAAGGATTCATCAGGTTTTAGGTTTAGAACAAAATAGCAATAATCCAACACACTTATACATCAACTTTACCAATAAAACAAACACATAATCAAATTTTCAGAATTAGACTAGAAGTAAGATTCGTTAAACTTGAGGATTTTACACATATGACAGTCCACATGAGGCAGTTAATACAAAATCACAGAATTTACACACAAATTCACAGCCCAACTCTACCAATTTCATATCTAAAAATCAGATAACAACGAGAAAAGAGGAAAGGGATGAAATTAAAAATGATCAAACCCGAAGTGGATTCATCATAATTCGTCATGAGTTAAACCTTAAAGCCTTTACCAGAAACCAAGGTGAGAGTACTGATTTCGCCGGCTTGTCGCTCCCTTCATCCACCTCCTCCGATATTCGCCGGAGAAGACATAGCCTTTGGGACATATGGAATCTATTTTGGTGGTGGTTTCGGACGGCGGGGTCTTAGCCAGAAAAGGAGGTGGCGACAGTGGTTGTCGCTCGTCGGGGGGGGGTGAGAAAAGGGTAGTGGAGAGTGGCAGTTCATCGGGGTTTTTATCGGAGCTGGCGGGGTTTTGGACGGAGGGAGTTTGCTGGTGGAGAACGAGGGTGCGGCGGAGTTGCATGGTGGTTTGGTGGTGGAGCTTCGTCGACATGTAGGGTTTTGGTGGCGACGAAGAGGGGAGTGAAGGTGGTTGTGGGGTTGATGGCGGTCCGCCCCCCGTCGGCATAGGAGAAGAGAGGGAGAGCTTGGGGATAGAGAGAAGGGGCGGTCGCTGGACCGCCGCGGCTGGCCATTTTGCTGACGGTGATGGTGGTGTCGACGAAGAGAGAGGAAGAGAGAAAAGGGGTGGAGGCGGCTGGTGGGAGTGAAGGAGAAGTGGGAAAATGAAGTTAGGGTTTTGGGGGGGAGTATAATATAAAAGGAAAGAATAATGGGAGCTGATCTCAGCCGTTGATCGTATTAGATCAACGGTTGAGATTCAATCTTAATGCGGGTCAGGTGGAGCGGGTCAGGCGTACCCGAAATAGATTAAATGGGTTTGGGCAGTTGAAATTGACATTGGTCATTTGAAATTGAGTCCAAATTGACTCAATTTTAGGCTAGAATTGAAATAAATTGAATAAAAGGAGGCTAGAATTTAAATAAATTGGAAAGTAAATTTAAATTGGGCTGCTATTTAATAAATAAAATAATACGTATATATAATTTAATAGATAAAATAATAACAGACGATAATTATCAAGCGAAGAATTTTTATTTAAAATTAATTACGTATATATATTGTACGTAAAATTAATGACATGTAATATTATACAAAATTTATGATAAAATAGTAATAATTAAGAAATAAATTATATATTTGTAAATTGCATACGAATTTAAAAACCGTCAAGACGATGATAAAATACATGATTTATTTAGTAAATGAAAGCAATACGCGAGGAAAATTAAGCTTAAAAAAATAAAATAAGAATAACTAGTAAAATAACAGCCCGTGAGAGGTACACGGAGGTCAAAATTGGGTGTCAACAAACGCGTTCATAGATTATTGGCAAGGACTAATTTATTATTAATTCTCTCTTCTTTTTTCTTTGCTCCATGTTACTTTTGACACTACTAGTCGCGTGCCCTTAGTCTTCTTCTAAAGCCTCTTGCTTGAATCTGTTTCCCTGATTCTTGCTCCTTTCAAACTTTTCATCATTCTTTTTAAAAATGCTTAGAAATTAATTGGTACTTCAAACTGATTAGAACAAAGGGGATATGCTTTAGACAAGGCTATCAAAGAATAGGCTAAAGGATCAACTAGGCTGACTAGGATCACAATTTCGGTCGTTAAAGAAAAGAGGAAGAAAATAGGCTAATCAAAGAAATGCCTAAATTATTTCCTAGATTCAACACCCCTCATTTTGCATTGCACACACACTGGGCAAGTTCTAGACATCACAATGCATCATGGAATCTATAATCTCTATCACACATGGCACATGGTTCCAACTGTTAACTACCAAGTTAATGCATATACTAGCTTTAGCGCAATCGTCAACCTTAATGATCACTATGTCATATTCAGAGCCAAACAGGTCAGAAATCTCAGTTTAGTACACACATTTAGCAAAAAATTTGGGGAGTCATTTTTTCTTCTCAATAGAAATACATGCTTCTATTTACAAAATAGTACAACCTAAGTCATCCTGGTTTTCTTCAAGTCAAACAAATAACACATTTTATTCTAAACATGTTGATTTAATAAAAATAATGCCCTCAGAAAGAGAATACGGCAAGAAAAATCCAAGGGCAGATAATCCCCACCCCCCACTCAAAGACCATTCATTGTCCCCAATGCAATAGAATAAAAGAAGGGGAATAGGACATACCTGTAGCACCCTAGGCACTCTAGTCAACTGCAACTGCAGTTGGGTCATGAACCATGTCATCCTCTATAATATCAACCACCAAAATCCTTTGATATTTGCTAGGTAAGCTCATCCAATTATTATCCTGGAAGGTGACCTCCTCATCCTTGACTCAAAATTTTATTTCATTTTTTTCAGAGTCCATCAATGCTCTTCCTGTGGCTAAAGATGGGCATCCCAAGATGATGGGAATCTCTTTGTCCATAACACAATCAAGGATCACAAAGTCAGCTGGCAACTTGAACTTCCCGACTCAGCCTACCATATCATCAATAATTCCTACTGGTTGTTGTACTGGTTTATCTACCATTTGCAGCCTCATATTGGTTGGTTTGGAAAGTCCGAGTCCGGATTACTTGTAGATTGAGAGGGGCATAAGGTTGATGCTAGCTCCATTGTCACATAGTGCCTTCTCAAAATCCCTCACACCAATAGTGCAGGGTATGGTGAATGCACCAGGATCATTCTCCTTCTCAACAGGACATTGTGAAATTATGGAACTCACTTGATGAGTAATTGGCACATCTTCCTTCTTAGTAGAACTCTTCTTCTTCTTGAGAAGCTCTTTCACATATTTTGCAAACCCAGACATCTGATGGAATGCATCAAGGAAGGGGATATTCATGGATAGTTGTTTCAACTGATCAGAAAACTTTAGACATGTAAAGTTCTCTGCCTTTTTTACCAATCTTTGTGGAAAAGATGGAGGACATGTATACCTCTCCACTAACCTTTTCAGTGGTCTTTGTTCACTCTCTATGATCAGTTCAACTACTTTCTCAATGATTGGCATTGGAGTCTTAACTTATGCTTCCTCTACTGATTCATCTAACCTGACAGTATCATCCCTCATGATCCGACCACTTCGGGTGGTAATGGCCATAGAATGTGTTGTACCACCCCCAACTTTAGGATTAGCAACTGTATCCCTAGGGAGTTGACCCTTTAACTTAGGATTTTATTCTCTTGATAAATCTCTGACTTGTTGTTCTAGCTTCTGGATGGAAGCTATATGAGAACTTACCACTTCTGCCAGATTCTTTGCTGAGATATCAGCCTTCTCTTGATTTGCTAAGATCCTCTCGAGCATGTTTTCCATCTTTGATGACCCTTGGTCCTGCTGATTCCCTCTTGGAGGGATCTATGGATTTGTGCTTCTGTTGCCAAAGTTATTTCCTTGAGCTTGCTGTTGTGGTGCCCACTGCGATTGATTATTGTACATCTTTTCATGATACATTTGCTGACCCTGAGTGTTGTTGATGTAATTCACACCTTCCACTTGTGCAATCTGTACATCTAAGTATCTCTCTTCCTCCGGACTGTATACACGTACCTTCTGTAGGGGTATGATCTCAACCACATTTACTTTCTTAGTCTCATCATCTGATATTCTTTTGTTCAGAAGCTCTAGGCTAGTGGCAAGCCGTGCAATAGTCTCATCTTGTTCATGATTTTTTTGGCTAGATTGACTAGAGATGGAGATATATAACCAGCATTTGATCCACTTGAGTGCAACGCCTGATTGTGTGATGTCAACTTGTTCATCATTTGAGAGATTTTGGTGAAGGTTTTCTATAAAACTACCCTCGGCAGCATTATTCGCATGAGACTGAGAGATGGGGTCCAACCCCGTGCAAAACTTCTCTATTAAGATGTGATCAAGAAACCTATGACCTGTAGATCATTGGAGTTACTGTTTGAAACTCTCCCAAGACTCATACAATTGCTCCCCCAGAAGTTGCTGGAAGAAGAATATCTTATCCCTGAGCTTATATTTCTTGCTAGGAGGGAACCACTTCTTCATGAATGTAGTCACTAAATCATTCCAAGTATGAATTAAGTTTGGAGGAAGGTTGTTGAGCCAAGTTTGAGCCTCCCCAATCAATGAGTATTTGAATAGCCGCAACTTGAACACATCATCGGACACATGATTCTGCTTGTAGGTCCGGTAAATATCAATGAAGTTCTTCAGATGCTTATGTGGGTCGTCATCCATAGAGTTTTGAAATAGATCCTCAGCTTTCATCATAGCATAAGTGCCTTGCTCAATTTTGAAAGTGGCAGCATCCACTCTCGGAGGAATGATGGCACTGGAATAGTGGAAGTCTGGCACTTCTTCTGCAAAGACATTCACATTCTCATCATAGAATGGATTGTCTACATTCGTTGCATGGGCCTGGCTGTTACCTTGGTTCCTCCTATTGTTGCCAGCTATGGTTGCCTGTGCACAATACAAAACAAACCAAGTGTGATGGAATAAAGAAAAGACACAAAGTAAAATAAGAATTTTATCACGCCCCAAATCGGAAGAGCGGACAAGAACTCTATGACCACCTGTTACGAGTAATCTATGACGTATACAAAGTTATAAGCCAATAAACGAGCGGAGAACTAACATGTTGCATATATATACCATAAAGTCATTTGAACAAAAACTGTACAATGTGACGCTAGATAATGTCTAGGAAGCCTCTAAAGAGTATAAAACGCTATAGTACTAATAACTAGTCGGGATAGGCCCCCATGTACCCAACTAGAGATTTATACATAAACTGGCTCCAGATGGAGATGAAGCTCACCAAAATACCAGCTGAAGGTGGCGAAAGAACCTCAAACGGGTGTCTGCTCCTCTGTGAACCTGACCCTGTATTTATAAGAAAATACAGTGCCCCGAACATAGGGACATCAGTACATATACAATATGTACTGGTATGTAAAGCAGACATAATAACAAATAGACAAGTATGGAAGCTCATATGAATAAAATGTCAAAATAAAAAAATTATGAGCATACAAGTAACACATGTACAATATGAAACTGTAATCTATGCACCAACCTTTTTAATTCTTCACATAACATTCAAAGAAGCATTCATTATCATATAGCCCCTATGACTTGCCTAGGTGACTTACTTACACTATATTTAATACAAGTGATCATGTGATTCCTACCAAAGGTTATCCAGGTCACGTGTAAGGCAGATGTTGCTCAAGTACTCATTGTTATAATCTTATATATATAACTATAATCACGGTCTGATATGGGGTATGCCCTTTGAGGGCGAGTCTGTCCGCAGGCCACATATGCCATGTGTTGGCTCGAGTCAGGGGAAACTAGTGCACGACATTCTAGCTGACTCCAAATATAAATAATTCCACAAGGGCGGGTACGCCATAATATTCGGGCTCACTATAATGGTCGGGTCTCAATCCTGTGCACAAAATAATGTTGCGTGGGTGTATCAAGTAAAATCTATGAATACCCTCCAGTTGCTAACTTGTATCAAGTAATGCACTTAAAGGCCTATGACATATAATTTACGATAACAGTCATTCAACTATTCAAGTAAGATCTCTATATGATACCTAACTTACCGAATATGATATCACTATCCAAATACTGGTTCTCACTTTAACTTATGGCTATATCGAATAGGTTATCACCTAAGAAAGTATAATTATTCTATGGTCATTTATTTCATTTATAATGTGTGACACATATATAAGACCATGTCGGGTGGAATCTAACGATTTCAAGTAAAGACACTTGTGGTCATGTGAAATATTAAGAAAGTTGACGCGAAGGGAGCAATAAGAGTACGTATAGGCTTTAATAATTAAACAAGAGAATTAATTACACATGAAATAACTAAAAACCTTGCTTTTATTTTTCATGTAGGCTATTTGACCTTTATAGGAGGAACATGTGACGTAGGATGGTGCCTTACGGCGAAGGAAGTTTTAGCTTCACATACCTTAGATGCTTCCCAAGCTAATAATAGTTCCGAGAGTTCTAAAACTCAACACACCAAGGCATAGTCCTTGAGCAACCAACCCAGTCAACTATATACACAAAACATATATACATTTGTCAATAACCCGTAGGTACATCTAAAAACTTATTCCAATATTTTTCATTTATTCCCAAAACTAATCAAGTTCTTTAACACTCGCTTGGAGCGAATTTCTCATTTCCAACTTACAAAAGTTCTAATAATAGACTTCTAATTAGTAGGAATTTTCAAATATTCCATCTTTATTCATCTTCTCCCCTCTCTTAAGAACTTAATTATCAAGACCCACTTTAAGAGCTAGTACAAAAATTCCAATTAAATACCTCAATTACTTATTCATAAACATATTTGAAAGTAAGGTAAAGAATTACTTTTTGGGATTCACACCCTAATAGTTTCCCCCGTAGAAAGTAGGAAGAAAGGAGAGAATTTGATAGTCGAAGGCAAGTGCTACAATTGCCCAATTCCTCTTTCAAAATTATAAACCCAATTGCTTGCCCTCCTTTATTTTCTTCCTTAATCACTGTTGCAAAGAGGGAAAAGTGCATGAGAATTAAATCCACTAGTAGTACTAGCACTATACGTGCTCCCTCCCCCAAATTACTCTTATATAAGCTCCCTTTTTTCTTACTTAAGAATTGATGCCAAGTGAAAAAAAGAAGATGAAGATTGAAGGAGCAGTACCTAGTACTGTACGTCACTTTTTCCCCAACTTTCCCCTATTCTTCTTTTCCCTTTCTTGCTCTTTCTCTTTTTGTTCCCTTTTTTCCTTTTGTACTAGTACTTCCTTCCTTTTTTTTAATTAACAAAGGGTTGGCCCCACAAATAAAATGTACATAACCCATTAAATATGATTTCCTTTACTTGGTAAATTTGTTTAATATATTAGAAAGAGACAAGGTGGACCCCACTAGCCACAAACATACTACACTTCTCTTTAAAATATGCACCCCACAACTCTTTATAGATTAAGAGTTATACGCGTTTAAAGCATTAAACTCGTATTTGGAATTTCTCAAGGCCTTACAATCCCCCCCACTCAGGATCATTCATCATCGAATGATGCTCATAACTTATTTTAAGTTCCATAACCATCCATGATATTCGTGAGACCACCAAAAATTCATCCACTTCACTTTTTCCATTATAAGGCCTTAAAATTTGGCTCTCTCAAAATTTCTAGAAATTTTGGCAGAGTTTTCTTTGTAAATAGGCCTATCGAAAACCTGTTAGCAAGCCAGAATACATACAACTACGCTTCACAGAGCGTCACAACAGATACAATGCTTAACAGATACTACACGAGGCTCCGTTTGGCCTTATACTCAAATAAAAGTTATAATCATTTGCATAACTCACCTTATACTCTGCTTCTGGAAGTTGCATCCACATAAGTCTCCAGAATCATAAGTGTACATCAGGCACCTATATATATCATGAGAGAATCAAATAACAATGGAATAAACACAATAGAGACTATCAATCCTATAAAAGAGACAAATAGTTTAAGAACCTTCTGTGGTTCTTGGAAAAAGTATGGATATTTTGTTTTCATACCCAACAACATTTATATTATCACAATCTCACAAATATACAAACCCAACAATTTCCTCCGGTATTTTGTCATAATGTTACTCACTGATTCCAATGAGGAAGAGTTTAGAATCATACATTGATTTTGTTAGTGAGAGAAAACAAAAGCTTTTATTCCTTTTGGATTTACAAAACCGATGGACAACCCTATTCTTCGACGGGAAATTTGGTTCTTGCGTTTTGGGCGACTGGTGAACAAGGGACGATGGGGATGTGGGATTAGCTTGGGGAAAAGAGGGTCTTGATTTTAATGGAGGATTGGAGCTTTAGAGTAGAATATGAGTGGGAAGATGATGAAGGTGATTTCAATATATTTAGGCGGGTTTAGGTGAGTAGCGGGTCGGGTTGGTTTTGGGTCGGGGCACCAAAAGTTTAATACTTACCTGATGTGGGCCCAAGTGACGGTCCATCAACAAACTGGCGGCCCATCACTTACTGCATCTTTCATAAACAGTGCTCCCTTGTGAGTGCCTTGGTGACGGCCTGGACTGACAGTCCACCAAAGCTTTGACGGTCCGTCACTCTTCTCGTCACCACTAAACAGTGGGGATAAATATTTGTCTGATTGTGACGGTTTGTCTGACGGTCCATCACTCAGTTGACGACCCTCCAACAGGAACCGTCACCCATAGATAGAACCTACTATTACTTCCACCTTTTTGTACCTGCACACTCAACGCACAAATTAACCAATTCTAACAAATCAAATTTTTCTAAGATCATAATACAATACCAATTCATGGGTTGCCTCCCATACAACGCCTGATTTAACGTCGCGGCACAACGCGGGTGTCTTAATTACTCAGAATTCATCAAGATACACTAGAGACAGAACATGTACCTCCTCCTGGAGGCCCAGATATTGCTTTACCCTCTGCCCATTGGCTTTGAACAACTCACCATCCTTATTTTTGAGTTCAACCACACCGAATGGAAACACTTGGTGTACTTTGAATGGTCTGGACCATTTGGATTTGAGTTTTCTGGGAAATAATTTGAACCTGGAGTTGAACAACAATACCAAGTCCCCAACTTTGAACTTCCTTTTCTCAATTTTTCTGTCATGGTATAGCTTCATTCGTTCCTTGTAGAGAGTGGATCTCTTATATGCTCGCAATCGGAACTCGTCCATCTCATTCAATTGTTCCAACCTTAGTTCCGCTGCATCTCTCCAACTGAGATTTAACTTTTTGAGCGCCCAAAGGGCTTTGTGCTCAAGTTCCACGGGCAAGTGACAAGCTTTACCAAAAACAAATTGGTAAGGATACATACCTATTGGCATTTTAAACGCTGTTTGGTATGCCCAGAGTGCGTCATCCATCTTTCTTGCCCAATCTCGCTGGTTCACATTAACAGACTTTGCCAATATCTCTTTAATTTCACGGTTCGACACTTCGACTTGCTCACTGGTTTGGGGGTGATAAGGTGTGGCTACCTTGTGTTGCTTCACCCTATATTTTGCTAGAGCAGCCCGGAACACCTTATTGCAAAAATGAGAACCTCCATCACTTATGATTGTGCGAGGGGTGCCAAACCGAGCAAAGATGTTTCTTTTTAGAAAAGCCACCACACTTATCCCTTCGTTATCGGCCAAAGCAACCGCCTCTACCCACATTGAAACATAATCCACCGCTACCAAGATGTAACGGTTCCCATAAGAGCTGTCAAAAGGACCCATGAAATCTATTCCCCATACGTCGAACAACTCAACCTCCAAAATAGTGGACATGGGCAACTCTTGTCGGCGAGAGATTGCTCCTCTTCGTTGGCATTGATCACAGAACTTGGCAAATTCATATGAATCTTTCTGGATTGTCGGCCAATAATAACCACACTGTAAGATTTTTCGGGCGGTTCGATTACCCGCATGATGTCCTCCAACTGGGGATGAATGACAAGCTTGCAAGATGCTTGTCATTTCCACTTCCGATACACATCTTCTCACTATGTTGTCAGCACACAACCGGAATAAATACGGCTCATCCCAGAAAAACTTACTTGCATCATGGAGAAATTTCTTTTTCTTGTGGAAGTTCAACTCTTCCGAGATCATGTCACTCACCATATAATTTGCGAAATCAGCGTACCAAGGCACCATATCAAGTGACGCGGCCATCACCTGCTCATCCGGGAATGCATCATCAATCTACGGTTCATCTACTACGTTCTCTTCCCTCTCAAGCCTAGACAGATGATCCGCTACCTGGTTTTCACACCTTTTCCGATCTTTGACTTCAAAGTCAAATTCCTGCAACAATAGCACCCATCGGATTAGTCGAGGTTTTGCATCCTTTTTGGTCATTAAATACCTCAAGGCTGCATGATTTGTGTGCACCACCACTTTTGTACCAAGTAAGTACGCTGTGAATTTCTCAAAAGCGTATACAACAGCCAGCAGCTCCTGTTCTGTCACTGTGTAGTTCTTTTGCGCCCCATTCAATGCTTTACTAGCATAATAAATGGGGTGAAAAAGTTTGTCTCGCTTCTATCCCAGAACAGCTCCAAGTACAACACCACTCGCATCGCACATTACTTTGAACGGTTTGGACAAATCCGGGGCAATTATAATAGGAGCATCCACTAACTTTTCTTTCAGGCACTCAAACGCCCTCAAACACTCAGCATCAAATACAAACTTAGTCTCATTTTTAAGCAACCTGCACAATGGGGTAGCAACCTTAGAGAAATCTTTAATGAATCTTCGGTAGAAACCGGCATGACCAAGAAAACTCCTCACACCCTTTACTGAAATGGGTGGAGGTAGTTTCTCGATGACTTCTATCTTGGCTCTATCTACCTCTAGACCTCTCATAGATATTTTGTGCCCTAATACAATGCCTTCCTTCACCATGAAATGGTATTTCTCCCAATTCAGCATGAGGTTTGACTCTTCACACCTTTGCAATGCTTAACCCAGATTAGTCAAGCAATCATCAAATGCATCACCCACTACCGAAAAGTCATCCATGAAGACTTCCAATGTGTTCTCCACCATATCAGAAAAGATAGACATCATGCATCTTTGGAATGTTGCAGGAGTATTGCAAAGACCAAAGGGCATGCGTCTAAAAGCAAACGTACCGTAGGGACATGTGAAAGTGGTTTTCTCCTGATCTTTTGGGGCCATAGATATTTGGTTGTACCCTGAATATCCATCTAAAAAGCAGTACCAACCCCTGCCAGCTAATCTATCCAGCATCTGATCCATAAAGGGCATGGAGAAATGATCACGGAGAGTCCAGGAGTTTAGCTTCCGGTAATCCATACAGACTTGCCACCCCGTGACAGGTCATAATGGAATCAGCTCATTTTTTTCATTTGCTACCACAGTCATTCCTCCCTTCTTAGGAACACATTGCACTGGGCTTACCCATTTGCTATCAGAAATTGGGTAAACCACTCCAGCATCGAGCCATTTGATGATCTCTTTCTTTACCACCTCTTGCATTGGAGGATTCAGTCTCCGATGGTGCTCGGTGGTGGGAATGCAATTTTCTTCTAACTGTATCTTATGAGTACAAATACCTGGTGGGATGCCAATAATATCTGCAATGGTCCAGCCGATCGCTCTCTTGTGTCTCCTCAGTGTGGATAATAAAAGCTTCAACTTGAGATTGCACAAGGTCTGTCGCAATGATTACAGGTAAGGTATCTTTGTCACCTAAAATTGCATACTTCAGATGGCCTGGCAACTCTTTCAACTCTAATACCAAGGCTTCTTTAATAGAAGGCTTTGCATGAGGTGTCGGTCTGTTCTTTAAGTCAAGATCTAATTTCTTTGGGGCGTAACAATATAACCCCATTCCAACCACAGCATTTACAATTTCTTCATAATCTTTGATGTCATCATCATCGAAGTTCATCATGACTGTTGCCAACGTCTCTACAGCAAGCCTTTCTTCAACAGAAACAATCATATCAGATTCAGCAACAACATCAATAACCGAGATGACATTCATGTCCCTCGGTTGCCTCATTGACTTGCACATATTAAACTTCACTACTTCATCGTTCAACCTGAAAGTCAACTCGTTGCTCTCCATATCTACTAATACTCTTTCGGTTGCCAAGAATGGTCGTCCCAAAATAATAGGGACTTCAAAGTCCACTTCGCAGTCCAAAATCACAAAGTCTGCCGGAAATATGAACTTCCCCACCTTCACAAGCACATCATACAAAATACCCACCGAGCGTTTAACTGATCTATCAGCCATCAACAGTCTCATAGTCGTCGGTTTGGGAGCTCCTAACCCCAATTGCCGGTAGATGGCTAACGGCATTAAGTTTATGCTAGCCCCCAAGTCACAAAGAGCTTTTGAAAAGTTAAACTCCCTTATGGTGCAAGGAATAGTGAACGCACTCGAGTCTTCTTTCTTTTGGACTAGCGACCTTGATGAACTGGCGCTACAATGGTGGAGGTTGTCTTCCAGTTCAAAACTTACCGACCTCTTCTTTGTGATCAAGTCCTTCATGAACTTGGCATAACCGGTCATCTGTTCAAGCGCATCCACCAAAGGGATGTTCACTGATATCTGCTTGAGCATGGTCATGAAATTTAGGAACTTGCTATCTTCTACTTTCTTCTTCAACCGTTGTGGGAAAGGAGGCGGTGGCCGAGGCATCATAGTTGGAAGTTTTTCAACTTCCTTGCTTTTATCCGTGAGCCCTTGAGTAGCATCCTCTACCTCACCGAGTTTTTCAACAGATACTCTCACACCCTCATCAATCATATTTTCAGCATCTACTAACTCATCTTCCTCAGCAACATTACCTTTCTAAGTCTGAATTACCGGATGTAATTCCGATAATGTCTTACCGCTTCTGGTGGTGATTGCCATATAATTTCCATCATTTCTCGGGATTTGAATGGTGTCACTCGGTAATGTCCCAGCTTTCCTTTGATTTAGAGACGCCGAGACTTGACTCATTTGTTGCTCTAGCTGCTTGATTGAGGTGGAATGAGAATTCACTAACTGACTCATTGATGATAATTCAGATTTCATTTCCTTGACTCCGGAGTCAGTAAATTCCACCTTCAACAACATCTTTGCCATCATATTCTCTAACTTGGACGTCCCTGTCTTATTGCTAGTTCTTTCTCGGTTACCAGGTGGTACGTACAACCCATCTCTATCAGTTTTATTCATTCAGTTCCCCTGATCACGATCTCTGTAGCCAGCTTTTTCATAGTAGTTGTCCTTCTGATAGTTCCGACCTTGGTTTCCATGGCCATTGGCCTGGAAACCCCCCAAATAGTTCGCCTCCTCATCAGATTCAAACTCTGCTGCTCTACCTTGGGAACCCACAACTTTCACTTTCTCCATGTCTCCTGACAGCAAATGTTTTATCAGTAGGTCCATCTGCGTTTTCAGATGGGCCATATCTTGATCCCGCTCTTCCTCTTTCCTGTGCTGCTCCGCTGACATACCGACTGCATGAGTGCTAGCAGCCACCTCTGTGTCCTGTGTATGCCAGGCCCTATTGGTTTTAGTGAGACGGTCCAAAATAGTTGTGGCATCGATAAAGGTAAGACCCATAAACGCTCCACCTGCTGCATTATCCAGTGTCGGCTTGGTAGCCAAATTAAGTGCCCTGTAGAATGTCTGCATCAGGAAATTATCGGTCAACTGATGGTTTGGGCATTGTGTCAGCTTCTTCTTGAACCGCAACCAAGTCTCATGTAAAGCCTCATGAGGTTGTTGTCTGAAGTTGCTAATTTCATCCCTCAACTGTATCATCCTAGAGGGAGGAAAGAACCTTTCTAGGAAAGCTCCTTTCAACTCTCCCCAGGTTGTGATAGAGTCGGGGGTTAGCTCTGTCAACCATAATGCTGCCTCATCAGACAGAGACAACGGAAACAACCTGAGTCTGATCGCTGTCTGACTTACTCAAGGTAGTTCGAATGACTTGCAGATACCCACAAAATTCATCAGGTGTCGGTTTGGATCATCACCAACAACACCACGGAACAGTCCCTTTAAGTTCAATAGCTGGAGCATTGTGCTAGTAATGTTGAACTTGGCCCCAGGCGATAGCCGAGGAAGAACAATGGCGCCCGTAGCACCAACTACATCTAATGAAATATCATCCTCTATATCCTCAACATTCAAGTGATGCTGATCCTGTTGAGCCTGCTGTTCTGCAGCGAGCCTTGCTGCCTCCTGCTATTGTACATTCATGGTTTGCCTTAGCGTTCTTGCGAGCTTGGGGTCGTAGGGTAATATTGGTTCACCCGAGCGTCGGGTACTTGGCATGCACAACTCAGTACCCTATAACAAACAAAAATAACAAATAAAAGTAAGAACAAGAAATACGACTAAGAGTCAAATAAACACACCGGACTTAATAAACAACCGTATTCCCCGGCAACGGCGCCAAAATTTGATACGCCAAAATTACACCTCAGTTAAGAAGCGTAAGCGGTCGTCGTCAAATATAGAACCCAACAGAGGTTGGGGTCGATCCCATAGGGAATAAGGTGCAAATTAAGTCGTTAGTGATGTAGTTGACTAGTAATCAATAGTTTCCGGTAAATGGGGGGGTTTGTGTGATCAATATTTGAACAATGCAAATAATAAGTTATGAGTTTCAACGAGTATTAATCAATATGAGAATGAACTAGGGAAGTGTTCACCATGGCGTCGTAACAATTTTGACTCAAAGCTTAACCGGGTTCTTTCTATATGTATATCAAGATGTGATTGAATTAATGGTATCATCTAAACGTTTCTCAACCAAATAGACGAATTTCCTTTTCAATTCTCTCGAACTTGAAAAGGTGAAATTTCTTATTTCAATCCTAACAATCAAGTAGATTAATCTAGTTACAGCATTAATCATAAGACGAGAGTTGGTAGTCTCGAATCCTCGTAGTTAATCAAATTTCCCAGTTTTAATCTCTTTGTTCAAGCAAATCAAACCTAGGTATGTTCTAATGTTTGCAACCATTAGAAAACGTAAATAACGAATGATTAACCACGTGACAACATATAAATTTAACCCAACGCTACCCGGAATCTACATTGTGACTCTTGCCATGGATCCCACAACCCTAGTTGTGGGGAGTTTAGCCACTCATGCTAGCAAAGCGAAGTAAAGAAATACTAGTATTCATATGAGAAGAAGGAATTCTTACAATAGAAAATTAATACTTTACTTTGAACTTCGTAGAATCCCAGCACCAATGGTGAAAATCCCAAGAACAATGGAAGAAGAGGAAGAAAACGAGTTTGTGTCGTGTTTTCTCCTCCCAAAACTCGTTCAAAACGTCTAAAAAAATAAGTTAATGAATAATTAAAATAACCCTAACACTGGGTATTTATAGCAATCTAGGAAATAAAGTCCAAAAATAGAATTTTCAGAGTCCCGTGTCGCGTTGACGGCTTGGCTGACGGTCAGTCACGGGTGTGACGGCCCGTCACGCCAACCGTCTCCAATATCCAGTGCATGATCTCCATTAGCCTTAGTTTGAAAGCTTGGCTGACGGTCAGTCACGGGTGTGACGGCCCGTCACGCCAACCGTCGCCACTATCTAGTGCATGATCTCCATTAGCCTTATTTTGACGGCTTGGCTGACGGTCAGTCAAGGGTGTGACGGCCCGTCACACCAACCGTCGCCACTATCCAGTGCCTCCTTTTGCTTCTGCTAGGTTTGGTGGCTCCCCTGACGGTCAGTCACCCGTGTGACGAGCCGTCAGGCCCTCCGTCAAGCCTAACCAGTATTACTTAGCTTTGAGTATTTTTTACTTCCTTTCTATCTCTGTCTCCATGTCCTGCAAATACAACATAAAAACATCAAAAACCACAAAAGTTGCCTGAAAACTTGCGAGTATTCTTAGTTAAAGGCTTCAAATGTGCCGTAGAATATCGGCACATCACTTAACCAGAACTCGCTCTTAGAAAACTTATCATATAACTTGTGTTCTCTGAATGTCTGGAGCACTGATCTTAAATGATTTGCATGCTCTGCTTCATCAAGTGAATATACCAAGATATCATCTATAAATACAATTACGTATATATTAAGAAAGGGTTTGAAAACCCTATTCATCATATCCATGAAGGCTGCTGGAGCATTTGTTCGTCCAACTAACATGACAAGGAACTCGAAGTGACCATATCTTATCCGAAAAGCTGTCTTGGGGATGTCTACTTCACGTATCCTCAGCTGGTGATAACCAGACCTCAAATCAATCTTTGAAAAGCATTTAGCTCCTTGTAGCTTTTCAAATAAATCATCTATTCGGGGAAGGGGGTACTTATTCTTTATTGTCACTTTATTTAGTTGTCTGTAGTCTATACATATTCTCAATGTGCTATCTTTCATGCGTACAAACAGCACCGGTTCACCCCAAGGCAATATACTGGGTTGGATGAAGCCTTTGTCAAGTAAGTCTTTCAGCTGCTCCTTTAGCTCCTTCAACTCCGTAGGCACCATTCTATAAGGTGAAATTGATATCGGTTGAGTACCGGGATCTACATCAATACCAAAGTCAATTTCTCTAAAAGGAGGTAATCCAGGAAGTTCATCAGGAAACACATCTGGATACTCATTCACCACTGGTGATGACTGAAGAGTTGGCACCTGCTTCTCAGCTTCAAGGTTTCTTACTTGGACAAGGTGATATAAATAACCCTTTGCAATGAGTTTTCGTGCCTTAAGATAGGAAATAAACCTCCATCTAGGCATCATAGTATTACCCTTCCATTCCAAGACCGGGTCACCTGGGAAATGAAATCGAGCAATCCTAGCTAGGCAATCAGCTGTAGCATAGCAAGAGGATAGCCAATCCATACCCATGATGACATCAAAATCGACTATTTCAAGTTCAATTAGGTAATCCAATGTATCACGGCCACATATAGTCACTACACAATTATAATACACCCGTCTAGCTATGATAAACTCTCCTACTAGAGTCGATACCCTAAATGGTTCACGTAACAACTCTTGTTCTATTCTAAATAATTTACCAATAAATGGAGTAATATATGATAAGGGTAGCTCCTAGGTCTATCAAGGCATATACATCATATGAGAAGATGGATAGAGTACATATGACCATGTCTGGGGATGCCTCTGAATCTTGCCGACTGATTAGTCTATACACACGATTGAGGCTGGTGCTAGAACCAGTCCCTCTGCCTCTACCAGATCCTCTACCTGCTAGTGCCTGAGGACCGCAAGAAGAAGAAGGTGTTGATGATGATGAGGCTGATGTGGACCCTCTAGGTTGTGATCTATCACCTCTGCCTTTAACTCTGAGTCGCGGACAATCTCGTACCATATGAACTTCTATACCACGCCAATAACAAGAATTTGAACCACATCGACACTCCCCTCGATGTGCTCGGCCACACTGTCTGCATATAGGTCAAGATGGTAAACCCCGACTAGTATCCCTCTAAGGTCGTGGGCCTGGTGCCCTAGAAGTCTGACCCTGCTCATGTCTATATCTCAAAAATCGAGCTGGAGCACTAGCTGTGGAGCATGCCGCCAAATGAGTCTGCCTAGGTGGCCCTCTACTGGTGGAAGCTTCATTGCTCCTCTAATACTGGCTAGCCATCCTGGCTCTCTTACTCTGTTCCCTCTCATCATCTATTTCACTATTACGCTGATTCTCATCTAACTGCTGAGCATATGCCATGATCCTCGCTATAACCAAATCTTTATTCAGGGGAGCAAT
This sequence comes from Jaltomata sinuosa, assembly GCA_003996215.1. NCBI lineage: Eukaryota > Viridiplantae > Streptophyta > Magnoliopsida > Solanales > Solanaceae > Jaltomata > Jaltomata sinuosa. Next base: position 165,193 of record QJPP01007309.1, on the reverse strand, counting down.
AGAAAAATTGTCGCTCAAGCGACCCGTAAGGCCATGCACGAATTGATAAATCCTTGATACCTGCGTACTAACATACTCTGGAGAAAATCTAGACAACTGCATAAATCGTAAGTTGTACTCTCTGACACTGAAATCACATTGCTCTAACTGCAGAAACTCATCCACCTTTGCATGTCAGAGCTCTAATGGCAAGAAATGATCCATAAAGGCCCTCGAGCTTCCCACATCTCATACCAAGCGATAGCAATATCTTTTAATTGATAAGAGGCCAATTCAATAGAATTTGTCTCTGATACCCGCATCACCTTACAAATTCTATGGGTCTCATCAATGAATTGCTAAGGGTCCTCTGCAAGGCTAGAGCCTGTTAACACTGGCGGATTCATATGGAGAAAATCTAAAATCCTAGATCCGGCTACCTCTCCTTGAGCAACAACAAGGACTTCCACATTCTGTCTCTAAGCCAGAGCGGATACCAACTATATGAGCAATTGTATCGCTCCTCTAAGATCCTTCTCTGAGGCACTTGGTAGCAGTACAGTAACTACTGCAGGAACCACTGGAGGTGCATAAACCCAGGTAGGTCCTCTATCCTGGGCACCTAAGAACCTGGAGGCGTAGGACTCAGCAAACTCTCTTGAGCCCTAGTCTGATCCCTTAATACTGGAGACTGCCCTGTAGTGGTTGCTTCCTGATTTGTGCTTGTAGTGACCCACTAGGCTACTTTATCCTTTTTTGTAGTAGACATGATCTGTATCACAAATGAGTAGAATCTGAGTCAGAAGTAACTTTCTATGACTTAGCTCTATCACACGATCTAGATTACAAATGAAGGCTAAATTCTTAAATGCCCATATAGTCCCTTAATTATAAATGTGGCGCATAACATATTGATAAGTAAGGTCCTACTAGATACGGCTTCGTAGACTCACTAGGACAATTGAACATAGGCTCTGATACCAAGTTTGTCATACCCCAAATTGGAGGAGCGGACAAGAACCATATGACCACCTGCTACGAGTAATCTATGATGTATACAAAGTTATAAGCCAATAAATGAGCGAAAAACTAACATGTGATGCATATATATATATATACCATAGAGTCATTTGAACAAAAATTGTACAATGTGATGCTATATAATGTCTAGGAAGTCTCTAAAAAGTACAAAATTCTATAGTAATAATAACTAGTCGGGACAGGCCCCGATGTACCCAACTAGAGATCTATACATAAACTGGCTCTAGATGGAGATGAAGCTCACCAAAATACCAGTTGAAGGTGGCGAAAAAACCTAACGCGGGTGTCTGCTTCCCTGTCAACCTGACCCTGTATTTATAAGAAAATAGAGTGCCCCGAACATAGGGACATCAATACATATACAACATGTACTGGTATGTAAAGCAGACAGAATAACAAGTAGACAAGTATGGAAGCTCATATAAATCAAATGTCAAAACAAAAGAATTATGAGCATACAAGTAATAAATGCACAATATGAAACTGTAATCTATGCACCAACCTTGTTAGTTCTTCACATAATGTTCAAAGAAGTATTCATTATAATATAGCCCCTATGACTTGCCTAGGTGACTTACTTACACTATATTTAATACAAGTGATTATGTGATGGCCTACCAAAGGCGATCCAGGTCACGTGTAAGGCATATGTTGCTCAAGTACTCATTGCAATGATCTTATACATATAACTACAATCGCGGTCCGATACAGGGTTCGCCTTTTGAGGGCTCACTATAAGGGTTTGCCCGCAGGCCACATGTGACATGTATTGGCTCGAGTCAGGGGAAACTAGTGCATGACGTTTCAGCTGACTCTAAATGCAAATAGTGCTATAAGGGCGGGTACGCTACAATATTCGGGCTCACTATAATGGTCGGGTCTCAATTCTGTACACAGAATAGCGTTGCTAGGGTGTGTCAAGTAAAACCTATGAATACCCTTTCGTCGCTAACTTTTATCAAGTAATGCACTTAAAGGCCTATGACATATAATTTACGATAACAATCGTTCAACTATTCAAGTAAGATCTCTATATGATACCTAACTTACCGAATATGATATCACTATCCAAATACTAGTTCTCACTTTAACTTATAGCTATATCGAATAGGTTATCACCTAACCAAGTGTAATTATGATATGGATATGTATTTCATTTATAATGTGTAATACATATATAAGACCATGTCAGGTGGAATCTAAGGATTTCAAGTAAAGACACTTACGGTCATGTGAAATATTAAGAAAGTTAACGTGAAGGGAGCAATAAGAGTACGTATAGGGTTTAATAATTAAACAAGAGAATTACACATGAAACAACTAAAAACCTTGCTTTCATTTTTCATGTAGGCTATTTCACCTTATAGGGGGAACATGTAACGTAGGGTGGTGCCTTACGGCGAAGGAAGTTTTAGCTTCACATAACTTAGATGTTTCCCAAGCTAATAGTAGTTCCGGGAGTTCTAACAACTCAACACACCAAGGCGTAGTCCTTGAGCAACCAACCCAGTCAACTATATACACAATATATATATATATATATATATATATATATATTCATCAATAATCCATAGGCTCATCTAACAACCTATTGCAATATTTTTCACTTATTCCCAAAACTAATCAAGTTCTTTAACACTCGCTTGGAGCGAATTTCTCATTTCCAACTTATAAAAGTTCTAATAATAAACTTCCAATTAGTAGGAATTTTCAAAGATTCCATCTTTATTCATCTTCTCCCATCTCTTAAGAACCTAATTATCAAGACTCACTTTAAGAGCTTGTACAAAAATTCCAATTAAATACCTCAATTACTTATTCATAAATATATTCGAAAGTAGGGTAAAGAATTTACCTTTTGGGATTCACACCCCAATAGTTTCCCCCATAGAAAGTAGGAAGAAGGGTGTGAATTTGATAGTCGAAGGCCAAGTGCTACAATTTCCCAATTCCTCTTTCAAAATTACAAACCCAATTGCTTGCCTTCCTTTATTTTCTTCCTTAATCACTGTTGCAAAGAGGGAAAAGTGCATGAGAATTAAATCCACTAGTAGTACTAGCACTGTACATGCTCCCTTGTCACGACCCAATTTCTCGGTCATGATGGCACCTACAACCCCCGGTAGGTGAACCAATCCCCATAGCCCAGAACAGTTAGCAATGGGCTACTATCTAACAGTAAGGGAACAAGACGGGGAGAACAGATAAAAGGAATATAAAGATATATATATGCGGAAACTAAACCAAACCCCAAGACCTGATATCATAGTATAGAGCCAAAATACATACATGGAGTGCAAATGAACCAAAACTATATATACAGATGTCTCTGAATGGTAATAGAGTACATGAAGCAAAAGATAAACTAAAGCTAAGCTCTGATCGCCAAGAGCTCACCCTCAGCCTGAAGTAGTCCCCAACAGATCTCCAAGCATGAATCACAGTGATCTAACGGCGATGGCCCACGCTAGGATCTGCACCCAAAGATGCAGGGGGGTAGGGGTGAGCACCAAATGTGAAGCATAAGGTACCCAGTAGGTATCATAGGCCGACCGGGCACATATAAGATAAAAGCATAGTAACAGACAGAGTAGAAGCAAGCAGTCATAGAAATCAACAAAAGGTACACAGGAACTAGCCCAGAGGGAAATCAACAGAACCACATGTGAGGCCAGTAAGCAGAATATACACACCTAGGCACAGGTGAAAGTAAGGAGTAACGCACCTGGGGTCCTTGCAATAACAGTGTATACATAATAAGTTTACCAAATGGACGGTATACCGGTAACCTCAAGTGTAAGAAGAAGAGAGAAAGAGTAATAATAGGCATGCTCAGAAACATGAATCAAACTCAACTAATCATATCAATCTCAAATCCAGAAACTAACAGTCTAGCAGTAACCAATTTCATACTTAACCGTAACAGGGAACAATTCTGTAAGTAAATAGCAAAAGTCTACCTACTGTCCCCCGGCCGCCCATACAACCGACGAACACAAACAAGTGAAAACAAACCCTCCGGCATCCCATACTACCGGAGCGTACAATCAACAAACAACAAACAAGGGTGGAGCCTCAAACAATGAATGATATGATGCATGAAGATCTCAAGTGAAATGGTATCTCTGTATGTACCTCCTCCGGCACCGATCCGGCCCAGCAGGTAGGTTCCATGGAAGGACACTGCCCGTATACCTCTACTCCACCGTATGCCCCTCCACCGGCACACGCAGCCCGTAGCCCCTGGCCCGGATGGCAAGGTCCATGGAGGTCCCAGACCCCATACTAAAACTCAGTATCAGAACATATATCAAGATAGAGACCCAGTCTCGATATCAAGATAGAGACCCAGTCTCGAATATGCATGCCCAGACCCTGTCCAGGACTAAAAATAGTAGGAAATATCTCAAAAACCCCTCCAAGGGTGCCCGGGCGTAGCCGGGTCTAAACAGTAAAAAGTCATCTCAGGTGCTCGGTCCGACCGAGGCTAAAAATCATCTCAAGTAACAAGAAAACTCAACTAGCACCCCGGCCCTGCCGAGTCTAGCGTTAATCATAAAACTGGTGATTTAAATCATAATTTTACTTTCTTTTATCCAGGAATATTCACAAGTTAACTCAACCATTTCCAAATCATTTCCATCAAAAACAGGCCCCCGGGGCCATGCAAGATTTAGAAAATAGTGCCAGTAGGCCCGAAGCCAAAATCATAGTAAAACATGGATAAAACCTCTTTATATGCATGAACATGGTATGATCAAACACAATAGCTTCCCAGCAGCTTACAATCAACCTATCGACCCTGCACAGGCCCACAGCTACTCATCAAGCATAACCAGCCTAGAAGGATAATTCTATGCCCGGGACTCGCGGACATTCCCAAAATCCCACCTCCTATGTTCCAGAGTCAACAAGGCCTCATAGGACCACAAGGGTAAATAAAATATATCGGCAAATACTACAAGCAACGGAGGAACAAAAGTAGGCGGACATGAATAAAGTGGTTGAGGTCTGTGGTACCAACCTAATAAACCAACCCAAGGATTCCCATTAATACAATTTTATTCTATATATGCGGAGTCTAGGGAAAATAAACCGTAACCTACCTGTCGTCCGATGACAAGCTCGAACCTCTCCGAAAAGAAGCTCCGAAACAAAATCAAACTTGAACTCGGGCTTGAATAATTTGACGTAGATAATTAGCTTCCCTTTTTATTCAACGTGCAGATATGCACCTCTATGCCTAATATCTATATATCGTATAGATATGTGGAGCAAAAGGAAATAAATGTTGCTGAAGTTAACCATGTTAATGACATTTCTAAGGTTAAGAACAATTGTTAGTAATGCTGCCAGCTCCAAATGCCACCACTCACTGTTAATACTTGCTGGCCACTCCCTCCACCTACACGTGGAGTGGAGGTGGCAATTACAAGGCAACAAACAATATTCTTATCCCGTTATTTATATACTCGGGTATTGCATAAGTTCGTAGTATAATAAATATAATTTTTGAATATACCATAATCATTAGAAAATTATTTCGAATAAAACCTACTATATTATAATAATAAATTTTAACATAACTAAATTTACTATCTCCATTAAAATAATACAATGTATAAAAACCTTATAAAATAAATACATATACCATTGTATCGTACCAAAATTATTTTTCATAAACCTTTAAAATATTTTAAAAAGGTAATAATAATATAATTTTTACCAAATTCACTTTTAAATAAAATATTTTCAAAATGCACGCGATATTAATAAAATTCCTAAATTTAAGTTCGCAACTCACCATCGGACGATTTTGATACTCAAGAATTCTCTCGGGATCCTCCCTTATGTTTTCTCACTGTTTCGGAACTGAAATGGCATTCTAAAACGTGAAGTTGAGGCTTAAATCGAGTTTAACCCGACCCGGTTCGCGACTCGGTTTGCAACCCATTTTCTGCCAGACAGTCCGCGGTAAAACAGTCATAACGTTTTACTCCGAGATCAGTTGGACGTACGGTTTTGTGTGTTGGAAACTAGACTCGTAGACCTTCGATTTGGTATTTCGTAGGACTTCTAACTCTTTATATATTGAGAGAAAAGCCCTGAGACATTTGACCCAAAGTTCAGAAGATTTATCAAAGAAACTTACGATCAAACAAATGGACCCGGCGCCGAAATACCAGTCCTGACGAGCCTTAAGTGACTTGGGTCCACTACAACAAGCTCTAACGGCACAAGGAAAACGTGTATGTGGAAATGACCGGAAGGGTCATTACATCATCCACTGCTAAAAAGGACTTTCGTCCTCGAAAGTCAAGGTCAAGGAGGGTACCTGAAGGCTCAAACAGCTGCGGATATTGGGCCCGCATATCCATCTCTGTCTCCCAGGTAGCCTCCTCGACTGGACGGTGCCTCCACTGAACCTTAACAACCGGGATCTCTTGAGACCTCAATCTCCTGACATCTCTGGCCAAAATAGTTGCCGGCTCCTCAACAAAGGCTAAACCCTCACCCAACTGAACTGAATCCCACTGTAACACATGAGACTCATCTGGGACATACCGACGCAACATCGAAACATGAAATACAGGATGTATAGCTGAAAACATCGGAGGCAAGGCTAGCTGATAGGCAACGCTACCAACCCTCTGAAGAATCTCAAATGGCCCAATGTAACTGGGGCTAAGCTTACCCCGCCTACCAAATCTCATCACGCCCTTTATGGGAGATACACGGAGAAACACCAAGTCACCGACACTAAACTCCAAGGCATGAAGCCTACGATCAGCATAACCCTTCTGCCTGTTTGTCCTGAATCACTCAGACTCGGTCTAAGGAATCTCGAAGCAAATCTGTGCTCTGTGGCCCAGCACTAAAACCATCAAACCAACCTACCGGTGATCTGCAACGCCTGCCATACAAAGCCTCAAAAGGTGCCATGCCGATACTCGACTGGAAGCTGTTATTATAAGCAAACTCTGCCAAGGGAACAAACTGATCCCAAGAACCTCCAAAGTCAAGAACACAGGCCCGAAGCATGTCCTCCAGAATCTGAATGGTCCACTCGGACTGGCCATCTGTCTGGGGGTGGAAAGCGGTACTAAGATGAACCTCTGTACCCAAATCTCACTGAAAGAGCCTACCAGAACTGAGATGTGAACTGAGTGCTGCGGTCTGAAATGATAGAAGCTGGGAACGCCCAGAACCGATACAATGCCTCACAAAGGTAGATCTGAGCTAACCTCTCTGCGCCATAAGAAATCTGAACCGGCAAGAAATGTGCTGACTTAGTCAGCCTATCAACAATCACCCATATGGAATCAAACCCATGAGAAGTACGAGGCAAACTAACAACAAAGTCCATAGTAATCCCTTCCCACTTCCACTCAGGAATGGGAAGTAGCTGCATCAAACCACCAGGTGTCATGTGCTCGAACTTAACCTGCTGACAGTTCAAGCACCGAGATACAAAATCCGTTATATCCCGCTTCATACCACTCCACCAGTAAGCGCCATCAAGTCTCTATACATCCTTTGTTGGTGGCAGGGTGATGGAGTATCTAGTAACAATGTGCCTCGTGAAGTTCAACTGAATCACCAATCAACAATCCTCGGAACACAAAGGCGACTATCAAAAACCTCAGAACCCCCATCTGAATCTAATAGCCCGACCTGGTCTCACCCTGAACAACCCGATCACGAAGGTCACACAACTGCTGATCCTCAAACTGACGGCTCTGAATCTGATCAATCAAAGTAGAACGAACCTCAACACTGGCGAGAACTCTGCTAGGATCCAACAAGTCAAGCCTAACCAAACGGTTAGCCAAGGACTAGATGTCCCAGGCCAACGGTCGCTCTGAAACTGAAAGAGAAGCTAGGCTACCCATACTCACTGCCTTCCGGCTCAAGGCATCCGCTACCACGTTTGCCTTGCCCGGATGATACAGAATAGTAAAGTCATAGTCCTTCAGTAACTCGACCCATCTCCTCTGTCTCGAGTTCAACTCTCGCTGACTCGTGATATACTGAAGACTACAGTGATCGGTGAAGATCTCACAGTGAACTCCATATAGGTAATACCTCCAGATCTTGAGCGCAAAAACTACCGCCGCCAACTCTAAGTCATGAGTGGGGTAGTTGCGCTCGTGAACCTTCAGCTGCCTTGACGCATATGCTATTTACTCGTCCTGGGCTGCAATCACACACAACCAAGACCAACCAGAAGCAATCACAATAACACGAGAAGCTCTGACCCTCACGGCAAAGTCAAACGGAGCTGAAGTCAATAAGCCTTAAGCCTCTGGAAGCTATCCTCAACACTGATCCGACAATGAAATGGGATACTCCTTCCTAGTCAGCATAGTCAAGGGTGCTGCTATGGAAGAAAATCCCTCAACGAACCGTCTGTAGTAAACTGCTAACCCAACAAAGCTGTGAACCTCAGTAACAGTAGTAGGTCTAGGCCACTCACAAACCGCTGAAATCTTTCCCGGATCAAACCTAATCCCATCCTTAGAAACAACGTGCCCTAGGAATGCAACTCACTCAAGCCAAAACTCACACTTTGAGAACTTGGCATAAAGCCGATGATCTCTCAAAGTCTGGAGTATAACCCTCAAGTGCTGCTCATGCTCATCTCTACTACGCGAGTATACCAAGATGTCGTCTATAAAAACTATCACAAATGAGTCCAAATACGGGCCAAGAACCCTGTGCATCAAGTTCATAAAGGCTGCGGGGGCATTAGTCAACCCAAAAGACATCACCAGGAACTCATAATGGCCATAACGTGTCCTGAATGCTGTCTTAGGGATGTCCTCCGCCCTAATCCTCAACTGATGGTAGCCAGACCTCAGATCAATCTTTGAAAACACGACTGAACCCTGAAGCTGGTCGAACAAATCATCAATCCTCAGCAACGGATACCTATTCTTCACTGTCACCCTATTCAGCTGCCGATAATCAATACACATGCGCATCGACCCATCCTTCTTCTTCACGAAGAGAACAGGAGCACCCCACGGTGACACACTAGGTCTAATAAACCCCTTAGCTAACAGATCCTGGAGCTGCTCCTTAAGCTCCCTCAACTCAGCAGGAGCCATACGGTAAGGAGAAATAGAAATGGGCCTAGTGCCCGGCTCTAGCTCAATAGCGAAATCAATATCTCTCTCAGGTGGAAGGCCTGGCAGGTCGGTAGGAAACACATCGAGGAAGTCTCTAACCACAGGAACAGACTCAGGAGAAGTAGGGTCAGCACTAACATCTCGGACATATGCTAGATAAGCTAAACACCCACGGGAAATCAACTTCCTAGCTCGAAGACAAGAGATGATCCCAGATGGTGCATGGCTAACAGAACCCTGCCACACAACCGGGGATACACCGGGCACAGCTATGGTAATGGTCTTGGCATAACAATCCAAAACCACACGGTGAGGGGATAACCAGTCCATGCCCAGTATCACATCAAAATCTAGCATATCAAGAATCATCAAATCACCCCAAGTCTCTGAATCACCAATAGATAACATACAAGATCTCACAATCCGATCCACTACTAAAGAATCTCCTACTGGGGTCGAAACAGAAACAGGAACAGATAATGGCTCACTAGCCAACCCCAAACAAGGCACAAAGTAGGCAGATACATATGAACAAGTGGATCCAGGATCAAATAAAGCCATAGCAGACTGATGGCACACAGAAATCGTACCTGTAATCACAGCATCTGAGGCCTCTACCTCTGGTCTCCTAGGGACCGCGTAAAACTGACGATGACCTCCACCTGCCCGACCGCCATCCCTACCACCTGCTCTGCCGCGTGGAGCACCACCTCTACTCTGACGACCACCCCCTCTAGCTGGGGGCTGAACTACTCGTAAAGGCTCGACCAACTGAACTGTACCCTGCTGAGGGCAATCTCTAGCAAAATGACCTATCACACCACAAGTAAAACAATCCCCTGACGGCCTACTCTGTCGAGATGAACCAGCAAATCTCATATGACCACCACGACCTGATGCCCCAGAAACTGTACCCCTCGAAGACTGGTCGCTATAGCCCTGATGGCTGCCCTGACCCTGCTCGAACTGGGTACTACCGAAAGTCTGAAGAGAAGCCTGAACCGGTCGGCTGGACTGACCCTGGTATTGCTGTGGCTGATAACTCCGACTCCACTGTCCAGGACCTCTACCACCATATCTGGAACCACTATAGGTACCCTGATGTCGAGGCCTCTTATCTCTGGACCCCTGATCATGTCGCTGTAAGTCCTCCACAGTGCGGGCATAGTCTACAATAGCCTGGAATGACCGACCACTGGCAATCAATATCTCAGCTGGCTGCCTGATCTCTGGCCTCAAACCCCATACAAATCTGCAAATCCTATCAGCCTCAGTAGGAATGATCATAGCTCCGAACGGTGCTAGCTGATGAAAACGGGTCTCATACTCTGAGATAGTCGTAGATCCCTGCACAAGGTGAGTAAACTGCTCCCTGCGACGCTCACGATCACTCTGTGGTAGGAACTTGGCCATAAAGGCCTCATAAAACTCAGACCAGGTCAAAGGAGGTGAAGATGGTGGTCTACAAGCAACCTGAGCCCTCCACCATAACTTCGCTGGCCCCTCCAACTGGTAGGTAGTATAACCAACCCAGAGTCTCTAAACAAACCCCAGATGATGCAAACATCTCCTCACAGGAGTTAATAAAGCATTGTGGATCCTGTCTCCAGAAGTACCCGCAAACCCTCGGGAGGTGCTAACCTCAAAAAACCTATCCCAACGCCTTCTGCTCTGACTCTGTCATAGCTGGTGCGAGAGCAAGAGGCTGTGCCAAAACCGCATGGAACCGGAAAACCTCCGTACGGGGACCCATAGTAGCCGGCCTGCGCTCCTAAGCTCTGTGCACCCAGGGCTGCCCCCTGAGCGGATGTCTGCGCTACCTCAGAAGGCCGCTCTCCAATCACACCCAAAAGTTGTAATAGTAATCCCCGAATATCTGGAGACGGAGCTGTGGCTGGAGCTGGCACAGAAGTGGGCACTGGAGCTGGTACCGGAGCTGGCGCTGGAGCTGGCACTGGAGCTGGTGGTACCTGGGCTGCCTCCTGAACCACATGCTGCTCGGGCTCTATCTCCACGCTAGCAGCTCTAGCAGGTGCCACTGTTCGAGGGCGTCCTCGACCCCTAGCTGGAGTGGGAGGCTCATCCTCGCGTGCTGTCGATGATCTCGTACGAACCATCTGCGAAAGAATGAAGTAGAATAAATGAGATCTCTAGAAACTTCAAGGGCTATACGCACGACACCGAAGCAATGAAAGAGTCAAATTTCCTAAAATGCCACTGTAGCCTCCCAAAGATTGAGTACGGACGTCTCCGCCCCGATCCGCAGGACTCTACTAGACATTGGCTCCTATACCGATGACACCGGTGAACCTAAAGCTCTGATACCAAGTTGTCACGACCCAATTTCTCGGTCATGATGGCACCTACAACCCCCGGTAGGTGAACCAATCCCCGTAGCCCAGAACAGTTAGTAATGGGCTACTATCTAGCAGATAAGGGAACAAGACGAATAAAATCGATAACAGGGATATAAATATATACATATGCTGAAACTAAACCAAACCCCAAGACCTGGTATCATAGTACAGAGCCAAACTACATACATGGAGTGCAAAATAAACCAAAACTATATATACAAATGTCTCTGAATGGTAATAGAGTACATGAAGCAAAAGATAAACTAAAGCTAAGCTCCGATCGCCAAGAGCTCACCCTCAGCCTGAAGTAGTCCCCAACAGATCTCCAAGCACGAATCACAACGATCTAACGGCGATGGCCCACGCTAGGATCTGCACCCAAAGATGCAGGGGGTAGGGGTGAGCACCAAATGCGAAGCATAAGGTACCCAGTAGGTATCATAGGCCGACTGGGCACATATAACATAAAAGCGCAGTAATAGACAGAGTAGAAGCAAGTAGTCACAGAAATCAACGAAAGGTACACAGGAACTAGCCCAGAGGGAAAACAACAGAACCACATGTGAGGCTAGTAAGCAGAATATACACACCATAAGCACAGGTGAAAGTAAGAAACAACGCACCTGGGGTCCTTGCAATAATGGTGTATACAAAATAAGTTTACGAAATGGACGGTATACCGGTAACCTCAAGTGTAAGAAGAAGAGAGAAAGGGTAATAATAGACATGCTCAGAGACATGAAACAAACTCAACTAATCGTATCAATCTCAAATCCAGAACTAACAGTCTAGCAGTAACCAATCTCACACTTATCCATAATAGAGAACAATTCTATAAGTAAATAGCAAAAGTCTACCTACAGTCCCCCGGCCGCCCATACAACCGAGGAACACAAACAAGTGAAAACAAACCCTCCGGCATCCCATACTACCGGAGCGTACAATCAGCAAACAGCAAACAAGGGTGGAGCCTCAAACAATGAATGATATGATGCATGAATATCTCAAGTGCCATGGTATCTCTGTATGTACCTCCTCCGGCGCCGATCCGGCCCAGCAGGTAGGTTCCATGGAAGGACTCTGCCCGTATACCTCTACTCCCCCGTATACCCCTCTTCCGGCACACGCAGCCCGTAGCCCCTGGCCCGGATAGCAAGGTCCATGGAGGTCCCAGACCCCATACTAAAACTCAGTATCAGAACATGTATCAAGATAGAGACCCAGTCTCGATATCAAGATAGAGACCCAGTCTCGAATATGCATGCCCAGACCCTGTCCAGGACTAAAAATAGTAGGAAAATATCTCAAAAACCCTCCAAGGGTGCCCGGGCGTAGCCGGGTCTAAACAGTAAAAAGTCATCTCAGGTGCTCGGTCCGACCGAGGCTAAAAATCATCTCAAGTAACAAGAAAAACTCAACTAGCACCCCGGCCCTGCCGAGTCTAGCGATAATCGTAAAACTGATGATTTTAAACATAATTTTACTTTCTTGCCCAAAAATCTCCACAAGTGAAATCAACCATTTCCAAATCATTTCCATCAAAAACGGGCCCCCCGGGCCATGCAAGGTTTAGAAAACAGTGCCAGTAGGCCCGAAGCCAAAACCACAGTAAAACATGGATAAAACCTCTTTATATGCATGGAAATGGTATGATCACACACAATAGCTGCCCAGCAGCTCACAATCAACCTATCGACCCTGCACAGGCCCACAGCTACTCAGCAAGCATAACCAGCCTAGAAGGATAATTCTATGCCCGGGACTCGCGGACATTCCCAAAATCCCACCTTCTATGTTCCAGAGTCAACAAGGCCTCGCAGGACCACAAGGGTAAATGAAATATATCCGCAAATACTACAAGCAACGGAGGAATAAAAATAGGCGGACATGAATAAAGCGGTCAAGGTCTGTGGTACCAACCTAATAAACCAACCCAAGGATGCCCATTAATACAATTTTATTCTATATATGCGGAGTCTAGGGAAATTAAACCGTAACCTACCTGTCGTCCGACGACAAGCTGCCAGAACAACGATGTCCAAGCTCGAACCACTCTGAGAAAATCCAAAACTAAATCGGAATCGGATTCGGATTTGGGACGGAATAACTTGACGTAGATAATTGATTTACTTTATCAAATATATTTTTCTCCCAACAAAACCTCAACGTGAAGGAGTATTTAATAATGTGTGTAGTTGTATGCACAGTAATATAAATATATGTATATCAACCTTCAGCAAGCTAAAAGGCTCACTTTAATATGGTCTAAGCATGCAATTAATCATGCTGCCAACTTCCCAAAAGATGCCACCTTTCCACTTGCTATGCGCTGGGTTAGCCCTCCACTTCCACGTGGAAGTGGAGGTGGCAACTAATCCGATCCGTTAAGTATAAACTCGGGTATTGCATAAGTTCGTGGTAAAATAAATATGATATTTTAAATATACTATAATTAATAGAAAATCATTTCAAATAAAACCTACTATATTATAATAATAAATTTTAACATAACTAAATTTTACTATCTCCGTTAAAATATTACGGAGTATAAAAACCTTATAAAATAAATACATATACACTTATATCGTATCAAAGATATTTTTCATAAACCTTTAAAATATTTTGAAAAGGCAATAATAATATAATTTTTACCCAATTCAAGTTTTAAATAACGTATTTTCAAATACGCACGATTTCGATACTCAAGAATTCTCTCGGGATCCTCCCTTATGTTTTATCACTATTTCGGAACTGAAATGGCATTTTAAAACGTGAAGTCGAGGCTTAAATCGAGTTTAACCCGACCCGGTTCGCGACCCGATTCGCAACCCGTTTTCTGCCAGACAGTCCGCGGTAAAACAGTCATAACTCTTTACTCCGAGATCAGTTGGACGTGAGGTTTTGTGCGTTGGAAACTAGACTCGTAGACCTTCGATTTGATATTTCGGGGGACTTCTAACTCTTTATATATTGGGAGAAAAGCCCTGACACATTCGACCCAAAGTTCAGAAAATTTGTTAAAGGTCTTACTATATCTTTTGTCGATTTGCTTGACTTCAAAACTTAAACGTGGAATGACCGGAAGGGTCATTACAGGTATAAGTATATGTGTGTGTATATTGTTGTGCTGATGGGAATAAAGGGAAATTGGGCCGGGTTTGGGTCAGCATGAAGTGGGATGGGGATTGATAATTGGGGAAATAAGGGTGGTTTACGTTTTGGCCACATTTTGCAAGATGTGGACACTCTTAAATTAAAGGGGTAGCCAAATTGGTAGGAATTAGGAAATATTCGGCTAGAATTTAAATGATTTTAGGGATTTAGGCTAGAATAGAAAATAAGATGAAGTAATTACAATTGACCTCGAGATTTAATAAATTTAAACAATTAAAAATAATTATTTTATTTAACACATAATTACCTTTTAAAAAATTATGAAAATTAATTTATTCAATTAATCTCTCGCTTGAATTAATTTAGAGGAAAATCTAACGCATAATCTTTTAAAAGGATTCTCTTATGAAATTACACTATAAAATAGTTCTTTAAGTAAGCTTATATAAATTTCACATAATTAAACATAAAAAATATAAATTATTACTCAAAACTATTAAAAATCTTATTTGGAAAATGTTTTATCCCTTTTTTTTTTATAAAACAATTATTTCAAAAATTATTTAAAAATTCAAAAAGGCTCAAGATTAATTCGTGATGTGGAGGGTAAAAATTTGGTGTCAACAAATTCCCCTCCCTTTGGGTAGGGTGGATGTAAGGAACCCTGGGCAACGGGAATTGACGTTATCAATTTTATCCGACCACATATTCATCTTCAGGAAGCGGTTGGCTCTAGCATGAATTTCAAGGAATCATGGCTGAACTCCGGTATCAAGTTTCCTACATATCTCCGGTTACATGAGAACTCAGGCCACTTGTAGTTCAAGGTGCTTGATTTTAGCATGATTTTCAAGGAGTTCTAAACTATTCTAGTTTCAGAGTACGGAGAGACCGAAAAGCTGGGGAATAAGAGAATTGGAGGAAGTTTGGAATGTAGCAGAGTTTTCAACATAGAGCCCGCCTACATATCCCAAGACTTTAGGAATCAGGATGCTTGTAGTTAGACTCAATCGGTGAAAAAGGTAATCTTTATGTTAAGACAACCTTTGTCTCAGGGTGAGGGAGACGTATTTGAGCTATAGAAAAGAGGCTTGTAACCTCTCAACTATGAATGTGGGTGCTTCACACCCATAAATAATATTTTACCTGGACATAATTTCCAAAGCTCGAGGTGTATTATCACCCGGATTTGAAAAGAAGGAGTATTACTTCTAGCGTGAGTTCAAAAAAATACTCTGGATGCAAAACTGAGACTGGAAGTATGAAAAAATGCCCACATGACTTCTGATAGGGGTGTGGTTTGATGGTGGTGAAAGTCGTTCCTCAGCTCGCATCCAAAGAGTTTGGTATTCCTCTTAGGAATATGTCCCAGTTTACTGCTAAGAAAAAGTTTCACGTTTTAATGCATCCTTTTTGGTGCAGTCCGCACCTGTGGTTTTGCTTTGAGAATTTCATCCTTTTCGGATGCTCTCGACAACATCTCAAAACAAAATGGTTAGTAATAACATAAATCCATTTAGAGAGGTAGTTTTCTTTATCATACCTCATCCTTGGGTTTTGTTCAAATCCCGTGTGGTGACGTCTTTTGATGTATTTTGTACCTGTTGTTCTCATTCGAGATTTTCATCCTCTCGGATGTTCTCAGTAATACTTTGAAACAAAATTGTTAGTAGTAAAGCAATTCAATAGGGAAAGAAAACTTTGTACCTCATTTTTCCTATTTGGTTGCTTTTTGAATCAGATATCGTCTTTTCCTATCTCTGTCTTAGAAAATAGTGACTTTCATGATAATCAAATGTGATATCCATCGTATCTATCGGATTAGGCTGCCTTTATGGCGATCTTGAATATGGCGACCTTTGTGGCCATTTGACGTGATGGTCCTTGCAACCGTTTGCGGCGTTCTTTTGAACGTGAAAGCCTTTGTGGCTATTGACAATAGTCTTTGCATATGCCTTTGGGGTAAGTCTTGCGCATCATCCGTATTGATTCGACTAACAGATATTCCCCGAATTATCAGGCTTTGGGTAATCTAGCACATCATCCGACTTTGGATAGAGGCGACTTATAGATGCCTTTAACTTGTCAACTTCGAGTAATCTTGCACATCATCCGACTTTGGATAGAGGCGGCTTATAGATGTCCTTCGAATTTCAAGTTTTTTGGGTAATCCTGCACTTTTATCCGATCTTGGATGTAACACGACTTATAGATTTCCCTTGAATTGCTAGCCTTTGGGTAGTCCTACACAATATCAACGTGGATATGTCGTGGCTTATAGATAACCCTTAGACTATCAATTTTCGGTAGTCTTGCACTTTTATCTAATTTCAGATATCATTGCAACTTACACATTACCCTTGAACTATCAATCTTCAGGTGATCTTGCACACTATCCGGTTTTAGATATCGCTGCGTCCTACATATAACTCTTAGTCTGTCAAAGTTTGGGCAATCTTGCACACTATCCGGTTTTAGACATCGCTGTGACTTACAGATGACCTTTGGCCTTCCAATTTTAGGAAAATCCAGTTCATCATCCGATTTAGATGGAGTCTTACAGACATCCTTCAGACTATATACTTTCGACCTCGATGGCAAGCGATATTTGCTTATCGGGGGTGACAAGGCCTTTGCCCCACGATCAAATATAGCCATATTTTCTGGCAATCGATGCCTTCAAATAAGTGTGCATAAATATCCTCAATGTCAGACTCCTCCATCTTACGTGATATCGAATATAAATATGCTGAACGCCAGATTTGGCATAATAAAGGAGCAAATGTACCCTCAGTGTCAGACTTCTACGTCTTACATGATATTGGATATAAATATACTGAATTCCAGACTTGGCATAATAAAGGAGCAAATATACCCTCAGCGTCAGACTCCTCCATCTTACGCGATATTGGGTATAAATATGGTGAATGTCAGATTTGGCATAATAAAGGAGCAAATATACCCTCAACGTCAGACTCCTCCATCTTATGCAATATCGGATATAAATATGTTGAATGCCAGATTTGGCATAACAAAGGAGCAAATATACCCTAAACGCCAGACTCCTCCGTCTTACTCAATATTGGTTATAAATATGTTGAATGCCAGATTTGGCATAATGAAGGATGATAATGATAATAATGATAATGATATCCTCAATATTAGACTCCACCATCTCATGTGATCTCGGATATAAGCATGCTGAGGGTCGATTCTGCACAGCAAGTGCGACTTAGGGACGCCTATGAATATCATCCTCTTTGCAACCGGCCGGTAGAGGGAAATAGTCTTTACAAGGGATGTGTATCTGCGGTATTGAATTATAATGTAGATGATCATGCAATGGTCCTCGTGACATAGTCCTCGCGACATGCACATGTAATGGCCTTTGTGGCATGGTCCTCGCGACATACAAATATGATGGCCCTCCTGGCATGGTCCTCACAACATGAAAATATGATGTCCCTCGTGGCATGGTCCTCGCGACATGCAAATAGGATGGCCCCCGTGGCATGGTCCTCTCGATATGCAGATGTGATATGAGAAGGATGATCGTGTAATGGCATGCGTAACAGTTGCAGAAAACATCACCTTTGATTTTTATGTTGTCCTGCTGACTCCTTTGTGCGTACCTGCACTCAAGGTGAATGATTAGTAGACACAGCGTCGCTTTAACTAGCGATCACAGTCCAACTTGAGAAACTTTAAAGACAATGTCTATGAAGCTAATCAAAACAACTTGTGAGTGAAATGGTCGTGCCCATTTTTGGGGACAACCACAAGTACCGCTTCTGAACATTGTCTATTCTTGATAATTACTGACTTGCTGGAGATTGGCAGAGAACGTCATTGATCTCTCATTTGGTGCCCTAATTTGAAACTGACCAAAATGACTTCATCTATTTGGGGACTTGAGGACGCTGTCAGTCTCTCTTTATCTGGTAGTTTTTGTGAACTACAAGAATATTTGTCCATTCCAGGAGTTTTTGCTTCTTTTGGCTTCTTCCTGCTGTTTTGGCTTTTCCCACTAAATTTTGAGGCATCTGATCTCATTGCGTCTCTTTGAATACGTTGGCTAATGAGAGACTGATTTCTAACATACTTTTTGGGACAACCTGCATCCACAGAAAAATTGTTAGTTTTGGCGAAACTGATTTGTGTTGACCTCCTTCGATCTTCTGCTCCTTGCTTTGCCTTTTCTGGATGCTTCCTTTCTCGGGTACTTGTCCTCTTTGACTCCCCGGATCGCGGTAGACATAAGATGAAGTCAAATTATAAAGGAGTAAAGCTAATCTTTTTTGTAAAGATTTTTCAAACAAGTTCTTTGGAAAACTAAAATTTTGAAAAAGGATATTTTTGGAAAGGTCTCTGCCCTTCATGTCATGTGCTAGCTCAACGAATGTAATTTATTCGAGGTCTTAACATTTCTAACATAATGCTGGCAGACTACGGAGATCCTTGTCATCCTAGCTGGGGAATTCAGAAATGCTTTTCAAGAAATCTGTCACAGCTGGGGATTAATCCACCTAGGACTGGGAATTTTTGAAGTAGACTCTGATCTCTCGGTGTTGGGGAATTCTTTGGAGTTTGTTTCAAACTCTTAAATGAAGCTTGGTTGAAATTTTGAGGTTCTCAAAATATCTGCCTCAGTTAAAGGTTTCATGATAAATCTCATTCCATTGGCAAGAGACTTGAGACTCTGTGGGGATTACGAGGTTCTTTCTCGATATTCACTTTGGTTGCTCTTCGGCGCATGCTGTATTCTGCTTTGTTTGGAGGACAATCTTTGCCTTCCGAATTTTCGAGATTCCTTTCTCAAAAATTCTGCCCAAGTTTCCTTTTCCTGGGTGATATGATCGAACCGTTGTGGTGCCTACGTATCCTATTGAGGCAGGAATCAGGTCAAATATAGTTTCCACACTCGAAGTGGGAGAATGTTGGAAATAAATAAAGGGGTGACCGAAGACGACAAAAGCCGCCTACGTATCTCATTCTTGAGAATTCAGGTCAAACGTAGTTCAGGATAGGAAGGGGAAAGATAGATTTTCCTAAGGGGTTTACCGAAGCCAACACAGGCTGCCTACGTATCTCATTCTTGAGAATTCAGGTCAAACGTAGTTCGTATATGGAGGATAAGGGATATTTTAAGCTTTTACTAAGCATAGAAATGATTACAATCAGAAAATGCGATTACAGGGAAAGAAATGAAAGTAAAACCATCTTTTAGGCTTAGTATCTCTTCACAGCATCAAAGTTGATCGGTTTAGTCCACACTTGACCATCCATCTCAGACGGAATCAAGGCTCCTCCGGATAACACTTTTTGGACAACATACGGGCCTTGCCAATTTGGTGCAAACTTTCCTTTATCTCGTGGGAGGGAAGGATTAACTGTCTATTCCCTGGATTGAATTCTGGATTGGCCAATAAATTTTGGGGGATGATGTTTATGCTCATTTTTGTCCTACTACTGTATGACCAGTCAAAGATGTCGATGTACGGCTTGAGCAGGCGGATAAGTTCTTTCTCTTGTGCTTTTGACAAATCACCACTACCTACCTCAGTTTGTTCATTAAGCTCTTGATATGACATGACAATGGCAGGTTTTAACTTATTATTTCTTAAACCAAAACAAAAATGGGTTAGATAATAACAAGTATAAATAATTTTGAACAGTAAATGTTTTTCAAAATAAGGAGGCTTTCATTGAAATTCTGAAAATATTTACAAACTATGGATATAACCCGCATGAATGCAAGTTCATGCCTTTTTTGTAAAGCAGTAAATAGTACGAGGAATATTAAAACTTAAAGGGTGGGTCGCGGAGCCTCATTCGGACCATCACCGATTTTTCACAAAAAGAATCTTTGTCTACCTAATCGAGCGGAGAGTCATGAGGGGAGTTACGACCCAATTTTGTAGCTTTTCACCGGGCCTGGCATCCCTAATCATGGCTGCTTCAGGGATTTCTTCTGTTATAGCATAACATTCCTCGAACAGATCTCCTATTCCATCCTCTAACCGTCACTTGGGGGACCGATACGCACTGGGAATGACTGATATAAGTGATGAAGTGGCTTAGGTAGTCCTAACTGCTTCTTTTCTTTGACTCTCGTGTTTTCCTCTCGGGCCACATACCCTAGTCTATGCCTGGTCAATTGTCCAGGGATGCTTAAAGGCTCTGTCATACCATTGGAATTCTTTCCCAACCTAAAGCCTGGCTCGTATCCACTCCTCAGCATTGTAGTTGGAAGCATCTGATAGATAGGTGGCATGGGAATATGAGGAGCAAGATCTTCTCTAGTGGCATTGATGATCTCTACTTTGTAGAAGTTGCTTCCTCTCGGGACTTCTTCAATCACAAGGACATAACCATTAGGACGGCTCAAATGACTTCCTTCTCCGTGGATCACCACCTCATGTTCTTCCCAAATAAACTTCACCATCTGGTGCAAGGTTGATGGTATAGCTCCGACTCCGTGGATCTATGGCCTTCCTAGAAGTAAGTTATAACTGGTGGTAATATCCATAACTTAAAATTCAATACGGAACTCGATGGGTCCCATTTGGATGTACATGCTAACTTCTCTGATAGTGTCTCATTGACCTCCATCAAAATCTCTTATGTTGACCCTGTTCTGGTGAATCTTTCCTAGATCATACTTAAACTGGGTCAGTGTGGACAGCGGACAGATATTCAATCCTGATCCATCATCAATCAATACCCTGTTCACGACCTTCTCTTGGCTTTTGATAGTGACATGCAAGGCTTTGTTGTGCATCATGCCTTTGAAAGGCAACTCATCATCGCTAAAGCAAATGCGATAACCCCCCAGAACTTGGCTTACCATGGCGGTCAGATTTTTTAAACTAGTACCTGTCGGTACATAAGCTTCATTCAGAACTCTGAGTAATGCTTGTCTGTGGTACTGGGAACTCATGAGTAGTGCCCAAATAGAAATCTGGGCGGGGGTCTTCTCCAAATGTTTCATAATGGAGTACTCCTTTGACTGCATTCTTTTCCAGAATTCTGCCGCTTCACCTTCAGTGATTGGCCTCTTCTGCAGATCCTTTTTGTATGTATCATTCGCAAAATCATCGGGGATATAACATCTTCCTGATCTTGTCATACCATGGGTTGTGGCGGCCTCAACTATGAACTCTTTTTCTGCAGGTACCAAAGCGAAAGCTTGCTGAGGTGCTGCAAACACAATGAATTGTGGCTTCTCCGCGATACTCAGGTTAGCGATAGACTTCTCCAACTCTTCTAGCTTTCCAGGGCTGGCTGGCACTATGGACTTACTCGCGACCCAGTCTTTTTCTATCTCGATCATATTTACAACGGCTCCTCCGTAATTTAGAAGTGGGTTGTTGTTAACATTCAGTGGCGCTATTTGCAAAGTGATCACCCTTTGATCAATCAAGTCCTGAATCTTATGCCACAACTTAATGCAATCTTCGGTACTGTGTTCGGCATGTCCAGAGTGGTAAGCACAATGCTGATCAGCTTTAAATAAATGAGAATCGGTGTTGCCTGGTTTGTGCAGAATGGGCTAAATAAATCCAGCGACTTTCAATCTCTCGTACAATTGTGTTCTAGTTTCGGCTAGTTGGGTAAAAGTTCGAGGAACTTTCTTTTCTAGATTTGGATGAGGGAGATTGACGTTAGTTGGAGGAAGAACTTGGCGGTTGTTCTGGTTCTCGGGAGCCTTCTAATACACTTGAAAGTTTTAGGGAGGAGCTTGGTAAGTGGGCTGAATATTTGGTTGTGAAGCTTGGTAGATCGGCTGCATATTTAGTTGTGGGGCTTGGTAGATGGGTTGGGTATAGAAAGTCGATTGAGGATTTTGTGGAGCTAGGGGAGGGGTTGTTGTAACAAGTGCCTTTTTGTAGTTGGTCCAAAAGGTTTCCATGATTTTGGGCTAGGAGTGGAAGATACCGAAGACACTTCTTCCCTCTTTTTCCAGGGAGGTCCTGCCGATCCTGAGGAAAAAAGGGCTTTGGCAATCTTGCCACTGCAGAGTCCTTCTTCCACAATTTCTCCAATCTTGACTAAGTCGGCAAACTTGGCCTTTACCGCTGATATCATCTTGTCATAATATTTCGACTCCTGAGCGCGTATAAACACCGCACTTATTTCTTCTTCTGTCATAGGAGGCCGAACTCTCGCCGCTTCCTTTCTCCATCGGTAGGAATAGTCCCTGAAGTCTTCATTCGATTTTTGTCTGATGCATCCCAGAGAGTAGCGATGTGGGATGACTTATACATTGTATGCAAACCGTTGAGTGAAGTCTCGGGCTAGGTCACTCCATCTGGACCATTTCTTTAGTTCTTGAGAGTTGAACCATTCTAATGCCTCTCCGCTCAACTTCAACTGAAAAGCCTCATTAATAGAGCATCATTATTTCGGGCACCGACCATCTGGTCACAATAGCTTCTTAGATGGGCTTCAGGGTTTTCGACACCGTTGAAGGTCTCGAACTTAGGAATTTTGAATCCCTCTGGCAGGTCCATTTTGGGATGGATACAGAGATCATCATAATCATAGCCTTTCTCGTAAGGCAAACCTCAGAATTCTCTAATCCTGGCTATTTCCTCCTTTATCTGTGCCATGTCATGGTCGTGTTTCTTTTCTGTGGCTCTTAGCTCTTTTTCCTTTTCCTTGTATGATCCAGCTCAGGGCTTTCCTGGCCAGTGGTGTATAGTTCTACCATGGCATGGAAAATGATTGGTGGTATGTTTTGAACAGGTGGGGGTTGGACGTGTGGGATGACATTTGGATATATGGGAGTGTAATTATGAGTATTAGTGACATTGGTGTGGCTCTTTTGAGAGTTGTAGGTATTTGGTGGCGTATTTTGATAGTTCGAAGAGAGGTTTGTGGAAGGTAGGCACTTGGGTTGTTACTCTGGTTAGTGTGCTGGACAGGAGGAGTATGGATTTTATATGAGGATCCGATATGAGGAGGGTTGTTAGAGATGGGTTCATTGGAAAGTCTAGGCGCGGAGGCAGTATTTCTTGGTTGATTTTCAGTTGATGGAGAGTTGAGTGAAGGAATCTGGAAAGGGGGCTGAGAGTTGCCCAGAGCTAGAGTGTTGGATGCGATAGCCAAGCTAGCCATTTCTTTGGCTTTCTGTACTTCTTCTTGCATCTTTTTCAATTTTCTTGCAAGTTCGGCAATCATTTCATTCTGTTCAGCTATAACATTGTCTCTCACAGCCAAATCATTCTCTTCTTCACTATCAATCATTTTCCTTTTAGAAAAGCGAAGGTTAGAGGATGAATCTAGGTGTGCCTTTGAGCGGGTCTTCAGTCAGTTTCGTCAACGCAGATCAGTTTCTATTACCTGTTGAAGTGAAAAACAACTCAAAGGCCAATATGTTAGATTCCGTCAGTGATAAATGATACAAGATACCTGACAGAAAATAAACATGTAAGGATTGCTTAAAACATATAATAGTGGCTTTTCGTCAAGGCAGATTGATCCACAGGTAATTTTGACTCAAAATCTTGACGGAGAAGATTTTTCCCGTCGATTTTGGATAAGTAGATTTTATCATGAAGGTTGAATTGTCGAGTCTTCAACTTTTGATTACTTGTCTTGTAGCACTTGATGTATCTTCTGAACTTTATGACATCCTTGTCAAAGTGGGGAAATGAAAATTTCTTAAAGATAGGGGCCGGGCCTTGAAAGGCTTCCTACGTATCTTACGAAGGAGAATTCAGGCCCTACCTAGTTTGAATGGGTAAAAAGGATAGATTTCATTTCATTTTTTCCCACTATCACTTGATTACAATAGAAAAGAAAAAACAACACAAAAGTAATAACTAAAGACCAAGACTCTGCTACTTTTAAAGCTTCATTTGGATAGTGGCGGGTCTTTTGAACTTTTCTCGATCTTCTTCTTCAAGGATGATAAGGTAGGAACTCCAGCTCAATCTTCCCTGTGTCGATGAGATATTTCAAGTCAACTCGAAAGTGGTGGCAAGTCTCGATGTCATGGCCCCCTATCCCTGCGAGATAGAGAAAAATCTCCTTTCCTTGGTGCCAAGCCCTAGACATCTTACCTGGCTTCCTTTCCACGGGCTCCAAAATCTTGGCTTGAACCAACTTAGCATAGATCTCATAGTAGGTGTCTTGAAAGACGGTGAAATTTTAGCGGTGAATTGTCACATCCTTGGTGATTGGCATGCCGGGACCAACTTGGTCGCATGCGAGGATAGTTCTGGGACCCCACATGTGACTTATCTAGCCATTGGTGATCATGTGATAAACTTTGGCTCTCAAGGCATTGCATTCATCAGTGGTACGCCCTCTTCGACGTAGATGATAGGCATATTCCTTGTGTGCATTCTGAGGGTGAAACCCGTATCACTCAGATTGATCGGGATGGAGAACTCCTATAGCTTTCAGAGTTTCATAAATTTCTGAAAAGAGGACCACTTTTGGATTTCTGGCATATTCTCGGGAGTGGACTTTGAGAGTGATAGTCTCTCCTCCTGGCCTGAATCTGTCGACCATACATCATCACTCTTGACCTTGGTCCAATGGTTGACTCCTGTGTCAGGGAGTTGATTTTTTCCATGAATGTTCTTGTACAGAGTGCACCTCATGAGTATTTGCACATTTTCTTCAAATTCCTCAATTATCCTCTCTTTCCCTTTGTTGATCTGTTTCAACCCTCCAGTTATGTCCCCAAATCCTAGGAGAAGATCCTCGAGTTCCAAATCAAAGATATTTTCTGGTTCAGTCTTAGGTGTGTCCAGTATTTGATCAATTACGACAATCCTTTCTTTGGCTTTGGCGGTCTGCTCCTCCACCTCTTTGGACCTTGCCATGGCAATTTACATTAGTTGATTGACTTCCTCATGTTTTTTCTGAACCTCCTCCATTTCCTCTTGAATCCTTAGCATTCTCTCGCACATGATTGCAGCTTCTATTTCAGCCTTTCCTGAAAGAATGGAGATTTTTTAGAAGGCTTCAGGATTTTTCAGAGAAACTTGAAGGACTTGGAGTATTTTGGTCGGACTAGCCGTATCGTATCTTGCTGGTACTGGATTTATTCTTGAATCTTGCTTGGTTTAGGCAGGTAAGTGACTTGATGTGGGAGAGGCATGAGTGCAGTTCAATCTTGTGGTGTATTCATTTGTAGTGAGTAGGGACTCTTTCTCGTTGATCAGTTTGCCTCCGCTCTATTGAAAAGTAGGAATTCCTACGGCGGTTTTGTCAACGAACGCGTCTCGGGCCGGATTGACATTTCTGGAACACCTCTAACAGAGGGGCAAATAGTCAATTTTGAAAGAACTTATTGTCAACCTCTTTATATAGAGGGCTTATATTTCCGCCTATGGGGTTCTAAAAATCTTTAAGATATAGGAGTGGATCAATTTACTCTTGATTCAAGCAACACATGTAGCACATAAAGCAATTATAACACATAAAAATGTTTAATAGCGCGCGTATCCTAACTTGGTGACCTTTTTGTGCCAAAGGTAGGCCTAGCATTTTAAAAGATGTATATATCATATAGAATCATTTCATTGCCCCCAATATATATATATATATATATATATATATATATATATATATATATATTATATATATATATATATAACCAAAATTTCTCGATAAGGGATACAAGCAAGCCAAAAGGGGAATACAAAAGGGAAAATAGCATAAGATAGGCCCATCCAAGGGCAAAACAAAGCAAACCCACACAGGGGTATTCTAACGAAATACATAGGAAATAAAGACCCATGCAGGGGATTTTTAGGGAAAGCAATACATAAAGATAGACCCATGCAGGGGTGACACTAAGGTGCTCCTGATGATGATCCTTTCTCCATTCAGCCTCTCTTGAACTTTTCTGCGACCTCTAAAAGCTCGAATGATGCTTTCCAATACTCGGTCTTGACTTCAAGCAACCTCCATTCTCTTGGTAACTCAGCAAAGCCCATGTATTGTTTAGTCATGGTGGAGAATACTTTGTCCACTCCCATTTTCATACTCTCAAGTTCTTGGGTGAGATCATTAATGGTGCATCGATCTCTTGCACGTTCTGACTTAACCTGAGCTAACTCTTCTTGAAGTTCTTGATGTTGGAGGTGAATTCTGTATCTTGAACCAATTTGAGGCCTATTTTCAGCCACACCTTGCAAGTCTCTTTCTAGTCAAGCCTTGTAACCCTCGGTGCACCCGATTTTGTACCTATATGCAGCGAGTCCTATGGTGGTTTTCTCTTTGATGCTCTTTCTCTAACTTTTGAAGATTTCTGCCGCTAGCGGGGTTTTGTCATCAGCGTAGTCAATGACATAAACTCCCATATGACCAGTTTCAATCTCAGTTTGCATTCTTCCAAACTGTCTCAAGACCCTTTGGGGGACATAGGGTCAAATTGCTCGAATCCTGAGGATTAGCAAGAAAGGCATTCCTTCGCTTCCGATGATGACAACTTTGGAAAAGAAGTGATACGGCATCCACCGGATATTATCCTCTCTTAACTCTGCGAAGATCCGAGCCCATTCCCCTTTTGACATTTCTAGGCTTATTTGTTCATCTTCTACCCTCTTGTTGAAATTCTTGATTCTGTCTTTTCCCTCAAATGAAGGGAGTTCGGGTGGTGCATCTTCTATAATCACATGACTCAGAATCCACATTTGGAGAAGCCAATTGCATGCTTGAAAGAAACCATGCCCATTTCGACACCTTCCCAAAGACCGATAGATATCTCCCAAGATGACGGGTGCTAATGGAAAGTATTTGATTTTTCCATCCTTCTTGAGGCCATGAAAGATAGTATTAGCTACCATGATGACTCGAGTGTTGATGGATTAATCTCGGTTTTGCGGAAACACTATGACTCCTAAGAAGGCAATAGCGAAGGCCAAAGTCCTAGTCTCATCCCAATCTTTGTAAGATATGAATTCATTTTGGTAGTTCAAAAACCCTTCCTTAACGCCAAAACGCAAGTACATGTCCTGAAAAGAAATAGTCAAATTTCCTATCCAGTTACACGCATATCCACATAGCTTGAGCATTTATGCTATCTCCCGTGTTGTTGGTTTGTTTGTTATGAGTACGTCTACTTTGGGAAATAGCCTCCTCTTGGCGACATTTCCAACACCATTGAAGAAATCACATATTTCTTCTATAGTTGGTATTAACTCGACAAACCCGAACCTGAAAACCATCCTATCGTTGTCCCAATGACCGGTAAGGGCTTGTATTAGCTCTGGACACCCTTTCATTCACATTAGTGAAGGTAAGTGTCCCAAATGTGTACCCACATATCGTCGTTGAGTCTCGGTAAAACCGTAACACCACATTTGAAGTTGCAAAGGCCGACTCACGATCATTTCGAACTTGAGGAGACTAGACATCCTACAAAACAAAAAAATAGTTAGATATCCCATTTTGGGACAACAATCTAATTCTTTTGACATATACATCTTTCAAGATAACACATAAGGGTATGATCGTCTTTTCAGGCCGAGGACCCTTTTCGACTCAAGGTGGTCTCACTAATGGGCTCGATACCCCTGGGATATCGGGTCAACTTAGGTCAATGCCTATTTCAGGGATTTGGCTTCGCTCTACGCTAGTTTGACTAGAGTGGGTTTTGAAAAGAGACTGGAAACCCGAGTGGACAACGGCAGGCTGAAACAATGAACAAGTGCCAACCAACTTGGAACCAACTAATTGCTCATTGTTTTGAGAATTCTATTTTTTTAAGTAGAGAAGTGACCGCGAAGACACGCGTAATCACTTTTTCCTGATGCATTCTAATTTTGCCATTTGGCGGAACCTATAATCCATGAATGCAATGATAGTATTTTGTGGAAATTTAAACTCATAAGCAAATAAGTGTGGAAATTAAAATTATTACATTCCCGAATAGTTAGTCAAATAAAGAAAATAAAGTTAAAAAATATTTTGGTTAGAACTTAGTTAAATTCGCAGCGGAGTCGCCATTTTTGTTTTATCGCATTTTTCCACTTTTGTTATTTTTTAAAAGAAGAAGCAACTTTGTTTTTAAAACGGTTTTGACTTGAATCAAATTCGAAAACTTTAAAAATTCTCAAACTTAATTAAAACAGAGTCGCCACTTAATTTTTAGGAAAAAATCAAGAAAACCATTTGAAAATCACTTAAATACTTAAAACAGATTAAAGACTTCAAGTTTTTTGAAAAGATTCCGAGTAAGAAGTTCTTATTAACATTTCGAGAAGGGTTTTAAGGCATTCGAAATGTCTGCTAACTTGCGGTTATCTGACTATTTTTCTAACTTATTTATTTGACTAACTTTGAAAATCATGGGATATTTGATAAAGAGTTGTTTTCATGACAAGTTTGTTTATAGGAAAGAGATTGACAAATTTGAGAATTTTGCAAGTAAACTAAGTGATGACTTCTTTGAAAATGAAACAAGGTTCCAAAATTGTTTAAACAAATTTAAATACGATAAGTAATTTGTAAGATAAGCATGGTACTCCAAAAGGGAATTAACTTAGTTTAAAAGAGTTAGTGTTTACAAAAGTCCAATTAATACAATTAAGACTAAACTACAAGAAAGGAGAAGTTGGGTTTAGGCACTTAGGCCCAAACCCCTACGAATGACCAATTAGACTACCGATCCCTCGGGTTAAGCCCGTTTGAATTTAACTCTTCTCCTTTGGACTTCCCTGTATATTAGCTTTCGTGTGTGTCACTTAGGCCACACTTATTTTCTTCGAATTTTAACCCCTTTTTGGGGTCCTTGAATGGGCTGACTCGAAGAGGGAAAATATTACTTGGGCTTGGCCCAAGTAGCAAAATGCAAAGGATATTCCCAGTTGGGGTTTGGGAGGGTCATGCAAAAGAAGATAACGGGTAATTAGTATATAATCAACACTTAATAATCCAATCAATCAAAACCACAATCACATAGCTCTAAATTAGCAAAAAATTGAACCACATGTTATGTAGCTTTACTTTGACCGAGTAAAATAGCAAACTCAAAATAACATAAAACCACATGGTTTTCCAGATTTCATGGACTTAGACAAGGATGAACAATGTAGTTGGCATCTAATTTAGTCGGAGATCAATTAAACGAAACAAACACTTAAACTCCATTTAGATCACGCAAAGCACATCGATGTATTTTTTGGCTTGAGAAAAGGAAAACTCAGTTCGAAACCACACCTCAATTTTATCATAACACTCAAAAGGAGTCTATTGACTTTAACAGTGATTTAATAAGTAATAGAGCTACAACATGGAAATTACACAATGGGAAACAGGGAGATAAGCCAAGCTTTTTTAAAAATAAATAATCATGTAACTAAAGAAGATTGGATTCGAAATCAATTCATAACCCCAAACACAACCTACTTATCAGACTACACATTGATTCATTCAAATGAAATGAAATTCAAGACATTTGATATGCTGGAAAACACATAAAATATACCAGAGGTGAGGATAATGTACACAAAGACAACTGGAAGGAACTTTGAGTTAGAAAACCTGAGCCTCTCAATGATTTGTACAAATTTAGGACTAGATACGGGAGAGTTTAAAGTTAATTTACCCTTATTTTTAATAACTGAATCTCAGATTCTGACTTGATGAAAGATACTTGCTTCAAGTAGCTTAAGCATGCATTACGTCATACTCTTCCTACTCATGCTAGCAAAACAGGTTACACTCAATGTTGTTTCTCAAAATTCAAACTTGTCAAACACATTTTAAGAGAAGAAGATATGGTATGTAGAGCATAGAAGGAAGAGGGGAAGGGAAGAAGAACAAAGCCATCCCAAACAAGTTATTCAAATGGAGAAGACAAAATTGAAACATGTTATTTCTCGAGGGATTTTCATGCTTAAACATACGTATTATTAATGGCAAGGAACTCAAAAATGGAAGAGAAGTTTAGAATAACTAAAAATCACATTTACTTTACTCCAACTTTCGAGTAGTAAAACCAATACCCAAACAGATTGCAACATAGAGTTCAATACTCAAAGGATAGACTCATGCATCAATGAACTTGAAATATAGAAGAAACCTTCCAACTTAAGCCTGACCACTCATTTCATTCTTTCTAAAAGAAAAGAACATGCTCAACTCATGTCGATTAAGGCAGGGGGAAGTAGGTTTTCATTCAAAGCAAGGATCAAATCTTTTCTAAGATGTAATTCTAGCTTGATCTGGACAACACATCAAGGAAACATATCCAACACTAAACTCGACCTAAACAGATGTCATGCATACAAAGAATTAAACTTCCATTACTGTAAGTTCTAAAAAAAACACAGCCAGGACAAATGAGAAAAATAGAACAAGAAAGAAACCATTGTTTATCTAGAATCTCAAGTGAAGAACTAGAAGATGAACACACATCATAGAAAATTCTAGTTTTATTCTATTTTTTTCTTCAGTAGCCAACCAAAATTCAAAACAAATCTTCACGCGCAAGAGCTTAACCTGCAATCTATCATGATTCTTTAAAGCAATTAGGGAACAAAACTTGCAACTATGGTAAAGTTTCAATTTCATTCTATCATACATCCCTTAGGAAGAGCTAAAGAGCAATCCTCAAAATGCTGAATTTTTCTTTTAATAAATCTTACTTAGGAATGTAAACCAAGAAGACTTTAAAGAAGGTTTCTACTATGCACATAAGCTATATAACGAAGTTCATATGAAATGCACACACAACCAGAAGCAAGAAGAACAGTGATATAATAAATTCGAGAATTTTTAAAACTTGGCAGCAACCTCAAATAAACATGTGTATATGACCTCAAAATAGTGAGTAACACAAGGAAAGAAAATCTCAATTTTTGCATATCTAAACAACAACTACAAACAACAAATCAACCAGGGATTCCAAATCCTAAATCTTTACCATAATGGACACATGCTCCTTCAAACAAAACTAGTCTAGAGAGAGGCATAAACTTATAGCAAAAATGATAAACTTCACATTGTAACACTGAAAGAAATACAAGAGATGAAGCTTTTACCTGTTCTAGAGCAGCGACCTGAGATTTTAAGCTTCGTCCAAAAATTCTTCCACCACTAGAACTTGAAACAATTTCAACGGAACTCGAATTTGTACAGTATTTCTCTCTGAAACTTTGGTTATATGAGATTAGTGGAATGCTCCACCAAAATCTCCAAGTTTTTCCCCAAAATTTCAGCTACCCAACTCAATGGAAGAGGGGGTTTATATAGGAAAATTTCGGGATCAAAATGGGGGGAAAACAGAGGGGTTTTTCTGGAATTCCTTTGAGGAAATTCAAATTCCTCCTTTGGATAACGTTGGACAGCAAGGAAATGGTACGAGATTGTACCAATTCCCACTGGTTTTATGGAGATAAGGCCACCTCATTACCTCTAGAAGCTTCTGGATGATGCAAGCATGATTTTGACGGAGAAAGGATGGCGTTTGGGAATTTTAACCTGGCTTGGGCGTTGTTGAAGCTTTTGTTCATCGTTTTGCAGCCGTTGGAGCAATGACATTAGGGTTTTGGATGAAGAGGACTGGTGAGCTGGTGTACTGTGCATGTGAGAGCAGTAAACCGCATCCTTTTAGAGAAAAAGAGAGTGTGTGTGGTGCGTGTGATGTTTAAAGTGAATATAAGTGTGAGAGGTATAAGTATAGGTGTGTGTATATTGTTGTGCTGATGGGAATAAAGGGAAATAGGGCCTGGTTTGGGTCAGCATGAAGTGGGCTGGGGATTGATAATTGGGGAAATAAGGGTGGTTTAAGTTTTAGCCACATTTTGCAAGATGTGGCCACTCTTAAATTAAAGGGGTAGCCAAATTGGTAGGAATTAGGAAATATTCAGCTAGAATTTAAATGATTTTAGGGATTTAGGCTAGAATAGAAAATAAGATGAAGTAATTACAATTGACCTCGAGCTTTAATAAATTTAAACAATTCATAATAATTGTTGTATTTAACACATAAGTACCTTTTAAAAAATTATGAAAATTAATTTATTTAATTAATCTCTCGCTTGAATTAATTTATAGGAAAATCAAACGCATAATCTTTTAAAAGGATTGTCTTATGAAATTAAACTCTAAAATAGTCCTTTAAGTAAACTTATATAAATTCCACGTAATTAAACATGAAAGATATAAATTATTACTCAGAACTATTATAAAGCTTATTTGAAAATGTTTTATCCCTTTTTTTACAAACCAATTATTTCAAAAATTGTTTAAAAATTTAAAAAGGCTCAAGATTAATTCATGATGTGGAGGGTAAAAATTTAGTGTCAACAATTATATAACCCTGAAAGACTGAGTATTCAACTGATAGTGCATGAAATCCTAACTTATCAGGTGTTCATAACCCACCATTCCGAGGAATGCAACTACTCATTACAGTACTATAATCTGAATAGTATATGCAATTCGTAACACATTTCAAAATATGAATCATCCATTACACTGAGGGTTCAAGAGTTATAAGAACACAAGAATACTAAACTTCCAGGAAAACATGTGTTCAAGGTCTATTCAAAATAAGGAACTGAAGTACAAGGAAAATTCATAATATCCATGAACCCTAGTCTCTGAAGAGTAAACTGGATTGAGAAACTAAATTAACTTGGGGACTCAATGGGTGAATGGAAACCCATTGATGAAATCCCACATACTTGAAAGAAAAACCTTGGTGAAATCCTTGGATTTGGGGCCTGAAGTTGAAGAACCCTACTGTTTGCTTTGGAGGAGAAAAGAATCGCCCTTGCTCTGTTTATGTTAAGTGTCGATCAATTTTTGAGGGAATGACAGATTTGGGGTAGTTTAAGCTTAATAGTTAGGCTTAGGCTAAGTAAAATGATACAGTTTTTGTTTTCAAAAGAGTGGGAAAGGTCTGGAATACCCCTGGAAATTTAATAGAAAACTGCTGAAAATTCTCAAAACATCATTTCATGGTTTGGTCGATAGACCATTGTTTGAACGGTGGTTCTGTCCCAGAGATTTTGAAGGTCCTCTCATCTGTTGGTTCATGAGGGACAGGA
Organism: Jaltomata sinuosa; assembly: GCA_003996215.1. Lineage (NCBI taxonomy): Eukaryota > Viridiplantae > Streptophyta > Magnoliopsida > Solanales > Solanaceae > Jaltomata > Jaltomata sinuosa. Next base: position 131,548 of record QJPP01007309.1, on the reverse strand, counting down.
TGGTCCGTGGATTAGATTGAGGGACCATCGACTGAGTTGTGGTTTTTCACTCCCCAAAATTGACACTTCTCTGACTGGCAAAACCATGAGTGACAAGACAGTCTGTGGAATGGATTGACGAACCATCAATTGAGTTGTGGTTTTTGGACCCTAAGTTGAGGGTCCTCTAATGACAAAAATCATGACTGACAGGACGGATCATGGTTCTAACCCACCATTCATGGATTCACCCATAGATCTTTGGGGAACTAATACTGGAGGCCAAACCACGGATTAGACCATGGGTCGTGAACTAGAACGACAACCCATGATCCTGTCCATGATTCCTGAAAGTTTAAATGTTTTTGCACTTTTCCTACTAAGCACTGTAAGGTAGCTAGTTCTTCTTCTGGGGTGTTACAATATCTTCCCCTTGGGATTATTCCTTCTCAAATGAAGACTAAACAAGCTGAGATTATAGGAAAGAAAAAAACTGCAATCCCTACCAACTAAATTCTAGCTAATTTCTTAATTCATCTGATTTCAAAAGACATGAATGCATGCTGAAAAATGTGAAAATAGCTGAGAGAATATGAAAGTGAGGGGAGTGCCAATGAGGAAACTGAGAAAAATGAAGAGGAACTATTACCACATGCTGGAACTTAATTGGAAGGAAAGGGGTGAGTGTACTTCACCATCATAGCTGCTTCCACTTCCCAAATAGCTCCCTTGACTGACTGGTTCCTCCAAAGAACTTTCACTGATGCGACCTCCTTATTTTTCAACCGATGAACCTGACGATAAAGAATTTAGACTAGAACCTCTTCATAGGTGAGACTATCCTTTACACCCATGTTCTCAAATGGAACAACAAAGGATGGATCACCCATGCACTTCTTCAACAGGGATACATGAAAGACTGGGTGCACCACTGCTAACTCTGCTAGCAACTCTAACCTATAAGATACTCTACCAACTATCCTCAAAATCCTAGGGGACCCATATATCAGGGACTGAGCTCCCCTTTCTTACCAAATCTCATTACACTCTTCATGGGTGAAACCTTCAAAAATACCCAATCATCCACTTCAAACTCTAAGTCTCTTCTTCTCACATCTGCATAGGATTTCTGATGGCTCTAAGCAGCCTTCAACCTCTCCCTAATAAGCTAAACCTTCTCTATAGCCTCATGAACTGAGTCTAGCCTTATTAAGACTACTTCACCTACCTCAAACTAGCCAACATGTGATCTACACCTCCACCCATAAAGTGCCTCATACGGGGCCATATGAATACTTGAATGGAAACTGTTATTATAGGAAAACTCTATGAGAGGTAAGTTATCATCCTAATTACCTTTTAAATCAATCATATAAGCCCTCAACATGTCCTCTAAGGTCTGGATGGTACACTATACTTGACCATCTATCTGCATATGAAATGTTGTATTGAGATTTACTTGTATACCAAGATCCTTTTGAAACAACCTCCAGAACTGAGATGTAAACTGAGTACCCCTCTCTAAGATTATAGACAAGGGAACACCATGCATCCTGACTATCTTATGGATGTAGAGTCTGACATAATCTTTGAATCAGTAGTTTTCATAGGACAAAGTGAGTTGACTTAGTAATCCTGTCTACTATCACCCAAATGGAATCATGCTATCGCCGAGTTTGCAGTAAACCTGTAATGAAATACATATTGATCACTTCCCACTTCTAAGAAGGAATGTCAATATCTTGAGTTATACCACCCGGTCGCTGATATTCTACTTTTACTTGCTAACAGTTGGGACACTTAGCCATAAAATTTGCAGTGTTCCATTTCATGCCATTCCACCAATAGACTTCTTGTAGATCACGGTACATCTTGGTGGCACTAGGATGGATAGAGTATCTGGAACTGTGTGCCTCTATGAAAATCCTCTGTCTCAACTCATCCACATCTGGAACACACAATCGAACTTGATATCGCAACATAGCATCTCCCCTTGGGAGAAAACTTCTACCCTATGCTGATGGACAACACTCTTTAGCTGATGCATAATTGGATCACTATCTTTCTTCTCCTTCACCTCAACTAGTAAAGAAGATTCTAATCCATTTTGAACTATAATAGTGCCATCTGCTGAGTCTGTAAGATGAACCCTTAAACGAGTAAGCTTATGAACATCCTTAGCTAATTCCTTCTTTTCTTCCTCAACCTGTGATACACTACCCATAGATAATATGCCAAGTGCATCATCCAATACATTGGCCTTTCCTGGATGGCAAATCCCACTCATATCATAATCTTTGAGAAGCTCTAGCAACTTTCTCTGACAAAGATTTAACTTCTTCTAAGTGAATACATACTGGAGGCTCTTATGATCACTAAACACATCCACATGGACACTATATAAGTAGAGTCTCTAATTCTTCAAGGCAAACACAACCACTGCAAGCTAAAGGTGATGAGTCAGGTAGTTTATCTCGTGTATCTTAAGTTGTCTAGAGGCATAAGTTATGACCTTACCATGCTACATAAAGACACAACCCAATCCAACTCTGGAATAACAATACACAACAAACCCATCTACACCCTTTGGTAAAGTCAAAACTAGAGCTATGGTTAACCTAGTTTTCAATTCTCAGATGTTTTTCTCATACTCGTATGACCACTAGAATTTGACCTTTTTCTGAGTCAATCAGGTCAATAGGGCATCTATAGATGAGAAAACTTCAATGAATCTCCTGTAATAACCATCCAAACCCAAAAAGCTTCTAATGTTTGTAGGAGAAGTGGGTCTAGGCTAGTTCTTGACTGCCTCTATCTTCTGCGAGTCTACATGAATGCCCTTCTTAGACACCACGTGTCCTAAAAAGGCAACTGACTGCAACCAGAATTCATATTTACTAAACTTGGCAAATAACTGTTGATCCTTGAGAGTTTATAACATAACTCTTAGGTGACTTGCATGATCGTCCTTACTCTAAGAAAAAATGAGGATGTCATCTATAAAGACAATGACAAATATGTCCAAGTACTGCTTTAACACCCTGTTCATCAAGTATATAAAAGCTGGATAAGCATTTGTTAGTCCAAAAAATATAACCAAAAATTCATAGTGACCATATCGAGTTCTGAAGATTGTCTTTGGAATGTCACACTCTCTGACTCAGAGCTGATAGTAGCCGGACGTGAGGTCAATCTTAGAAAAGCAATTGTCACCCTAAAGCTGGTTGAACAAGTCATCATTCTTAGGAATGGGATACTTATTCTTGATTGTGACCTTGTTCAACTGATTGTAGTCAATGCATATTATGAGAGAACCATCTTTCTTGCACACAAAAATAATTGGAGCACCCTTTGGAGAGATGCTAGGTCTGATAAAGCCTTATCTAGAAGGTCCTTCAGCCGTTCCTTGAATTCCTTAAGCTCAGCTGGAGCTATTCTATAAGGTGGAATTGAAATGGCTGGGTATTTTGAAGGAGATCTATTCTGAAGTTAATTTCTCGCTCGGGAGGAACTTCAGGCAGATCTTCGAGAAATACTTCTGGGAATTCATCAACCATTGGGACTGACTGAAGAGTTGGGGTCTCAAAATCTGAATCCTTAACCCGAAAGAGATGATAGATACACCCCCTAGAAATCATTTTTCTAGCCTTAAGGTAAGAGACAAATTGACTTACAGGCACTGAGGTACTACCCTTACTCTAGATTGGCTCATTTGGAAACTGGAATCGAACTAACCTGTTTCTACAATCAACTAAGGTATAACAAGAGTGTAGTCAGTCCATGCCTAGAATAACATCAAAGTCATTAATATCTAACTCTACAAGATTAACTGAGGTAACTTTATGAGAAACTATGACCGGGCAATTTCTTTATACCTGTATGGCTATAACTGAATCACCAACATGAGTAGAGACTGAGAAAGGTTCTGGAAGTATTTCTGGACCGACACCAAAGTATACTACTATATAAGGGATCACAAAAGAAAGTGTGGCTCCAAGATCCAATAATGCATATACATCAATATAAAAGACTCACAATGTACCAGTGATCATATTGGGAGACCCCTCCTGATCTTGTTGAGTCTGGAGTGCATAAAGTCTATTTTGGCACTGACCACCACCTGCACTAGATGAGGCACCCTGCTGAGCTGGGAGACCTACTGGAGCTGCTAAAGGGTTAGTCTGATTTTGCTGACAAGCACCTCTGCCTCCATGTGAAGCCACTAGAAACTCCCTCAACTATGACCTAGCATGCCATACCCAAAGCAATTTCCACTGCCGACCATATACTCACCTTGGTGGTTCCTACCACACTTCTTGCAAATCGGATAAGCACGTCCACTAGTGATACTGCTTTAGGACTTAGAGCCTGGCACCCTATCCCAGTGATCATGTCTGAACTTGGGTACTGGGCCACTAGCAGAGGATGGGGCTGGAGTTTCGGATTTCTAATGGAATTGAGAATGATTACCACCATCTGACCTCTGCTAAAAATAGCTAACGGTACCTGTTCTGGCCTTCTTACTCTCTCTTTCCCTCTCCTTGATCTTTTTCTTCCCAATCTGCAGGACATGAGTCATCAACCTGGAGATGTCAATCTCCTTAACCAGCATAGCAATTCTACACTCTTTAGCCACATCTTGAGAAACACCTGATACAAACTTAATCATGTGGGCTCTGGAGCCAGCCACTATTATTAGAGCATACTTTAAAAGCTAAGTAAACTTTAGGGAATACTCCTTCACATTCATGTCACTCTGCCTCAAGTTGATGAACTCCTGAACCTTGGCCTCCCTTAACTCAAGTGGGAAGAACATATCCAGAAATGCAGCCATGACTGATCCTAACCTACTGGGCCTACATCTGCACCTTTAGCTTTCTTCCACTACTTATACCAAGTGTTAGCCATTCCTTTCAATTAATAAGCAACCAATTCTGCACTCTCAACTAGAGTGACACCCATGATCTTAGTAACTTTTTGAATATCGTCAAGGAATTCTGTAGATCATCCTCAGCCTTAGAACCATAGAACTCGGGAGGATGCATCCGAGTGAAATCTTGGACCCTAGCTACTACTGCATTATCTTGCGGATTAACCAGTGCAATAGCCTACTGGTTCACCTTTGTGGTCATGGCCTAAGCTAGCTTCTAGAAACTAACCCTGAACTCGGTGTGAGTGATTTATTTGTTCAACGGGTCTACTAGGACTGGTGGTGCTTGCTGGTTTCCATTTTTGTTTTTGTTCCTCCTTTTATTTTCACTTTTGGGAGACATTTGTTGTAATACATAGAGCACGAGTTAGAAGGAGATTAAATAGAGTTCACACCTATTACATGATATGGAAAATAAAGAAGGGAGACTTTTCCTAAAGATGTCTTATAGCCTCTCTCTCATAAGTGTGGCACACTTCAAACTCATGAAAAAGACTCTACTTGACGTGATTTTCAGACACCCTAGGACACATTAAACCTGATGCTCTAATACCAAGCTTGTCATGCCCTGAGCCTACTCTCTAGATGCAACACGGTGCTTAGAGCCAGAAGTGACCCAAATCTAACCCATGGTCTTACATATACTAAATGTTCTGAGATATAACAATAACTAAGTGGAAGCTAAACTGAACAAAAATGTATAATTTATGAGATGTAAACTGAAAATCCTGAATATATAAAATAAGTTTGAAATATAAAATTGATTGTTATGCAGAAATCTGACTCTATGTATGAAAGCCTCTACTAAGATGAGTTGCTGAGATAAGCCGCTAGCTAACTCTAAATGTCTAAAAATAGAATGACCGAATAGGTAAAGAAAACATAAATTTTGTCCTCGAAGTATGAGGACTCACCAACTCTGTTGCTGAGATGATAGGAAAATCATACTTACCTCAAGCTGGGTGTTGAGCCCCTGAACCTATATTATCCAATAATATAGCACAAAGAAAGTATTTGGTCAGTACTTTGAATGTACTGGGCATGTGAGATATGCACTATTCGAAGTATGCTGAATATAAGAGGATAAACTGAATATGGGACTGAAAACATGTAATCTAATTCAATGACCAGGTAAGTAAACATGCAATTAGACAATAATATGCTAAAATAACTGATTACAAGGTCATGCTACATCTGAATCTAAACTGCGGGAGCTACTGTTAACCAACATACCCCAAGCTGAGCTAACTGGGGCCAACCTGTACCCCTGGCTGGAAGGGTGTCCCATACCTTGCCAAGGGTACATATGTTGAATGATGTGGATCTAGTAAAATGATGTCCAAAAGGACTAAGTGTCAAGCCTGGTCTGACGGGTGACCATTTAGAACCTATGATGGCACCATAGTTCTAGGACTTAGGGACTTCTACTAAAGGTCTTAGCCTAACTGATAGGTGAGCCTTCATCCATGCATTTGCTAGGTGCTAAATACTACTCCCAACTTAACACAAATTGATATATTGAAAAGATCAATTATATTGATGTCCTGAGACTGAAAGATAAATGCTTAATCTGAAAACACTCTGCATTATGTAGCCCTAAAAGACTGAGTATTCGACTGATAATGCATGAAATACTAAGTTATTGGGTGTTCATAACCCACCATTCTGAGGAATGCAACTACTCATTACAGTGCTATAATCCAAATAGAATATGAAATTCGTAACACAGTTCAAAACATGAATCATCCATTATGCTGAGGGTTCGAGAATTATAAGTACACAAGAATACTAAACTCAAAGGAATACATGTGTTCAAGGTACATTCATAATAAGGAACTAAAGTACAAGGAAAGTTCATAATATCCATGAACCCTAGTCTCTAAATAGTAAACTGGACTGAGAAAGTGCATTAACTTTGGGACTCAATGGGTTAAAGGAAACCCATTGATGAAGTCCCATTACCTGAAAGAAAAACCTTGGTGAAATCCTTGGATTTGAGGCCTAAAGTTGAAGAACCCTACTGTTTTCTTTGAAGGAGAAAAGAATCGCCCTTGCTCTGTTTATATTAAATGTCAATCAATTTTTGAGGGAATGAGGGATTTGTAGTAGTTTAGGATTAACAGTTAGTCTTAGGCTAGTTAAAATTACATGGTTTTGGTTTTTAAAAGAGTGGGAAATGTCATGCCTCGAGGCTACTCCTTGGACGCGAGACGGTGCTTAATGTCACAAGTGACCCCAAGCTAACCCATGGGATGGCATATCTATACAAGTTCAATTTTTAAAACATGCACTGTGTTGAAGCTAAAAACAATTTAATAATTGAAATGGGAAGAACCCAAATATCTGAATATATGAAATATAAAAATAGTATAGTGCTGACTGAAAAAAAACACTAAAAAATGTTGAAATCTAGTCTATGTCTAAAAGCCTCTAACAGATATGAGTTGCTGGGACATGCCCCCAGCTAACTCTAACAATCTGAAAATGGAAATAAGAAGACTAAAAAGTAAATCATGTCTATCATCCTCGGACTGTGAGGACTCACCAATAGAGCTGTTGAGTATGGACCAGATTTTGAACTAAGCACGGTCTGGATGCTGAGCACCTGAACCTACATCATGAAATGATGTAGCACAAAAGTATGCGTCAGTACTTTGCATGTAATGAGCATGCAGGATATGTGCTAAGCAGGACAATATAGAACTGAACATGGAAACATATATAATGAAATATAACTGAAAGCTAAGATGAATGCAATGACCAAGTACAAATCATGAATATAACATGCTGAACTGAACACTGAAATAAATACTGAATACATGATCAATGCAATATGAATCTGACTGTGGGAGGACTGTTAACCGACATACCCCAAGTTGAGCTAACTATGGGGATAACCTGTAACCTTGGATGGAAGGGTATTCATACATTGCCAAGGGTATGAACAAGACTGATGTGGATCCACTACTGATGTCCATAAGGGACAAGGATGTGCAGCCTAGTCTGACAGCTGACTCCTTTAATACCTACGGTGGCACCGTAGTTCTGTGACTTGGGGTCTGCTACTAAAGATCTTAGCCTAAACTGATAGCTAAGCCTTCATACCCTCGTCCACTCGAATACTAAGTCTACTCCCAACTGAATATAAGAAAAAATGCAGTGAAATAATGGATAGCTCAAAGTACTGATAATTAACTAAGAATGCAACATACATATACTGAAAAATATGGCATTCTAATTCTGGAGCATGGTTGTCTGACTAATCTGCGTAGCAAGCATAATCTATGAAATACTGGAATTAACACAAGCTAGGGTTTCTGGGTCTTATACATTAAACTATGCTAATTCTCCAAGAACATATAATTAGTACCATGGAAGCTATAACAACTGAATTACAATGAATCCCTTATATTTAGGAACCCTAGGTCTGAACAATACATGGAGAAACTGAAGAACTGACTAAATTTATGGACCTAATGGGTGAAAGGAACCCACTAGTGAAATCCCACATACCTGGAGAAGAAACTACAGAGAATTCCTTTGGATTTTGGGGCTGAACTTGAAGAAGACCTCTGCCTGTTCTTGAGAGAAAACAATCGCCTGTTTCTCTTTTTTTCTTTCTAAGTCTGATGATATTTAGAAGAATAGAGGTTTTAGGTAGTTTTTGTCTAATTAATTAGGCTTAGAGTAGTCAAAACAATATAGCTTAGGCATTAAAAGAGGTAGGAAAAGTCTGAAATTCCCCCGGGAAAATTTAAAAAAAAACTGTTGAAATTCACGACTCAGGTTTCATGAATGGGTTTCATGACTCGTGGAAACTTCCACGGCTTATGGAACCCTGTCGTGGTTCCTGCCCTCTTTTTTCTAACTGCGGTTCTGAGTCCCACGACTTGGGTTCACGACCCATGAAACCTTCCACGATCTGTAGAACCCATTCGTGTCTCTCAGAGAAATAGTTAACCTCAGGTCTTGTCCCACGACTTGGGTTCATGGCTCGTGGATCCTTCCACAGTCTGTAGAACCTAATCGTGGTTCTAAGAGAAATTGTCAGTTCTCTGATATGACTCCACGACTCCAGTCCACGACTCATGGAAACTTTCACGGATCATGGGTTAAACTCGTGATTCCTGCTGATAGTTGGAAAAAATAATTTTCATTTGGTTTTCTGAGCTATCTCTAGGCTAAAAGTTCTGGAGTGCTACAATATATCCCCCTTGGGATCATTCATCCTTGAATGAAGACTAAACAAGCAGAGTTCGGAGGGAAAGGGATGCAATCCCAACCAATTGAGTACTAGAAACTGATATCTAACTGAACTGAGTTTCATGAACATGCAAATATGCTGAAATGCAAGGATAACTAATAGAACGAGGTACTGAGACGAGACTGAATTACACGAGTGTAAACTGAGAGACTGGAGAGGAACTATTACCTCAATCTAAAACTGAGTCATAAGAAACGAGGTGAGGGTACTTGGCCATCATGGCTGCTTCTGCTTCCCAAGTAGCTCCCTCTACGGACTAATTCCTCCACAAAACTTTTATTGAAGCGACCTCCATATTTCTCAACCTACGAACCTGATGGTCAATAATCTCAACCAAAACCTCCTCATAGGTGAGGCTATCCTTCACAACCATACTCTCTAAAGGAACTATCGCTGTCGGATCACCAACACACTTCTTCAACAAAGAAATGTGAAAGACCGAATGGACCGCTGCTAGTTCTGCTGGTAACTCTAACTCATAGGCCACATTACCAATCCTCTTCAAGATTCTGTAAGGACCTACATATCGAGGACTGAGCTTTGCTTCTTGCCAAATCTCATTACACCCTTCATGGGTGACACCTTCAAGAAAACCCAATCATCGATCTCGAACTCTAATTCCCTTCTTCTCACATCTGCATAGGACTTCTGATAACTCTGAGCTGTTTTCAATCTTTCTCTGATGAGGTGAACCTTATCCATAGCCTCATATACCAATTCCGGTCCAACCAAGGCTGCTTCACCTACTTCAAACCAACCAAACGATGATATACACCAACGCCCATAAAATGCCTCATATGGTGCCATCTAAATACTGAAGTGAAAGTTGTTATTGTAGGTGAATTATATTAGAGGCAGGTGATAATCCCAGCTACCCTTGAAGAAGATCACACAAGCTCTCAACATGTACTTTAAGGTCTGGATGGTACGCTCTCCAGACCATCCATCTACGGATGAAAAGCTGTGCTAAGATTCACCTGAGTACCAAGACCTTTCTGAAAAGACTTCTATAAATGAGACATAAACTGAGGACCTCTATCTTATATGATAGACAAGGGAACCCCATGCAACCTTAAAATCTCGCTGATGTAGAGCCTGGCATAATTCTCCACCGAATTTGTAGTCTTGACAGCCATGAAGTGAGCTGACTTAGTGACTCTGTCCAAGATCACCCAAATGGAGTCATGCTGTCTGTGAGTACGAGGTAAACCCATAATGAAATACATGTTGACCACTTCCCACTTCCAAGTAGGAATGCTAATCTCCTGAGTCACACCTCCTGGTTTCTGATGTTCTACCTTAACCTACTGATAGTTAGGACACTTAGCCATAAAATCTGTGATGTCCCTCTTCATGCCATTTCACCAATAGACTTCCCGTAGATCCCGGTATATCTTAGTGGCACCCAAATGAATAGAATATCTGGAATTATGGGCTTATGTAAGGATATGCTGCCTCAACTCACCCACCTTATAAACACATAAGCGACCCTGGTAACGAAGCACACCATCTACCCCTTGGGAGAAAACCTCAACTCTCTGCTGATGGAATGCACTTTTCAGATGAAGCAATATGGGATCACTATCCTATTTCTCTTTAACCTTCGCTAACAAAGAAGATTTCGATTCATTCTGGACTATCACACCACCCTTTGACGTGTCCATAAGGCAAACTCCTATGATAGCAAGCCGATGAACATCTCTGGCTAATTCTTTCTTCTCTTCCTCAACTTGTGACACGCTACCCATAGACAGTGTGCTGAGAGCATCAGCCACTACATTAGACTTACCCAAATGGTAGAGCATGTTCATATCATAATCTTTGAGTAACTCAAGCCATCTCCTCTGGAAAAGATTCAACTCTTTCTGGGTGAACACATACTGGAGGCTCTTATGATCTGTGAACATATCAATATGAACACCATAGAAGTAATTTCTCCAAATCTTTAGGGTAAACACAACTGCTGCAAGCTCTAGTTCATGAGTCGAGTAGTTGTTCTCATGGACCTTAAGATATATGGAAGTATAAGCTATGCCCTTACCTTGCTGCATCAAAACACAACCTAGGCTGACCCTGGATGGATCGAAATAAACCACATAGCTATTTGAACCCTCTGGTAGAGTCAAGACAGGAGCTGTAGTCAACCTGGTCTTCAGTTCTAAGAATCTTTTCTCACACTCATCTGACTACTAAAACTTGACCTTCTTCTAAGTCAACTTGGTCAATGGGGCAACTATGGATGAAAATCCTTCAACAAACCTCCTGTAGTAACCAGCCAAACTCAAGAAACTTTTGATGTCTGTTAGAGAGGTGGGTCTGGGCCAGTTCTTTACTGCCTCAATCTTCTGAGAATCAACTCGGATGCCTTCACTAGACACCCACATGACCAAGAAAAGCAACTGATTTTAGCCAGAACTCACACTTACTAACTTGGCAAATAACTGGCAGTCCTTGAGAGTCTGTAGAATGACCCTCAGATGATTCGCATGCTCCTCCTCATTTCGAGAACAAACAAGGATATCATCGATGAAGACAATGACAAACAAGTCTATATACTGTCGGAACACCCTGTTCATTAAGTCCATGAAAGTTGTAGGAGCATTGGTTAGTCCAAAAGACATAACTACAAATTCATAGTGACCATACCGATTCCTGAAGCCTGTCTTCAGGATGTCACTACCTCTGACTCTGAGCTGATGATAGGCGGATCTGAGGTCTATCTTAGAAGCAACTAGCGCCCTGAAGCTGGTTGAACAAGTCATCAATCCTGGGAATGGGATATTTATTCTTGATTATGACTTTGTTCAACTGACGGTAGTCATTGCACATCCTGAGAGAACTATCTTTCTTACGCACGAAAAACACTAAAGTGCCTCATAGAGAGATGTTGGGTCTGATGAAGCCCTTATCTAGAAGGTCTTTCAGCTGTTCCTTCAATTCCTTTAGCTCAGCTGGAGCCATTCTATAAAGAGGAATCAAAATAGGCTCACTATCTGGAAGAAGATCTATTCCGAAGTCGATTTCCCTTTTGGGAGGAACTCTGGGAAGATCTTCTGGGAACACTTCTGGAAACTCACTTACTATTGGAACTGACTCAAGAGATGGGGTCTTGGAGTTTGAATCCTTAACCCGAACAGGATGATAGATATATCCTTTGGAAATCATTTTTCTGGCCTTAAGGTAGGAGATGAAATGACCTACATGCGCTGAGTTATTACCCTTCCATTCTAAGACTGGCTCGTTAGGAAACTGAAATCGAATGATTCAAGTTCTACTACTGACTAAGGCATAATAGGAATGTAACCAATCCATGCCTAGAATGATATCAAAATCTACCATATCTAACTCTACAAGATCTGCTGAGGTGACTTTTTGGGAAACTGTGACAGGGCAATTTCTGTATACCCGTCTGGCTACAACTGGTTCACCAACTAGAGTAGAGGTTGAGAAGGGTTCTGGGAGGATTTTTGGACTGACACCGACATTTACTGCTATATACAGAGTTATAAAGGAAAGTGTAGCACCTGGGTCTAATAGTACATAAACATCTAACTAGAAGACTTGCAACGTACCCATGACCACATCGGGAGAATCCTCCTGGTCTTGTCGAGTCTGAAGAGCATATAATCTGTTCTGACGCTGAACACCACCTGTACCAGAAGAGGCACCCTATTGAGTGGGGCAGCCCGCTAGAGTTGTTGAAGTAGTAGACTGAGCTTTGTTACCTCCCTGTCCTTGCTTGGCAGAGGGGCAGTCCTTTAACCTATGACCAAGCTGACCACAACCAAAACACCCCTCTCTACTAGAAATACACTCACCCGGATGGTTCTTAACATACTTTGGGCATGATGGAAAAGTATGGTTACCTAAAACACTGGCCTGAAACTTAGAGCCTGATGCTCCTCTTTTCTGGTTTTGTCGAGGATTGGGAGATAGAGCACTAGCTGATGAAGGCACTGGGGCTGCGGACCTCTGCTGAAACTATGAGCGACTCCCACCGCCTAACTTCTGCTGAGAATATTCATATTTACCTGTCCTAGCCTTTTTGTTATCCTTAGCCATTTCCTTGAGCTTGTCTCCCTCAACCTGCTGAGCATGGCTCATCAGTCAGGAGATATCCATATTTCCCAATAACATAGCATTCTTGCACTCTGTCTTCACCAGATCGGATACTCCAAATAAGAACTTGCCCATTTGAGCCCTTGGATCGGCTACCATATGCAGAGAGAGCTGAGTGAATTTCAGCCCATATTCCTGGACCGTCATGGACCCTTGCCTTAATTTCATAAATTCCTAGGCCCTAGCCTCCCTCAACTCTCTCGGGAAAAACCATTCCAGAAAAGCTCCAGTAAAATAGTCCCATGTCACAGGAGTTGCATTTACACCCTGTTGTCTTTTCATTACATGAACCAGATGTGATCCACATCCTTTAGTTGATAGGATGCCAACTCAACACTATCAGTACCAGTCACTTGCATCACCTCAAGAATCTTCTTGATCTCATCAATGAAATTCTGTGGGTCTTCACCAACCTTCGACCCTAGAAACTCTGGCTGATTCAAATGAACAAAATCACAAACCTTAGCTGTAGTTGATCCACCAGCGGGATTCACAAAAATTGGGGCCTGCTGATTAGCCTGATTGGTAACTGTCTGAGCTAACAGCTGAATCGCATTGTGAAACTTTGTATTCGTAACCTCATAGTCCGGGACTGGATGAACAGTGTTAGCATTGCGTGCGTTAGCTCTGCAAAGAGGCATGATCTGAAATGCATAATAATGGATTAGAAGAGAGAAGTTGATTCACACTCAATCGCATGATAAAGATAGCAAAAGAAGTGAAGTTTTTTCGTAGAACACTTCATAGCCTCTCCCTCATAACTGTGGCATGCTTCACACTCATGAACGAGACTCTACTTAGTGCGGCTTTCAGATAACATAAGACTCTTGAATATGATGCTATGATACCAAGTTTGTCACGCCCCAAGACTAGACCCTAGACGTAACACGAGACCTAAGAGCACATGTGACCCCAAGCTAACCCTGAAACTGGCATATCATAAGCATACTGAATATAATTCTAAGCAAACGAAAGCATAACTGAATAAGGAATATAATCTAAAAAGAATTCAACTGAGAATAGAGTATCTGAACAAATAGCTATCTACAAAGCAGAACAACCCAAATCAACTGAGTTTGATTCTATGTCTGAAAAGCCTCTAATACTAACGAGTTGCTGGGACAAGTCCCCAGCTAACTCTATAATACTGAAAGTAAAGACCAACTAACTACTCAAAAACATATAAAAGATATGTCCTCGGATGATGAGGACTCACCACTATCTGTCACTGATGTGGCACCAGGGCGAGCTAATCGCAAGGCTGAAGCTGAGAACCTGAGCCTGCATCATACTAGGATGCAATATAAAGTATGCGTCAGTACTTTGAATGTAGTGAGCATGAGGGATATGCAAAGCTAACTGAATATATAAACATGCTAAAATACTGGAAAGCTGTATGCTAAACTAAACTGCAGTACATAGGCCCAAGGTAAAAATCATGCATAAATAGTTGAAATGCAAGAGTAATCTGGAAGCATGATGAAAGATGAAAGTAAACATAACTGAGGGCCTAATGCACACTACTGAAACTAACACTGTGGGAGAGTCTATTAACCGACATAAACCACATGAGCTAAATATGGAGTCCGATGTATACGCCCCATCGAGAGGACCTAATATACCTTACCAGGGTATAAAGGCATGACTGCAGCGTGATCACTAAAACTGATGCCCAACAGAGGGGACTTATAAACCTATAATGGCACGTAGTTCTGGGACTTGAGGGTACGTTGAATCCTAGTCCAACTCGATGCTAAATGCTACTCTAAAACTGAATATAACTCAATTTAAAACTGGCATCCTGAGTTTCTGGGTCAGGACTGGACTAGTCTAAAGTCTCTATTTTTTTGAAATTCTATAGTGGACTAAAGACTGGCTAAATTCTACTTTTGGAACTTATACTAATAAGCTAGGTTGAATTTTGAAGGAAACAAACACATTTAAACAAATGCTATGGTTTAGGGCTAAGTCCATGATTGCTAAAGATCTCGTAAACAGCTAAGTAGGGCAAGATAATCAGTATATGATATTTAAAACAATGCAAGAATCATATATAACTCATGAGCATGGATTCCCTGGAACAATCTGTAAAAAACAGACAAGAACCCTAATTCTACATTCATGAGAATCATGGAAAAGATCAGAGGTTTTTGGGCATAAGGGCGGACTAAGCCCTTACTAAATTCCCATATACCTGGTGGATGAAAATCCCTGTGAGAATTTGGATTTGAAGCTTAGAGGGGAGAAACTTAGGCCTGGAGTTTTAGAGAAGATGCTCTGTTCCGTCTCGAAATCAATTTTAGAAGATCTGACTTTGTTTTAGGGAATTAGACTTAATAAAATAAGCCTAAGACTATTTATAGTCGGAGCAAAATAGAAAGGAAAGGTATAAAATACCCCTGAGAATTCAAATTAAAAGCTACTGGAAAACTCGTGTCTCAGGTTCCACAGATGGGTTCTACGGCTCATGGAAACTTCCACGGCTCGTGAAACCCTATCGTGGTTCCTGGACTGGAAAATAGAGCTACTGGAATGGGTACCATGAGTTGGGTTCACGACTCGTGGAAGCTCCCACGGGTTGTGGAACCCAGTTGTGGTTCCTGTGCTGGAATTCATGGCTCTATGAAGCTTGGTTCCAAGAGTTGGGTTCACGACTCGTGGAAGCTTCCATGGGTCGTGGAACCCACTCGTGGTTCCTGGAGACTTAAAGCTGGGCTAATGGAAAGAGCTTCCACGGATGGCATCTACGGTCCATGGAAATTCCTACGGACCGTGATCATGGGTCGTGGTCCAAACTTCAGAAGAGAAGTTCTCTGATCCTTGTTCCACGAGTCCAGTCAACGACTCATGGACTGTTCCATGGCTCGTGGGAGTGACTCGTGGTTCTACTAACAGTGGCAATTTTATTATTCTTCTTATTTTCTGAGCTATGTCTGGGCTAGAAGTTCTGGAGTGTTACAGAGGAGGAGATAAAACTAGTTCTAAGTCTTGAAAGAATATCCAAAGAATGAAAAAGTCAGATTAAAACTGACTTAAAAGGTTCCCATTGCCCATTTTGCACTAGACTTGCGGACCACAAGTGGGCACCCATGGCCCGCAAGTGGTATACAAACCTTTCTAGAATGTTGGCCAAAATTTCCTCTCACTGACCCCACTTGCACTAGACTTGCGGCTGCAAGTGGGCATCCGCGGCCCATAAGTGGTTCGCCACCATTTTCCAGAATGTGAGTCAAAACTAAAATGACCATAACTTTTGACTCCAACCTTGGTTTGACGAGTGGTTGGCGGCATTGGAAAGAAAACTCGAAGATCTTTACTTTAGAGGATACTAATCCACCTAACTCTTCATATTTTAGGAGGAGTGGTCATTTGAAATTTACCCTAGTAGAATCTTATACGAGAACTTACTCGGTAGGAATGCTCTCAACATTAGTTGGTGCTAGAAGTTCTTTAACACCTTAATTCATAATCAATTCTCTTTCTACACTTAAGAATTTATCTTAATACCTATATAACTAAAAAATTCATCGGGTTTGAATCTAACTAGCATGGGGTGTTACAGTATCCCCTCTTAGGATCTTTCATCCTCGAATGATGGTCAAGACTAGGATGGAAACACATAAAGTGAATCTGAACATGTCTCTCCTTATTTATATTAAAGTAATATTCATCAATATGAAGTGTATCAAAGAAACGATCCTCATAAAACTCGCATAGAAAGCATAGGCATGAGTTGGGAATGCAAGAGACTATCATGAGCATGACATAAATATGGGTTCGTAGATCCGAAGGGTGCATAAATGTGAAGGACTACATAAGAACATGGACTTGGAAATAAGCCTCATTCGATCTGAAACTATTGGTCATGAAATATGAGTATGGAGGACATGAAGTAGGAGTGGGCTACTCACACTTTAGGCGATACTACTGATAGTTTTAGAGCTTGACCATACTTCTCAACTAACTCCCTCTTTTGAATACTGCACTTCACCCTTTACCAACTATAGTGTCCACACAAACACATATAGCTACTAAGGTCTGAAGATAGCTACATGATCTTATCCTGTTCAAGCCTAACTCGAAACACCAGTGTCATATCTAAAATGAATGGTTAGCATGAGAAATTTGGGGGTGCATATTCTATCTACCCCTTAAGAATCTTAATCCTTGAACATTAATTAGCTCCTAGGTTAATTCAAGACTAGACAAGGTTTCATTTGCATCTACATTTATCCACATAACATTCAAGCCTACCACTATATACACTTCAACTATCTAAGAGTCTTCCCAATATCCCTCATCTAGCTACTTCACATAACCAACCCTCATCTCACTCACTCTCCATATTCATACCCTTAGACAAAGTAAACACAGAACAAGTAATGCCAAATTTAATCAACGCCTAGACATTATAGAAATACCTTTAATGTACTGATAACAATATTTGGAGAGGCTTCAAATTCTTGGCAGTTTTCCATAGCATACAAGTGGTTCTGGCCCCTGCTTTCCCCTGAAGAAGTCCCTCGCTTAGCTGACAAATAACTCTTCTAAAGTCAAAAGTTATGGTATTTTAGTTTTGACTGACATTCTGGAAAATGGATATAGACCACTTGCGGGTCGTGGATGCCCATCGTGGCTGCAAGTCTAGCACAAATGGGGTCAGTGAGAGGAAATTTAGGCCAATGTCCTGGAAAGGGTTTTATACCATTTGCGGGACATGGGTGCCCACTTGTGGTCCATAAGTCTTGTGCGAAACGGGCCAATAGGAACTTTTTAAGTCAGTTTTAGTCCGACTTGTTTATTCTTTGGCTATTCTTTCAAGACTTAGAACTAGTTTTCTCTCCTCCTTTCCTCCCCCGACACCAAGGTATGTCCCTCCCATGTCATTCAAAGTATTCCTAACACTTTTAATCATTAGTTATGAATCCCTAAAAAGATTCTACACCACGATCTTAAGGTTTTCAAGAAAAGTCCAATCAAGACTTCAAGAACTGAATTCTTGGAGTTTCTTTGACAAGATAGGGTTCTTCATTGGTTACTTGGAAACAAATTAAGGTATGTAAGGCTAGACCTTCATGTGGAAACCCTGTTCTTCCCTACAATTATGTCTAAAGTCTTAGTTAGACTCTCAAAAGTAAAGCTACGATTTCATGCTAGATGATATAATCTAGTTTCTATGTTCCTTGATAATGATTCTCATGTTCTATGAATGTTCCCTTATATGTGTTTATGAATTGGTGAACCTTACGAAAGTAATAAGAAATCTTATGAATTATGTATTACCTATGATCCTCATGAACATTGTGTAATCTACTATTCTAATAACTCTATGTACCTCATGAAGCCTATGAAATCTATGAACTTACAATTCTCATAAATCTTATGAACTCTCAAAATATCAATCCTTATGATAATGTAATATCTATGGTCTTTAAGATAAATTCTCTTTAGTATACTTTTAACATGATAAGCCTATGTTCATGTGTATATGATAGACATAATGAAATAAACTCCCAAATCATAATAATGATGTAAGATGATAATTAATATTTCCAAAAGATTACTCTCCATAAAGATAAGAATAATCTATAAATTTGTGAATCATAGTACGAAGAACGATATTAGTACCTCCCATAAAAATCCACGTTAATAATGGTGAATTAGTTAGTTTATGTAATGAATCCTCTATGAATTGTTAACATACAAGATGAATTATGACTATGAATGGGGTCAATGAGAGGAAATTTTGGCCAACATTCTGGAAAGGGTTGTGAACCACTTACGATCCATGGGTGTCCACTTGTGGGCTGTAAGTCTAGCACGAAATGGGTGGATAGGGACCTTTTTAGTCGATTTTAATCCAGGTTTTTCTTCTTTGGCTATTTTTTCAAGACCTTGAACTGGTTTTTTCTCCTCCTCTCCACCTCCAGCACCAAGGTATATTCCTCCCATGTATTTAAAACTATTCCTAATCCTTTTAATTGTTAGTTATGAATCCCTAACATGATTCTACAACACGATCTTAAGGTTTTCAAGAAAAGTCTAATCAAGACTTCAAGAACTGAATTCTTGGAGTATCATTCTCAAACTAGGGTTCTTCATTGATTACTTGGGTAGAAATTAAAGTATATAAGGCTAATCCTTCATGTGGAAACCCTATTCTTCTCCACAACCATGTCTAAAGTCTTCGTTAAATTCTCAAAAGCAATGCTAGGGTTTATGCATAATTATATTTATGACTCTTTATTCTTCAAGTAGGTTCCATGGAAGTCTTTATACATGTTTCTTTGTTCTATTTCATGGCAAAGTTAATCTCTATAGCATGATATGAATCCTTGTATATGAATCTAAGAACATAGAAACTTATTACATTATGAAGTTTCTTGATTAATATGAACTTGTTAAAATCCCATGAATCTTGTATAACTTGTGACCCTTATGAAGTTGCATATCTAATGAACCCATATGTCTCATGAATCCTATGAAATCTATGAATCTAAGACTCTCATGAATCTTATGAAATTCCAAAGTATTAACCTTTATAATAATGTAATGTCTATGGTCTTTAAGACAAATTCTCTTAAGTATGTTTATAAAATGATAAGCCTATGTTCCTTTGTATATGTTTGATTTGATAACATAAACTCACTGATCATAATATCTGTGTCAATGATATAATAAATGTTCCCAAAAGCTTACTCTCCACAAAGATAAGAAGAATCTACAACTTTGTGAATCATAATACGATGAATGATACCATTCGTAATAGCCCATCTCGCTAGTGATTGTCATGCCCCGAGGCTACCCCTAGACGCAACACGGTGCTTAGTGTCACAAGTAACCCCAAGCTAACCTATGGCATGGTATATCTATACAATTTCAATTAAAACATGCACTATGCAGAAGCTAAAAACAATCTAGTATCTGAAGTGGGGAAAAGCCAAAAATGTCCGAGTATATAAAATATATAAGAGAGTATAATGAAGTCTGAAAACAACCCTAACAACTCAAGATAAATCTAGTTTACATCTGAAAGCCTCTAACTGATATGAGTTGTTGGGATATGCCCCCAACTAACTCTAGCAAGACTGAAACTGAAAAGTAAATACTGAAAGTAAAGCATGTCTATCATCCTCGAACCATGATGACTCACCAATGAAGCTGCTGAGTATGGATCAGAAGTCAAACTAAGCGTGTTCTGGATGCTAAGTGCCTGAACCTACATCATGAAATGATGTAGCACAAAAGTATGCGTTAGTACTTCAAAAGTATTGAGCACACGGGGTATGGACTAAACTAGATGACATAATAACTGAACATGGAAATATATATACTAAAGAATAATCTGAGAAGTAAGCTGAGATGCAATGACCAAATAAATATCATGAGTATATCATATACTGAACTGAATCACTGAATATAAGGTCAATGCAACATGAGTCTGACTATGGGAGATACTATTAACTGACATACCATAAGTTGAGCTAACTGTGGGGCCAACCTGTAACCTTGGATAGAAGGGTGTTCATACCTGATGTACCACCATTTTATGGCACTTTCGACGTTTCTAAACTAAGAACAATCGTACGTTTTCAAGCAACCGTCATTGTTTTTGATATTTTATGTTATGTTTTAAGGAAATAGGTACAAACACGGAAACAGAAGGAAATACGAGCAAAAAGACATTCTGGATAAGAGTGACGGCCTGAGTGACGGTCCATCACACATGTGATGGTCCGTCACAGTGACCGTCAAATGGAGGCAGCCCACTGCCTAGTGGTGACGGTTCCGGCGACGGTCCGTCAAGCCAGTGACGGGCCGTCAAGCCTGGCCGTCACCCCTAGGCAGTCCGCTACGCGGAATCCTAACATTTTTGGGACTTTGTTTCCTAGACTCCTATAAATACCCTATGTTAGGTTTATTTTATTTGTCAAGCTTTTTACAATAGTTCTCCCAATAGTTTTAGGAGAGATTTAGTCGAATTGGAGAGCAAGAAACACGTTTTCTACTTCTTGAATTCGTGTTCTTGATTGTTCTTGGGATCTTGGTTTCTTGTTCTTGGATAATTGAAGCTTGTTTTCATTATATTGTAAGAATCTTTTCTCTCTATTATGAATATGACTTTCTTCTCTTCTTCTTCTAGCATGATTAACTAAAACTCCCACAACTAGGGTTGTGGGAGCCATGGCAAAAGTAGCATTATAGATTTCGGGTAGCGACGGGTTCAATATATATGTTGTCATGTTGTTAATCATTCATTATTTAACGTTTTCTAGTGGTTGCAAACATTAGAACATGCCTAGGTTTAAATTTGCTTGAGTAAAGAGATTAAAATCGGGAAAACTTGATTAACGACGAGGATTCGAGACTACCAACTCTCGTCTTATGATTAATGCTGTAACTAGATTAATCTACTTGATGTTTAGGATTAAAATATAAATGCACACCTTTTCAAGTTCGAGAGAATTGAAGAGTAAATTCGTCTATTTGGTTGAGAAACATTTAGATGATACCATTAATTCAATCACATCGTGACACGCATATAGAACGAACCCAGTTAAGCCTAGGATCGACATTGTTACCAATGCCATGGTAAACACTTCCCTAGTTCTCTCTCCTATTGATTATCTCTCATACATTATTGCTTGTTTTTGTTCATGATTCGATCACACAAACCCCCCTAGTTACCGGAAACTATCGACCATTAGTCATCTAATTCACTAAAGACTTAACTTTCACCATATTCCCTGTGGGATCGACCCCAACCTCTGTTGGGTTCTATATTTGATAACGATCGCTTACGCTTCGTAATTGGAGTGGTACTTTGAGCGTTATCAAATTTTGGCGCCGTTGCCGGGGAATACGGTTGTTTATTAAGTCCGGTGTGTTTATTTGACTCTTAGTCATACTTTCCTGCTTTTACGTTTATTTGTTGTTTTTTTTTTGTTTTTGACAGGGTACAGAGTTGTGCATGCCAAGTACCCGGCGCTCGGGTGAATCAACATTACCTTACGACCCCGAGCTTGCTA
This sequence comes from Jaltomata sinuosa, assembly GCA_003996215.1. Taxonomy (NCBI): domain Eukaryota; kingdom Viridiplantae; phylum Streptophyta; class Magnoliopsida; order Solanales; family Solanaceae; genus Jaltomata; species Jaltomata sinuosa. The sequence continues at coordinate 109,227 of QJPP01007309.1, read as the reverse complement.
GAACATTAAGGCGGAATATGGCCGCATAACAAGAGGCAACAAGGCTCGCTGCAGAACTGCAGGCCCAACAAAATCTGAATGCTGGGGGTCTGCAGGACGATGTTATGATGAATGATGAGGATATCGACTTGGATGGAGTTGGCGCTATTGCTCTTCTACCGCTAGCGCACGGAGCCAAGTTCAGCATCACTAGCACGATGATCCAGCTGTTGAACTTGAGAGGAGTGTTCCGTGGTGCCGCTGGTGATGATCCAAACCAGCACCTGATGAATTTCGTGGGCATCTGCAAGTCGTTCGAGTTGCCTGGAGTGAGTCAGACAGCAATCAGGCTTAGGTTGTTTCCGTTGTCTCTGTCTGATGAGGCAGCATTGTGGTTGACAGAGCTGACCCCCGACTCTATCACAACTTGGGGAGAGTTGAAAGGAGCTTTCCTAGAAAGGTTCTTTCCTCCCTCTAGGATGATACAGTTGAGGGATGAAATTAGCAATTTCAGACAGCAACCTCACGAAGCGTTACATGAGACTTGGTTGCGGTTCAAGAAGAAGCTGACACAATGCCCGAACCATCAGTTGACCGACAACTTTTTGATGCAGACGTTCTATAGGGCACTGAATTCGGCTACCAAGCCGACGTTGGACAACGCAGCAGGTGGTGTATTCATGGGTCTCACTTTTGTTGAGGCCACAACTACTTTGGACAGGCTCACCAAAACCAACAGGGCCTGGCATACACGGGATACAGAGGTAGCAGCTAGCACTTATGCAGTTGGTATGTCAGCTGAGCAGTGCAGAAAAGAGGAGGAGCGCGACCAAGACATGGCGCATCTGAAAACGCAGTTGGACCTACTGACAAAGCACTTGTTTTCAGGAGGTATGGAGAAGGTAAAAGCTGTGGGTTCCCAAGGTAGAGCAACAAAGTTGGAAACTGATGAGGAGGCGAATTACTTGGGGTTTTTCTAGGCCAATGGCCAAGGAAACCAAGGTCGGACCTATCAGAAAGACAACTACTACGAAAAAGCTGGCTACAGAGATCGCGAGCAGGGAAACTGGAGGAATAACACCGATAGAGGTGGCTTGTATGTACCACCTGGTAATCGGGACAAAGCTAGCAACGAGGCAGGGACTTCCAAGCTAGAGAACATAATGGCGAAGATGCTGCTGAAGGTAGAATCGACTGACTCTGGGGTGAAGGAGATAAGGACTGAGTTATCAGCCATGAGTCAAATAGTGGAGGCGCATTCCACCTCGATTAAGCAATTGGAGCAGCAAGTGGGCTTAATCTCGGCATCTCTAAACCAAAGGAAGACAGGTACCTTGCCGAGTGACACGATTCAAAACTCGAGGAATGACGCAAGCTGTATGGCGATCACTACAAGAAGCGGCAAAATATTATCGGAATCACATCCGGTAATTCAGACTCAAGTTGAGGGTGATGACGCCAATGACAAAGAGGTTGAGGAGGCTACTCAAAAGCCCACAGATAAAAGTAAGGAAGCTGAAAAGCTTCCAACTATGATGCCTCGGCCACCGCCTCCTTTCCCACAACGCTTGAAGAAAAAAATGGAAGATGGTAAGTTCCTGAATTTCCTGACCATGCTCAAGCAGATATCAATAAACATCCCATTGGTGGAAGCGCTTGAACAAATGCCCGGATATGCCAAGTTCATGAAGGACATGATTACAAAGAAGAGGTCGGTAAGTTTCGAACCAGAAGACAATCTCCACCATTGCAGTGCAATTTCATCTAGATCGTTAGTGGACAAGAAGGAAGATCCCGGTGCTTTTACTGTTCCCTGTACCATTGGGAAGCTCAACTTCGGAAAAGCCTTATGTGATCTTGGTCCTAGCATCAACTTGATGCCGCTAGCAATCTATAAGCAACTGGGTTTGGGAGCTCCTAAACCAACGTCCATGAGAGTGTTGATGGCTGACCGTTCGGTGAAGCGACCGGTGGGAATACTGTCTGATGTGCTGGTAAAGATCGGTAAGCTTATATTCCCAGCTGACTTTGTGATCTTGGATTGCGAAGTGGATTTTAAAGTTCCCATAATCTTGGGACGACCTTTGTTAGCCACGGCTAGAGTGTTGGTTGACATGGAAAGAAATGAACTGACCTTCAGGCTAAACAATAAAGTTGTCAAGTTCGATGTGTCCAAATTGATGAAGCAACCAAGTGACATGAGGGTGGTCGCGGTCGTCAATGTTATTGAGGAAGTTCCTGCGGATGTGCATCTCGAGGAGAAGGGTATGGTTGAGACCCGAGCTGTTATGAGAACAAAGTTGGGATCGCAAAAAGAGAAACCTGTAGAGGAAGGCGGTCAAAATAGATCAAGAAAACAAAAACAGAGCAAGAGAATCTGCAAATAAAGAGCGAAGAAGTTGTCGCGACTAGCTATGGAGCAAATAAAAGAGGAAGCTGGAACGCAACATGAGGTTGTCGCATGCACACACTCCATCGAGTTCTCCTGCTTTGGAGACCCTGGCGGTCTCCAGCATCATGACAGAATCTGACTCCTATGGACTTCACAGGTATTCCTTATTCTCACAGTTTTAGTTTTCACATGTATGCATTGGGGATAATGCATGAGTCTAAGTTAAGGGTGTTGGGAAACCTGTGAGTCACCACCGAGGGTTTTTGTTTCCGAGTTCTTTTCCCTCCGATGTGCTATCTAGTAGAACCGGCATGTTTAGGTTGTCGTTTAAATTTTTTTCTAGTGTCTATAGCAAGCATCATGGCATTCTTTTTGACTAAAAGGAGCCCCCTCTGAAAATTTTCTGGTTTTGTACCTATGGTTGAAACGATTGACTGTCTGGATCCTTGGATGTCATTGTGTGGTTATGATTGGAATAAGTATGTTAAGACGAGTTGTTGTCTTGATAGTTGGTAGTGGTATGGTTTCTTGGTGCCAAGTGTGTGTGAGCGTATTGTTATAAACTCTTACTCTGTGCATGCATCTAGAACTTACCCGGTCTATTTTGTTAAAGTTTGAAGTTGGTTGCTTAGGAAAGGATCACAGGCCCTTTTTGTCTGCAGTCCACTTAACCTATAAGACCGTCCAAACGTAAATAATCCCTTTGATCCCTGTTTGAGCCATAATAGACCATGTTCTTTCAATAACCCGTCACCGTTCCTGTTTAACTTTGAATCCCTGTTTTGGCCCTGGTCCGCCTTGGACATCGTGCACCTCAACTCTGGCAATCAGCCTAAGTTGAGGGTGGCTACTATAGAGATAAATGAGAAGAAAAATAGGATGGATAAGTTTGGTTGTGGATAGAATGAAAATTCCGGGTGTGTGTCTAAGAAAAAGAAGATAAAGAAACGAAAAACAAAAAGAGATGAAAAAGAACGAAAAAGAAATAAAAAGAAGTGTCAAAATAAAGAGGCCGCACCTGTAGCTAGAAAGAAGGGAAGAAGGAGGTGAATAAAGGATGGACAAAGTAAAGTTATGTGGAAATAGTAGGTCGGTGATTCCAAGGAGGGTTCAGTCACTATTCCCCAAACGTATCCTACCTGCACCCGAAGCCTCATTACAAGCCTAAACAAGTCCTGTAGTGATCCTGAGCGGCTTTCTGAAGAACTGAAATAGAGTAGTAAGGGCAAGCTTATGGTATCGCATGTGCATTGTTTGAAATCGTTTGTGAGTGTGAGCGCCTTACCTAGTCCTAAATCTTGTGTGTGGGACTTCTTTGTGGTGAGGGCACCAAGACTTCTGTATTGTCTATTGACTGTTAGGATAGCTGTGCGTGTGTATGCATAATGTTCTATCATATCGGAATGACATGTTTGGATCCTTGCAAGTTAATGTTTCATACATTTGCGTGATACTAGGGAGCTTGATTTAAAATTGAATAAGCATTGAATAACCATGAGTTGCTAGAGACACGAGTTGTTTTCTTAGTTGAGTCGTCGTATTATTGTTTTTGTGTCATGTTGCTTGAGGACAAGCGAACGTTTTAAGTTGAGGGTGTTGATGTGCCGCCATTTTACGGCACTTTCGACGTCTCTAAACTAAGAACAATCGTACGTTTTCAAGCAACCGTCGTCGTTTTTGATGTTTTATGTTATGTTTTCAGGAAATAGGTACAAACACAGAAATAGAAGAAAATACGAGCAAAAAGACATTCTGGATAAGAGTGACGGCCTGAGTGACGGTCCGTCACACATGTGACGGTCCGTCACAGTGATCGTCAAGTGGAGGTAGCCCACTGCCTAGTGGTGACGGTTCCGGCGACGGTCCGTCAAGCCAGTGACGGGCCGTCAAGCCTGGCCGTCACACCTAGGCAGTCCGCTACGCGGAATCCTAACGTTTTTGGGACTTTGTTTCCTAGACTCCTATAAATGCCCTATGTTAGGTTTATTTTATTTGTCAAGCTTTTTACAATAGTTCTCCCAATAGTTTTAGGAGAGATTTAGTCGAATTGGAGAGCAAGAAACACGTTTTCTACTTCTTGAATTCGTGTTCTTGATTGTTCTTGGGATCTTGGTTTCTTGTTCTTGGATAATTGAAGCTTGTTTTCATTATATTGTACGAATCTTTTCTCTCTATTATGAATATGACTTTCTTCTCTTCTTCTTCTAGCATGATTAACTAAAACTCCCACAACTAGGGTTGTGGGAGCCATGGCAAAAGTAGCATTATAGATTCCGGGTAGCGACGGGTTCAATATATATGTTGTCACGTTGTTAATCATTCATTATTTAACGTTTTCTAGTGGTTGCAAACATTAGAACATGCCTAGGTTTAAATTTGCTTGAGTAAAGAGATTAAAACCGGGCAAACTTGATTAACGACGAGGATTCGAGACTACCAACTCTCGTCTTATAATTAATGCTGTAACTAGATTAATCTACTTGACGTTTAGGATTGAAATATAAACGCACACCTTTTCAAGTTCGAGAGAATTGAAAAGTAAATTCGACTATTTGGTTGAGAAACGTTTAGATGATACCATTAATTCAATCACATCGTGAAACGCATATAGAACGAACCCGGTTAAGCCTAGGATCGACATTGTTACCAACGCCATGGTAAACACTTCCCTAGTTCTCTCTCCTATTGATTATCTCTCATACATTATTGCTTGTTTTTGTTCACGATTCGATCACACAAACCCCCCCTAGTTACCAAAAACTATCGACCATTAGTCATCTAATTCACTAAAGACTTAACTTTCACCATATTCCCTGTGGGATCGACCCCAACCTCTGTTGGGTTCTATATTTGACAACGATCGCTTACGCTTCGTAATTGGAGTGGTGCTTTGAGCGTTATCAATACCTTACCAAGGGTACGAACAAGTCTGACGTGGATCCACTAAACTGTTGTCCACAAGGGACAAGGGTGTCAAGTCTAATCTGACGGGTGACCCCTTTAGAAATTACGATGGCTCCATAGTTCTGGGACTCAGGAATTTCTGCTTAAGTTCTCAATCTAAACTGGCGGTGAGACTTCATCCCTTCATTCGCTCGGTACTAAGTTTACTTCCAACTGAATATAAAGCTAAAAATGCAACTGTCATACTGGATAGCTCAAAACACTGATATAATCTGAGAATGCAATATACATTTACTGAAAGATATGACATACGAATTCTGAAACATGATTGTCTGACTAATCTTCCTAGCAAGTATAATTTATGAAATACTAAAATTAACACAAGTTAGGGTTTCTTAGTTCTACAATGACTATGCTAATTCTCAAAGAAATATGAAATAGATATCAATGTAAGCAGTAGAATTTGAATTATAATGAATCCCTAAGGTTTAGGAACCCTAGGTCTGAATAATTCATGGAGAAGTGAAGAACTAACTGAATTCTAGGGATCTAATGGGTTAAAGGAACCTACTAGTGAAATCCCACATACCTGGAGAAGAAACTATGGTGGAATCCTTTGGATTTTGGTGATGAACTTGAAGGAGACCTCTGCTTGTTCTTGAGAGAAAACTATCGCCTCTTTTGTTTGTTTTCTTTCTAAGTATGATGATTCTAGGAGAATAGAGGTTTTAGGTAGTTTTTGGCTAATTAACTAGGCTTAGAATAACCAAAACATCATAGCCCAGGCATTAAAACAGGTAGGAAAAGTCCAAAATACCCCTGGGAAATTTAAAAGAACTCTACTAAAAATTGCAACTCAGGGATCACGGCTTGTTTGATGGATCGTAGACCTGGACGATGGGTCATCAACTGAGTCGTGGTCCTGACTAGGGGTCATGTGGTTCTTTGATCTAAGGGAACCACGACTCCATAGGACGGACCGTATCCTGAACGATGATTTGTCATGTGGCTTATGGTTCCTGGGAGTTTAGTCTGGTATGAGGATTTCATGGGTCAAGGGACAAACCATATTTCTAAAGTACGGCCAGTAACCCGACTCGTGGTTTCTGGGACAAGGGCTAAGGGTCTCTAAGGTTCAGGTTCCACGAGTCCATAGGATGGACTGTGGTCCTGAATGACGATTCATCATGCGACTCATGGTTGCCGAGCCCTAGACTGATGGTCCTCTGATTAAGGGGAATCCACGGTTGATAGGATGGACCGTGGTTCTAAACTACGGTCCGCAATTTTTACTGTGGTTTTAAGTAACGGAATTGGTACTTCTTTAATCTTTGGATACACAAATCAAATAATGTTTTGTGGTCCTGGACTATGGCTCGTGATTTGACTCGTGGTTCCTAAAGCATGAATTATGGGTCTACTAGAAATGGGAATTACGGTTGAGACGACAGACCGTGGTTCCTAACTACGGTCCATGATCTTAACTGTGGTTCCTGGAAACTTAAATTTTTCGGAAATTTTCCTGTTGACTACAATGCAGTAGCTGGTTCAGATCTTGGGGTGTTACAATATCTCCCCCTTGGGGTCATTCATCCTTGAATGAAGACTAAACAAGCTGAGTTTGGAGGGAAGGAGTTGTGATCCCTACCAATTGAGTACTAGAAATTGATATATTTCTGGATGTAGTCCCATGGGCAAGCATATGCTGATATGCAAGGATAACCGAGGGAACATGATACTGGGACTGGAATACATAAGAGAAAACTGAGAAGCTGGAGAGGAACTATTACTACAAGCTGAAACTGAATCGGAAGGAAAGAGGTGAGGGTACTTGGCCATCATGGCTGCTTCTGCTTCCCAAGTAGCTCCTTCTACGGACTGATTTCTCCACAAAACTTTTACTGAAGCGACTTCCTTATTTCTCAAACTACAAATTTGATGGTCAAGAATATCAACTGGAACCTCCTCATAGGTGAGGCTATCCTTCACAACCACACTCTCCAAGGGCACTATCGCTGTTGGATCACAAACACACTTCTTCAACAAAGAAATGTGAAAGACCGGATAGACCGATGCGAGTTTTGCTGGCAACTCTAATTCATAGGCCACATTACCAATCCTCTTCAAGATTTTGTAAGGACCTACATATTGGGGAATGAGCTTTCATTTCTTGACAAATCTCATCACTGCTTTCATGGGTGACACCTTTAGGAAAACCAAATCATCGATCTCAAACTCTAAGTCCCTTCTCCTCACATCTGCATAGGACTTTTGATGACTCTGAGCTATTTTCAATCTTTCTCTAATGATATGAACTTTATCCATAGCCTCATGTACCGAATCTGGTCCAACCAAGGCTGCTTCACCTACTTCAAACCAACCAAAAGGTGATCTACACCTACGCCCATAGAGTGCCTCATATGGGGCAATCTGAATACTGGAGTGAAAACTGTTATTGTAGGCAAATTCTATGAGAGGCAGGTGATCATACCAACTACCCTTGAAGTCGATCACAGAAGCTCTCTACATGTCCTCTAAGGTCTGGATGGTATGATCTGCCTGACATCCATCTGCGGATGAAAAGTTATGCTAAGATTCACCTGAGTACCAAGACCTTTCTGAAATGATCTCTAGAAATGTGATGTGAACTGAGGACCTCTATCTGAGATAATAGACAAGGAAACCCAATGCAACCTGACTATCTCACTGATGTAGAGCCTGGCATAATTCTCCGCTTAATCTATAGTCTTGACAGCCAAAAAGTAAGCTGACTTAGTGACTCTGTCCATTATCATCCAAATAGAGTCATGCTATTTGCGAGTACAAGGTAAACCGGTAATGAAATCCCTGTTTACCACTTACCACTTCCAAGTAGGAATACTAATCTCTTGAGTCACACCTCCTGGTTTCTGATGTTCTACTTTAACCTGCTGACAATTGGGACACGTAGCCACAAAATTTGTGATGTCCGTCTTTATGTCGTTCCACCAATAGACTTACCATAGATCATGGTACATCTTAGTGGCACTCAGATGAATGAAATATCTAGAAATATGGGCTTCTGTAAGGATCTTCTGCCTCAACTCACCCACCTTAGGAACACATAAGCGACCCTGATAACGAAGCACACCATCTCCCCTTTGAGAGAAAACCTCAACTCTCTGCTAATGAACTGCACCCTTTAGCTGAAGAAATATAGGGCCACTATCCTATTTCTCCATAACCTCTGCTACCAATGAAGATTCTGATCAATTCTGGACTATCACACCACCATTAGACGTGTCCATAAGGCAAACTCCTAAGAAAGCAAGCCAGTGAACATCTCTGGCTAATTCTTTCTTCTCTTCATCAACATGTGACAGACTACCCATAGATAGTCTGCTGAGAGCATCAGTCACTACATTGGCCTTACCCAGATGGTAAAGCATATTCATATCATAATCTTTGAAGAGATCAAGCCATCTTCTCTAATGAAGATTCAACTTTTTCTGGGTAAACACATATTGGGGGATCTTATGATCTGTGAACACATCAACATGAACACCATAAAAGTAGTGTCTCCAAATTATTAGGGCAAACACAATTGCTGCATGTTCGAGGTCATGAGTAAGATAGTTCTTCTCATGGATCTTAAGTTGTCTGGAAGAATAAGCTATGACCTTACCTTGCTGCATCAAAACACAACCTAGGCCGACCTTGGACATATAGCAAAAGCCACATAACCATCTGAACCCTTTGGTAGAGTTAAGACAGGAGCTGTAGTCAACCTGGTCTTCAGTTCTAAGAAACTTTTCTCACACTCATCTGACCACTGGAACTTGACCTTCTTCTGAGTCAACTTGGTCAATGGGGTAGCTATGGATGAAAATCCTTCAAAAAACCTCCTGTAGTAACTGGCCAAACCCAAGAAACTCCTGATATCAGTCAGAGAGGTGGGTCTAGGCCATTGCTTTACTGCCTCAATTTTCTAAGAATCCCATTGGATCCCTTCGCTGGATACCACATGACCAAGGAAAGAAACAAACTGCAACTAGAATTTACATTTGCTGAACTTAGCGAATAGCTGGCAATATTTGAGAGTTTGCAGAAAAACCCTTATATGAGTCGCACGCTCTTTATCATTCCGGGAATAAATGAGGATATCGTTAATAAAGACGATGATGAACAAGTCCAAATACTATCTGAACACCCTGTTCATTAAGTCCATGAAAGCTGTAGGAGCATTGGTTAGTCTAAAAGACATGACTACAAATTCATAGTGACCATACCGAGTCCTAAAGGCTGTCTTCGGGATATAACTATCTCTGACTCTGAGCTGATGATAGCCAGATCTGAGGTCTATCTTAGAAAAGTAACTAGCGCCCTGAAACTGGTCAAACAATTCATCAATCTTGGGGATAGGATATTTATTCTTGATTGTGACTTTGTTCAACTGACGGTAGTCAATGCACATCCTGAGGGAATCATCCTTCTTTCGCATGAAAAATACTGGAGCACCCCATGGAGAGATTCTGGGTCTGAATAAGCCCTTATCTAAAATGTCTTTCAGTTGTTCTTTTAATTCCTTAAGCTTAGATGGAGCCATTCTGTAAGAAGGAATTGAAATAGGCTGGGCATCCTCGATAAAGCTATATTTCGAAGTCAATTTCTCGCTCGGGAGGAACTCCGGGAAGATCTTCTGGAAACACTTCTGGAAACTCATTTACTATAGGGACTGACTCATGAGTTAGGGTCTCGGAGTTTGAATCCTTTACCCAAACAAGATGATAGATATACCCTTTGGAAATCATTTTTTTGGCCTTAAGGTAGGAGATGAATCGACCCACAGGCACTGAGCTACTACCCTTCTATTATAAGACTGGCTCATTTTGAAACAGTAACTGAATGATCCTAGTTCTGTAATCGACTGAGTCATAATAGGAATGTAACTAATCCATGCCTAGGATAATATCAAAGTCAGTCATTTCTAACTCTTCAAGATCGGCCGAGGTAACTTTCTGGGAAACTGTGAGAGGGTAATTTATGTATACCTGTCTAGCTATAACTTGGTCACCAATTGGAGTAGAGACTGAGAAAGGTTCTGAGAGGATTTTTGTACTGACACCGAAGCTTACTGCTATAGATGGAGTTATAAAGGAAAGTGTAGCCCTTGTATCTAACAATGCATAAATATTCAAATGGAAGACTTGCAACGTACCCGTGACCACATGGTGAGAATCCTCCTGGTCCTGTCGAGTTTGAAGGGCATATAACCTATTCTAGAATAGACCACCACCTGTACCAGATGAGGCACCCTGCTGGGTGGGGTGACCTGCTGGAGCAGCTGCAGAGCTGACCTGGTTCTACGAATGAGTATCCCTGCCCTTATGAGAATTTTTAAGGCACTCTCTCATCCTGTGGCCTGGCTTACCATACCCAAAGCAATTTCCACTACCTGCCATGCACTTACCCTGATGGTTCTTACTGCACTTCTTACACACTGGGTGAGTGCGCCCAATAGTAACTGTACCTTGGGATTTAGAGCCAGACGCTCTATCCCATCAATCCTACTTGAAGTTAGGCACTAGGGTATTGACAAAATATGGAGCTGGAGCTAAATTCTTCTGATGGAACTGAGAGCGGTTGCCACCCTCTAACCTCTGTCGAGAGTAGCTAAAGTCACCTGTCCTAGCTCGCTTATTATCTCCTCCCCTTTCTTTGATCTTCTCCTCCTTAATCTGTTGAGAATAAGTGACCAACCTGGAGATGTCCATTTCCTTAATAAGCATGACGGTCTTGCTTTTCTTGACCAAACCATCGGACACCACAAATATGAACTTGCTAATACGAGCTCTAAAGTCAGCTACTATCGCTGAAGCATACTTAGATAGCTGTGTGAACTTGAGAGCATAGTCCTTCAAGTTCATGTCATTCTGCTTTAGATTAATGAATTCCTAAACCTTGGCTTCACTGAGCTCTAGTGGGATGAACCAGTCCAGAAAATTAGTCTTGAAAAGATTCCAACTCACGAGACCTGCATTTGTACCACAAGATTCTTTCCACTGCTGGTATCAAGTGTAGGCCACTCCCTTCAATTGATAGGAGGACAAATCTGCATCCTTAACTGGAGTGACACCCATAATGTCTGTCAGCTTCTGAATATTATCAAAAAACTCTTATGGATCCTCTTCTGACTTAGACCCATGAAATTCTGGAGGGTTCATCCGTGTGAAGTCCTGAATTCTTGCTGCAACAGCGTTAGTCTGAGGTAGAGCTGGTGTTGCAGCTTGCTGATTAACCTGGGTGGTCATGGCCTGAGCAAGCACTTGGAAAGTATCCCTGAATTCGGCATGCATGACTTTCTCATTCAATGGGTCTGCTGGAGTTGCTGGTGCTGGCTGATTCCTAGTGTTAGCTCTTCTAGGAGGCATTTTTCTGAAATGCGAAGAGCATGAGTTAGAATAGAAGCAGATTAAATAGAGTTTATACTCTATAGCACGAGCTGGAAAAGGAAGAAGGGAAGTTGTTCCTAATGACACCTCATAGCTCCTCCCTCATAAGTGTGGCGCGTTTCACACCCATGAAGAAGAATCTACTCGATGCGGCTTTCAGACACCCTAGGACACTTAAACCTGATGCTCTGATTCCAAGTTTGTCTCGCCCTGAGGCTACCCCCTAGATGCAACACGGTGCTTAGTGTCATAAGTGACCCCAAGCTAACCCATGGCATGGCATATCTATACATTTTCAATTAAAACATGCACTGTGCGGATGCTAAAAACAATCTAGTATCTGAAGTGGGGAAAATCCTAAAATGTCTAAGTATATAAAATACATAAGAGAGTATAATGAAGTATTAAAATAACACTAACAACTCAAGCTAAATCTAGTCTACATCTGAAAGCCTCTAACTGATATGAGTTGCTGGGACATGCCCCCAGCTAACTCTAGAAAGACTGAAACTAAAAAGTAAATACTGAAAGTAAAGCATGTCTATCATTCTCGAACCATGAGGACTCACCAATGAAGCTGTTGAGTATAGACCAGAAGTCAATGTAAGTGTAGTCTGGATGTTGAGCGCCTGAACCTACATTATAAAATAATGTAGCACAAAAGTATGCGTTAGTACTTCGAATGTACTGAGCACACGGGGTATGGACTAAACTGGATGACATAATAACTGAACATGGAAATATATATACTGAAGCATAATCTGAGAAATAAGCTGAGATGCAATGACCAAATAAATATCATGAGTATATCACATGCTGAACTTAATAACTGAATATAAGGTCAATGCAACATGAGTCTAACTGTGGGAGATACTATTAACTGACATACCCCAACTTGAGCTAACTATGGTGTCCACCTGTAACCCTAGATGGAAGGATTTTCATACCTTACCAAGGGTATGAACAAGTCTGACGTGGATCCACTAAACTATTGTCCACAAGGGACAAGGGTGTCAAGCCTAATCTGACGGGTGACCCCTTTAGAACCTACGGTGGCGCCGTAGTTCTGGGACTCAGGGATTAATGCTAAAGTCTCATCCTAAACTGATGGGTAAGCCTTCATCCTTTCATCCACTCGGTACTAAGTTTACTCCCAACTGAATATAAAGCTAAAAATTCAACTTTCATACTGGATAGCTCAAAACATTGATATAATTTGAGAATGCAATATACATTTACTGAAAGATATGGCATTCATATTCTGAAACATGATTGTCTGACTAATCTGCCTAGCAAGTATAATTTATGAAATACTGAAATTAACAAAAGTTAGGGTTTTTGAGTTCTACACATGACTATGATAATTCTCCAAGAAACATGAAATATATATCAATGTAAGCAGTAGAATTTGAATTACAATGAATCCCTAAGGTTTAGGAACCCTAGGTCTGAACAATTCATGGAGAAGTGAAGAATTGACTTAATTTTAGGGACCTAATGGGTGAAAGGAACCCACTAGTGAAATACCACATACCTGGAGAAGAAACTACGGAGGAATCCTTTGAATTTTGGGGCAGAACTTGAAGGAGACCTCTGCTTGTTCTTGAGAGAAAACTGTCCCCTCTTTTGTTTCTTTTTCTTTCTAAGTCTGATGATTCTAGGAGAATAGAGGTTTTAGGTAGTTTTTGGCTAATTAACTAGGCTTAGAATAACCAAAACATCATAGCCCAGGCATTAAAAGAGGCAAGAAAAGTCCAGAATACCCTTGTGAAATATAAAAGAACTCTGCTGAAAATTGTGACTCAAGGATCTCGGCTTGGTTAACAAACTATTGTCTTGGACGATGGGTCATCAACTGAGTCGTGGTCCTATCTAGAGGTCTTGGGGTTCTCTGATCTAAGGGAACCACGACTTTACAGGATGAACCATACTCCTGAATGATGGTTCGTCATGTGGCTCGTGGTTCTTGGGACTTTAGTCTGGTGTGAGGATTTAACGGGTCAAGGGACGGACCATATTTCTGAAGTACAGTCCGTAAACTTAATGGTGGTTTCTGGGACAAGGGCTAAGGGTCTCTGAGGTTCAGGTTCCATGAGTCCACAGGATGGACCGTGGTCCTGAATGATGATTCATCATGTGACTCGTGGTTGCTAAGCCCTAAACTGATGGTCCTCTGTTTAAGGGAAAACAACGGGTGACAAAATGAACCATGGTTCTAAACTATGGTCCATGATTCCATCCGTGGTTCTGAGTTAAGGAATTGTTACTTCTCTAATCATTGGATCAACGAATCAAATGATAGTCCATGGTCCTAGACTACGGCCCGTGATTTGATTGTGGTTCCTGGAGCATGAAGTATTAGTCTACTGGAAATGGGAATTATAGTTGAGATGACGGACTATGGTTCAAAACTACAGTCCGTGATATTAACCATGGTTCTTAGAAATTTTAAACTTTTCTAAACTTTTTTTGCTGAGTATAGTCCAGTAGCTGGTTCAGATCCTGGGGTGTTACAATGATATTGTCTGCTCTGGGCCTAGGCCTGCATGAATTTAAAATATACCACTAGGGTGTAAGGACTGCTTACATATATACCTAACATCTCTCCTGTATTTTGTCGATGTGTGACTTCTAATCCTAATATGGGGGTGTCATATATACCATCTCTTATGAACTCAGCATCTTTGCTGAGGTTTGCCCCACCATATAGGATTTTCCTAGACTCAGGACTAAGGTTTTCCCTGCCTTACCGGTATTTCCTAAGCTCATTTTGAACTCTGTCCCACATCGACAAAGCTGACACATAAGTGGATCTGATACCATTTTTAATAGCCCAAAGCTGATAATATCTCTAGTAGGAAAGGCCATTATTCTAACTTCTTTAGGCTTGGCTTACTAAATGTTAGACTTAACTTACCAACCAAATATGAATGGTGATTTGACTTGCTAACCTTAATTTTATACCTTCTAAAGCTTGATTAGTGATCACAATACAAAAGGGAAACTCACCAAAAGAATAACTTACATTTTGTTTGCAAAAATCAGATTTTTTATGAGAAAGCGACTTGACTCGTCATAACGTATCACTTAGTTCCTCAAGACTTTTTTAGTTAACAAATAACTCCCTTACAGTACAATACTAAAATTCATTCTTTTGGAACATTAGAGTTCCATTTCTAGATTCATGTCGATAAAAATAAATTAGCCTTGATGTACCTCATTTCTTCTGATGATTACGCTTATTATGGCTTGGCCTTTACTTTATTAAGTAAATATACAATACAATTTTATAATAAAGCTAATATTAGCTCTTGAACTTGATGCAACTTTTCCAAAATAGTAGCTAAACATTTCCCAGGCAAATTTACATATTTGCGTTAGTTAAATGGGGTATTGCCACACCTTTATCCCCTATTTCAATACAACACACACACACAAACCTTCTTCCTCCAACCATACAAAATGTATTAAACATCCCCTACAAGACTTTTGATCGTTGTCCCGTGAGTTCTTAACAATAATTCAACAAATTTCTCCACTTGAACTTCCATACAAAAAGATGATTTTGGGTAGAATACTTATCACACTTGGAGTTATATTTTTTTCCTCTTATTCTTGAAGTCTTTAAGAGATTAAGTACTCTCTACACATACACTAACAAGAGAATAATAAACCTCTTAATTGTTACACAATTTTGAGTGTCCAATGTTATTGAAAGGGGATGCCATATTTTATAAACTTTTCACCGCATGACTCTCTAGATATATGTTGAAGATTAATATCAAAATCATAAGTGATTTAAATTATTTTAATCCTGAAGAAATCTTGAAGTCTAAGAACCCTAAAGGAGCTAAGGGACTGCCACCAAGAGCAAGAAGAGAGGAGAGAGTCCTAGGATTTATTTCCAGGTTTTTGTGATGAATATTGATCAATATATGGTTTATATAAGGGGACCTCTTTGGTCGAATT
Organism: Jaltomata sinuosa; assembly: GCA_003996215.1. Taxonomy (NCBI): domain Eukaryota; kingdom Viridiplantae; phylum Streptophyta; class Magnoliopsida; order Solanales; family Solanaceae; genus Jaltomata; species Jaltomata sinuosa. The sequence continues at coordinate 93,552 of QJPP01007309.1, read as the reverse complement.
TTTGGAATGGTTTTGGGCCAAAATAGGTCAAGAAAGTTGGGCCAAGATTTGCCTTTGTTTGGGCCACAAATGGGTTCTATTTTGTGGCTGATTTTAGGGTTATCTTTGGTCAGAATATGGTCAGTATTGGTGGCTACTTTTGTACTTGTTTGAGATAGATTAAGTTTCACTTTGTTGGGCCAACTTTGAGCTTTATTTGGGCTACCATTAGGTATAATAATTCATGTAAGCGCGTCCCACAATCGTCCCTCCTAACTTGATTTATTAGCATAAGTAGGTGATGCACCTACTTGTAATTTTTTAGCTTAAAAAGGTTGAGCATGTACCTCACTTGTTTAATTTTATTTTCCAAACCTTCATCCTTATACTTTGACTTAACACTTATTGTAATGACCTGTTCTGTCGTTACTGAAAATATCTGGAATAAAGGCATACAATCTCATTCATCATAGGTGTTTGGATAAATTCCTTGGTATGTGAGTGCATTAGTTATGAATTAAGGTCATACAATGCTCCTAGCAAAAAATTAATTTGAAAGTGTCCTTACCGATTTAGTTTCGGACTAAGTTTAAACTAAGGTCAACCTCAAATGAGTACTCATCCTAAAATAGAAGGAGTAATATGGACTAATACCCACCAAATTAAAGATCTTTGAGTCTTCTTTCCAATGCCATCAACCGTTTGTTAATTTCCTTACCGAGTAAAATAATATGACTATTCTACTGAATACTATTCATGTTGAAAAGCTGAGGCCACCGTAGCGGATTTAGGTCGCTATAGCAGGGCCGCTATAACAGGAATTTTTCCCAATTTAGCAGGACAATAGCTGTTTATAAGCTTATTTTGATGGGTTTCAGTCCATAAACTCCAAAATTTCATTCCTAAACTCTAGAGAGGTGATTTGCTCTTGGTTGGGGTGGAAATCCTTCATTGAGGTAAGATTTTTACTCCCTTTTAACATCGTTTAATCCATTCATCTTCTAGAATCATTAGAATGAGGAAATTATGGTAAAATTCTTGTGGTTTAGAACCCTAGATTCATGAAATTGTGGAGAAAACCTATGGGTATGAATATTTTCACCTAGAACTAATTTTAGATTGTAAATTAACTCTTCCTAGTATGAAATATGGTTCAAAAGCATGAACTTTGACAGTTGGAGATCTTGAGTTCAATAAAGGTGGGCCCTTTTGCTTTAAAACTCTATTAATGGAGTTGGGTTGAGTTTGATAAAACTAATTTGATGATTAACTGACCCTTGGGTAATTATGTAGATCGTAAATAAGAGTAGAACTTGTGGGTTTCAATTTCTAAAGTGATTGTTTAAAGAGTAGTTTATTAATTAATCTTATAATTATTGTTATTAAATGATTTAGCCTTCGGAGACGTGAAGAAGAAGAAAGATCATCAGTGGCATAGCTTACTTGTTGCAGCAGCTTGGCACCCAAGTAGGTTATGGTTTATGAGTAGTAGATTGTGGTTAGAAATCATGCTCATAATGTAGATTTGATGGGAGAAATCATGCTTAAGCCTATGTCACAGAGTTTGATGGATAAAACATGTGATTAATGTAATAAGAACCTAATTATGTGTTGATATATTAATATATGAATCCTTGATGGGTGTTTTGTGTTTGTATGACTCTGTGGTGGATTGTAATGTGAATTATGTTATTATAGATGATAAGGAGATTGTGTGAACTTATAATCTAGTGATTCAGCCTAATTACCATAAGGATGAACTTGGCATTATGTGTGTTTAGAATACAGGATAATCTTGCTAAGGTTACTAATGAGAACTGATTATGGTATGAGGAGGCAGTCACATAATTTATGAGCCAAAGGTCAAGTTAGGCCGAGGGTTAGAAATTAAAAGGTATAAAGGTGTATGACTTCAACTAGATTGTAGTTGAATAGAGTTAAATGATTGGCTAATGGAGTAAGGTCTTGAACCTAGTAATGACTTGAATGTAAAGGTTGCTAGATAATAGCGAAATTCCTTGTCTCGGTATAAATAATGAAATATGGGATTAGCGATTGAATTTATGCGTGTGGACCTAGAGTTTAGACTCTATTGGATTGAATGTGCACTCCTGAAATGAATACTTGAAATTGATGACTATGGCTTGATTTACTTACTTGAATATTCCAGGGGTTACTCTTTGGACATGCTATGATGGATAAAACAATGAATCATGTCTACGAGTGATTTGGTGTGTTGATGTATGATTATTGTTTATATGAAACCATTAACTCGAGTTAACCAAGTTGTCACCCCCCAAACTAGGGGAGGCGCGACTGGAACTCAATACCTTATTCGACTGAGTTAGAACTGAAACATTCTAACTGACTCAATTGTGGTCCCAAAGAGGTCGGGCAGCATAACATCTGAAATACTAAGCCAGGACCATTAAGGTCATAACCTTAATAAAAGCAAGTCATATAGACGAAGGTAGACAATCCAAAAATAATAAAGTACTAGCTGGCCGACGAGGCTGCGACTAAAGATATACATACATACATATATATACATGCCAAGCCTATGTGGCTAGAGACTGGTAGCTGCAAAAAGAAACCCAGAATACTGCATCCATAATAGCCTCTAAGAGTCTCATAAGAACTAGTTGGGGCAAGGCCCCAGCTATACCCAAATTGTACAACAAAAGTAAACATCCTATGAAATCTCCAGGAAGAGGTGGAGCTTACTAACTCATCGCAAAACCCTGAGTCCTACCGGAGGGGTTGATCAGAATCCCTACCTAGACCTACACACACAAAACACAAATACATCTTCCCAAGGCAACAACATGTCAGTATGAATAAAAATGTACTGGTATATAAGGTGGAAAGTAGAATTATAAATAACTGCTGTAAAAAGGCTAATAGAGATTCCACCTGAAACTGTAAGTCTAATAGCCTCTCTGGCTGACATCTGACCTTATAGAAATCAAATATGCATGGTATGCTTGTGTAATCATATATCGTTAATACGTATACATATACCAATGCAAATGCATGTCATACCTAACGAAATTCTAACAATAGTGGTGTCTTCCAGTAGCTAACCAGCATCATATTTGCCAACTTGTGGCCATCTATGTCTCATACGTATAAATATAGGCAATAGACCTCATAGCTCCCAATTATAGCTCGAGAGTAGAATGCATAGCATGTCATGTTATGAATTTATAATGTAAGAATATCATCACAATCATGTTTCCAATTTCGGCCCGCTAGTACTCTTTATTCTTATAATCTCGTAATCACTTTCGTGTAACATGTAAATACCTCGTAGAACCTCATGCGCTATTAGAATAAACTTGAACACTTAACTCGACTTTAGAAAGGTAACTTAAACCTGTGGATATTCATAAAGAGCTTAAGGTGCTTTACTTAGTTTCTATGTATGTTTCCCTAATAGTTTGTAAGAGAAAGTCTTTCAAAAACCATGTCCTTTATTAGTTTAAACATACGAGCTACATTTGAGAGTTTTTGAAATAGACGTATTATTTTAAAGTTTTACAAAAAAATACTTTAGCGAGGAAGGAGGACTGGTTGCAAATTCTTAATGTTCCTTCATAATCTTTTTAAGTCACATCACCCAAAAAAGAATAAGAATTCATACATATGGACATGAAGTCAAGGAAGTAAACAAAACAATATATAGATACTGAATACCCTATATAACCAAATGAGTGAAATATCAACATAATTGAATCATTAAAATACTTCACCTGCGATTCCAATGCCTTTCACAGAAAGTCTTTCAAGAAATAGAAAAGTGAAATATCACATTTGACGATTTAGAAGTTTTCTGGAATTCGTGTTCAAAGAAAGGACGAAGCTTAGCCTTAACATACCTTTTAACCAAAGCTCGAAGGTGTCTCTATGAAGCTTGACCAACCAATGTAATGCAATAATTGCTAGAATCGACAAGGCTGCAAGAACGACCAACAGATAATTGGTAAAGTATTAAGTTCGTCACTATGACCAGACCTCTCTAACTCAACAAATGACATCATAATCCCTACCAAACCAACATCTATTAACCATAAAAAGAAGCTATCAACATCTCACAAGAGCAACGAGCTCTTGAGGAAATTTAACAAGGCATACTTCACGCCGCTCAATCCAACAGTCCAATAAGAATCAAACCAACTCCCCAGTACCTCAAACACCTTAACACCATCAATATACAATAAAAACAACCCAACTCAATTAGACAAAGGAGCTTCCTGGAGCCATGGAATCCAAAATACCACTTCGTGGCTCAAAAATGTATAAAAAAATACTAGAATATGAAATTGCGAAATAGGGTTGTAGGAGGAAGATTAACTCGACAAAAAGCTTTATAATATCAAGATAAATTTTTTTAATCCTTGCAGTAACAACAACGGAGCCAAAATCACCAAGAAACTACTACAAGTCATTGGTAAATTTCGTAACTAGAAGCTTAGAATCTTGATTCAACAAATAGATAAGTGTATGAGATCCTTACCTTGACAATATAACTCCGTAGCTACTGACAAATACTCATTTAACATCTGCTATCTAGCTTCCACAACACCAATGGAGATACACTATGAAATTGATGGGGCAAACTATACCAAAATGACTAGCTCGCAATGTAGAGCAACTTCCGTTAAACTTCCTAGTTGAAAGAGTCAATATCCATGGAGAATTTAGGGACTTTCCTACTGATTTTCTTTGAATTTAGGTTTATTTTTCTGAGTTCAAACGAAGTCAAATGATCTTATATAAAGCTAAACCGACTTGGGGCTAGGGGGGCCACCTTGACATGCCTGCTTGTGCAATCTTACGAAAACGCGAATATCTCTCTATTCTGAAGTTGTATGGACAAATGGTTAAGTGAGTTGGAAGATAGGGTAGTAAACCTTCAATTTGGTAGGTTAGAGGCCCTCTAACTCTTTATATATTGGGAGAAAATATCCGAGATATTTGACCCAAATTTCAGAAAGTTTATTAAAGAAACTTACGCCAACTTTTACCGACTTTTATTTCGCAACTTGCTTGACTTCAAAACTTACATTACGACCATTATGTGACTATATTACCTCATAACACATCCTTGTTATCACATAATACACTCTTAGTGTTACCCCAAAGGTACGGGCTAATTTAAACCTTCCGAACGGGCAGGGTTTTCTTTAACTCAAACTTGTTTAAGGGCATCCTTGACCTAAAATTTTAGCTTATCCCTTGATATTACTACCCATTTGCAACCTTATTTTCCCGACATGCTACAAAAATTCACATACACCTTATTCACTCATGTCACACTACGTATATTACACAAAAAAAACACAGGGTCTCACATTCTCCCCCTCTTAAGAACATTCATCCGCGAATGGATCAAAATAATTCCTTGGTTGCATTTATTTGCCACTACTATGTTATCTTCGAGGCTATATTTGTTACTTCTGAAAATCTTAAATCCAATTCTAAAAATTACAATTACAAGGCTTTGAATACCTACCTCGCGACAGACATATAAATTGCACTTTAAACTTATTTAAAATCCAATTAAGTTGTTGTAAAGGAATAATTATCAATTATTGAAATGTGACTCACCTTAAGTCGTAAATATCTAGGGTGACTTCTTCCTCATTTCCTCTTGACTTCCTAAGTCATTTTCCCAATGTTGTTATTCTGCCATAACACTTTCGCAGAAGATACTTCTTTAGTCTGAAGCTTTCTTACCTGCTGATCCAAGATAGCCACTGGAACCTCAGTATAAGACAAGTCTTCAGTGATGAAAATATCCTCAACGGGCATAGTATGCGACAGATCTCCAATGCTCGTTCGCAAAATTGATACATGGAACACATGATGAACCGCTTCTAATTTTGAAGGCAACTCAAGCTTGTACGCCACCCTACCGATCCTTCGAATAATCTTATATGGCCTGACATACCTGGGAGTGATCTTTCTTTTCGTGCCAAATCACGTGATGCCTTTCATAGGATATACTTTCAGGGAAACCTAATCTTCTATATCAAACTCTAAGTCTCAACATCAAATATCTTCATAAGACTTCTGTCAACTCTGTGCTGTCTACAATCAATCTCTAATAAGCTTTACCTACTTTATCGCTTGCTTGACTAGATTGGGACCTCACACCTCTACTTCCCTGACCCTAAACAAATCAATCATCAACTAGTTCCTACTGAAATCTACCACACACACCCATAACATATCCTCGACCATTTGGATTGTACGTTTGGCTTGGCCATCAATATGAGGATGAAATGCCATACTAAACTTAACTTGAGTCCTTAAACCCTTCTGGTAGGATATCCATAAATGTGCTATAAACTGTGCCCCTCGATCTGGAATAATCGATATTGGGGGACTATGAAGTCTTACTGTGTCTCTAATGTACAACCCAACATAACCTTCCGCTAGAATGTAGCCTTGACTGGCAAAAAATGGGCTGATTTTGTTAGCCTATCAATAATCACCTAAATGGAATTGAACTTCCATTGTGAATGAGGCAAACATAGGACAAAATTCATATTTATCTCCTCCCACTTCCACAATGGAATAGCTATCTCCTGAGTCAGCCCACTAGGCTTATGATGATCTACCTCTACCAGTTGACAACTTGGGAAGTATGCCACAAACCTAGTTATTTCCTTATTTATCCTTGGCGACCAATAAATCTCCTTAATATCATAATACATTTTCGTGGATCCTATGTGAATAGAGTTGCGAGAATGGTTTGACTGTCCCATAATCTACTGTAGAAGCTCTGTGGCATTCAAAACACATAAGTAATCTCTAAATCTATAGATTCTATCTCCTACTCTATCAAAGGCCAAAGACACCCGCTGTTGAGCCTTGCCTCTGAGCTGCTCTAAGCTGGGATCCTCATTTTGTCATGACTTGACATACACAACTAGAGATGATATTACTGAGTCCTAAACTATAACTCGAGTATCATCGGAGTCAAATAATCTAAACCCCAAACCAGCTAGCTGACGAATTTCTTGGGCTATCTCTTGCTTTTCAACTCCCAAATACAATAGACTACCCATAGCCTTACGATTGAGGGCATCCGCTACTATATTGGCTTTCCCTTGATGATATAAGATATTGACATCATTGTCTTTTAGCAATTCATGTCATCGACGCTATTGTAGGTTCAACTCTTCCAGTCAAAAAGTATACTAGGGGATCTTATGATTTTTATAAATATCAACATTAAAGACATAAAAGTAATGCCTCAAAATTTTGAAGGCATGAATAACTGCAGTCTACTCTAGATCGTAGGTCGGGTAGTTCTTCTCATTCTTCTTTAACTGTCTAGAAGCATAAGTAATTACTTTTTTATGTAGCATCACAACACAAACTAGCCTAACACTTGAAGCATCATAATACATTGCATAGCCCTCTGGACCTTCTTGTAAGGTCAGAACTAGTGCCGAAGTCAATCTATTTTTCAGTTCTTGGAAACTCTACTTGCAGGCTATGGTCCACTAAAACTTAGCTTCTTTTTGAGTAAGCTTTTTCTGGGGTGTTGAAAGTGAAGAAAATCCTTCCACAAACCTTTTGTAATACTCTGTTAACCCTCATAAAGCTACGAACTTATGTCAGGTTCGTGGTCTAGGCCAAGTCTTCAGGAACTCTAATCTTCTGTTAGCTAACCTGAACACTAGCATCTAATACCATATGCCCCCCCAAAAAACCATGAAATGCAACCTAAACTTTCACTTCAAGAGCTTAGCATACAACCTTTAACCTTGGAGTACTTGAAGCACTACTTGGAGATGATCTCTATGCTTGGCCTCTGATCGAGAATGTACCACAATATCATTAATTATACAATGACAAACAAGTCTTAAAATAGCATAGATATACTATTCATCAGGTTCATAAATACTGCTGGGGCATTCGTCAATCCAAAAGACATTACAAAAAACTTAAAATGGCCATATCTAAGCCTAAAGGTTGTTTTTGGAATGTCACTCTCTCAAACAAGTACCTAGTGGTACCCTAAATGTTAATCAATCCTTGAGAAGCATCAACATCATATAGTTGGTAAACAAATTCCATCAATCCTTGGTAGTGGATATTGGTTCTTTATAGTCACCTTATTTAGTTTTTGGTAGTCTATACACTTCTGGGATGACTCATATTTCTTCCGCACAAATAACACTGGTGCACCACATGGTGACGCACTAGGCCTGATGAAGCCCTTATATAATAGGTCTTTTAGTTGTTCTTTCAATTCCTTTAATTTAGCTGGTGCAATTCTATATGGGGGAATTGATATTGGCTGGGCATCTGGTATTGTATCAATAGAAAAATCAATCTCCCATTCTAGGGGAATACCATTAAGCTCACCTAGAAACTCATCTGGAAACTCATTAACCACTAGAATAAATTGAAGAGTTGATGGCTTAGCATCAATATCTTAAACTCGGACAATATGGTAAATGCAGCATTTGGAAACCATTTTCTTTTCCTAAAGATAGGAAATAAATTTGCCTTTCGGCGTTGCCACATTACCCTTCAACTCTCATACTACTTCCACAGGGAACTAAAATCTAACAGTCTTCTCTCAGCAGTCGACATTGGCATAACAAGGTTCCAGCCAATCCATGCCCATATTAATAACAAAGTCAAGCATCTCTAGCTCTATCAGGTCTACAATGGTCTGACGACCAATAATATCTACCATAAGTACTTAGCCATATATGAAAGATAAAGCATGATTTAGATTTCATATGTACTTATAACTCTGCTCTATAGCACAATCTATCAATTGAAAGAAATATAACCATTCTTAAATGTACTGTAGCCCCTTGATTATAAGTGTGTTGCACAACACACCCATAAGCAAGACTCTACCAGACATGGCATGTGGACTTCCTGGGACATGACCTTCTCTGATACCAAGTTTCTCACACCCCAAGCTAGGGAAGGTGTGACTGGCACTCGATACCTTATTTGACCGAGTTAGCCACTGAAATATACTAACTGACTAAATGGTAGGCCCGTAAAGGTCAAGAAACATAACATCTGAAATACTAAGCCTGGACCATTAAGGTCATACCCTGAATGAAAGCAAGTCACATAGACGAAGGTATACAACCCAAAAATAATAAAGTACTAGTTGGCTGATTAGGGAACGAGTGACGACATACATACATACATACATATACATGCCAATCCTATGGGACTGAAGACTGGAAGCTGCAAAAAGAAACCCAGAATACTATGTCCACAATAGCCTCTAAGAGTCTTATAAGCATTGGTCGGGATAAGGCCTCGACTATACCCAAACGGTACAACAAAAGTAAACATCCTATGAAAGATCTAGGAAGAGCTAGAGCTTACCAACTCAGCGCTGAACCTCGAATCCTAGCGAAGGGCTTGAGCAGAATCCCTACATGGACCTGCACATATGAAAGAAAAATGCAGATTCTTGAGGCAACGAGACGTCAGTATGAATAAAAATATACTAGTATATAAAATGGAAAGTAGAATCATAAATATTTTTTTTAAAAAGGGTAATAGGAATACCATCTGAAACTAAAACTCAGATAGCCTCCCTGGCTGACATCTGACCTTATAGAAATCAAATATGCATGGTATGCTCATGTAATTATATGTCATGAATACGTATACATATACCAATGCAAATACATATCATACCCAACCAAATGGTAGCAATGGTTATGTCTTCTGGTAGCTAACCGATATCATATTCACCAACTTATGGCCATTTGTGTCTCACATGTATGAATATAGGCAATACACCTCATACCTCCAGATTATAGCTCGGGAGTAAAATGCATATCATGTCATATTATGAATTTGTAATGCTGGAATGTCATCATAATCATATTACCATTCTTGGCTCGCTGGTACTCTTTATTCTCATAATCTCATAATCACTTTCGTGTAACAAGTAAATACCTCGTAGAAACTTATGTGCTATTAGAATAAACTTGAACACTTAACTCGACTTTAGAAAGATAACTTAAACCTGTGGATATTCATAAAGAGCTTAAGGTGCTTCACTTAGTTTCTATGTATATTTTCCTAATAGTTTGTAAAGTAAAGCATTTCAAAAACCATGTCCTTTAGTAGTTTAAACATATGAGCTACATTTAAGAGTTTTGGAAATTGATGTATTAGTTTAAAGTTTTACAAAAAACACTTTAGCGAGGAAGGAGGACTGGTTGCAAATTCTTAATGTTCCTTCATAATATTTTTAAGTCACATCACCCAAAGAAGAATAAGAATTCATACATATGGACATAAAGTCAAGAAAGTCGACAAAATAATATATAGATACTGAATACCCTATATAACCAAATGAGTGAAATATCAACATAATTGAATTATTAAAATACTTCACCTGCGATTCCAATGCCTTTCACAGAAAGTCTTTCAAGAAATAGAAAAGTGAAATATCACATTTGACGATTTAGAAGTTTTCTGGAATTCGTGTTCAAAGAAAGGACGAAGCTTAGCCTTAACATACCTTTTAACCAAAGCTCGAAGGTGTCTCTATGAAGCTTGACCAACCAATGTAATGCAATAATTGCTAGAATCGACAAGGCTGCAAGAACGACCAACAGATAATTGGTAAAGTATTAAGTTCGTCACTATGACCAGACCTCTCTAACTCAACAAATGACATCATAATCCCTACCAAACCAACATCTATTAACCATAAAAAGAAGCTATCAACATCTCACAAGAGCAACGAGCTCTTGAGGAAATTTAACAAGGCATACTTCACGCCGCTCAATCCAACAACCATCGTACATGAATCCAATAAGAAGCAAACCAACTATACAGTCCCTCGAACACCTGAACACCATCAATATACAACAATAACAACCCAACTCAATAAGACAAAGGGGCTTCCTGGAACCATGGAATCCAAAATACTACTTCGTGGCTCATAAATCGATAAAACAATATTAGAATATAGAATTGCGAAGGAGGGTCGTAGGAGGAATATTACCTTGATAAAAATCTTTGTAATATAAATCTAACCAATTTTCCTCCTTTAAGTAATAACAATGGAGCCAAAATCACCAAGAAACAACTACAAGTCATCGGAAAATACAACTTTTTATAACTAGAAGCTTAGAATCTCGATTCGACAAATAGATAAGTGTACGAGATCCTTACTTTGACAATATAACTCCGTATATAATTCCAAATACTCAATTAACATCTTCTATAATGATGCCACAACACCCATGTAAATACGCTATGAAATTGATGGGGCAAACTCTACCATAATGACGAGCTCGCGATGTAGAGCAACTTATGTTAAACTTCTGAGTAGAAAGAGTCAACATCCATGGAGAATTTAGGGACTTTTCTACTGATTTTCTATGAATTTAGGTTGATTATTCTGAGTTCAAAATAAGTCCTATGAGCTTATATAAAGCTAAACCGACTTGGGGCTAGGGGGCCTACCTTGACGTGCCTGCTTGTGCAGTCTTACAAAAATGTAAATATCTCTCTATTCTGAAATCGTATGGATGAACGATTTAGTGTGTTGGAAACTAAACTCATAGAACTTTGATTTGGTAGTTTGTAGGCCCTCTAAATATTTATATATTAGGATAAAAGCTTCTATACATTTGACCCAAATTTCAGAAAGTTTTTTTTAAAGAAACTTACGCCAACTTTTGCCGACTCCTATTTTGCAACTTTCTTGTCTTCAAAAATTAACTTACGACTATTTTGTGACTATATTACCTCATAAAACATCCTTATTATCACATAATACACTCTTAGTCTTACCCCAAAGGTACATGCCAATTTAAACCTTCCGAACGGGCAGGGTGTTACACGAGACATTTCTTTAACTCGAACTTGTTTAAGGGCATCTTTGACCTAATTTTTTTGTTTAATTCCTTGATATTACTACCAGTTTTCAATATTATTCTTCCGACATGATACACCAAGTCATATACACCTTATTCACTCATGTCACACTACATATATTACACAAAAAACATAGGGTCTCACACAAATGGTAGGGTTATCGTCTTATGTTGCAATGCATGCTTAAGGAAAGTAGTTGTTAAATATTATCCGAAGGGTTAATCACATATAATGAGGTTATAATAAAGGCTTATTGACTTTACGAGTATGATTGTTTATTCTCATTATGGTTGTGATTATTGTGATATCTGTTATTATTGTGGGATGTACCAGTACTTGGACATCTTCATGGGATTTATTGATATTATTCATTAGTTGTATCGAGTACCATGTCTGGCACAATTTTTATTATTTATTGGTTAGCTCGGGTACCACACCTGGTATAATTTTTATGATTCATTGGTTGGTTCAGGTACCACATCTAGTACAATATCTATGATATTTTGGTTAGCTCGGGTACCACACTTGGTATAGTTTCTATGATTCATTGGTTGGGTCGAGTACCATGCCTAGTATAGTTTTTATGATTCTTTGGTTTACAGTTCCATGAGTAGATTGGGTTTATAATAACTGTTATTGTTGTTGCTTATATTGGTTCCATGAGTGGACCGGGTTTATGATAACTGCTATCATTGCTATTTGTATTGGTTCTATGAATGGACCAAGTTATATTATGGATGTTATTTGAGATCCTTGTGTGGTCTGGTTACTTGGCATATATTAGAGACCTTGAGTGGTCTGGGCTAAGGATGTAAAAGAATGACATATATTTTGTTATTGTCTACTTACTACTGGATTTGATATAAAGGTAAGTTATTGTTGTAGAGTCATAGTTGTTAAGTTAGTTTATTGTCAAAATTTCCTTTCATAAGACTAAATTATCTATTGTTGGTTGACGAGGATAAGGATGGGAATACTCATAGGTAATATGAGGGATGAAGATAGCATAAGTGGATGAAAGTGATATGGATTAAATTGTTATATAAATTGTCATGCTTTCTTTATGTGATTTTTATATTGTGTTTACGTGATGTAACCCTGGTTGACCGATGATACCTATCAGTACTTATTGTTTATAGTGATACTACTCTTGTTATACCCTTTTTGGGTATAGTCTGGCTGCAGGATTCAGTGGATATTTCAGGCATGACGCGGTAAAGATCTCTAGTAACTTTTACTCATCTCTTTCCGATGGTGGGAGCTATGTCTTATTTTTTTTGTACTTCTTTTAGAAGATCTTGTACCTATTTAGACTAGTTCCTTGGGAAGGGTTCTTGTTGTATTTTAAAGGGTTTCATTGTATTCAAAGTTTTTGTAATTGGTTTTAATAACTAAAGGCAATTCTTATGGTTTCCGATTTACTTCCACATTCCTGTTTTTAATGGGTGGTAAGGGTTCTCCTATCTAGGTGGATAAGAGTAGGTGCCTACACAATTTAGTAGTCGGGTCATGATAAATTGATATTAGAGCCTAGGTTATCAGTCTCCCAGTACAAGATCAAATGTCAATCGAGTCCTACGGATTGGTGTGTTGACGTCCATATCTAATCTTTAGGAATCTATGAGGCATTCTAGGAGACTATTCAACTTCTTTTCTCTTTTTGTGCAGTCTATTACTTGCTTATATGAGTTGAGTCCAATTGGTATCTCTCAATTCATATTGGTGTCTCAATGATGTAAATGGATGCCATTGACCCTGGCTGAAATGACATAGGCAAGGAAATTTAGAACCGAGAAGGTTCCAATTGGTATCTGGCCATAGAGGCTATGTAAATGCATGGATGACCGGATAACGATTATCCATGAGGCAATAAAAGATAATAAAAAGGGCTTTCTTAGTGATGAAACTTGAGATTGGTGCTTATGTGTACTTGTATTTCTTGAATGACTGCGAATATTTGAAATGTGATTATCTGAATTACTATGGGATTCGTGGTCAGGGAAAGGTCATAACTTGGTTATGTGTTGTTGGTTAAGGAACGAATTGCTATGTGGTTTAATTGAAAACTATGTGCTAAATATTATGCATGGGCTTATCAATGCTATAATAGTAAGGAGATATAACTGGCTTACGACTGTAGGGGAAACTCTGATTTTGGGACAATCAGGATTTGGTTGGGAACCATACGCAAAAGGTTTGTTGTTATGAAAAGTTTCTTGGTATGATTCATAACTGGTTTTAAATAATGTGATGCTAAGTTCTTGTCTATGTATTGCTGGGTTCTGTCTTAGGATTATGTTAAAGGCCATTATGCGATTTCATGTGTCAGTATTGAAAATGGGGAAGGGGAATGAGGGAATTTTGCAAAAATTGGTAAACTTCTGGGCTAACAGAATCTCTTGAACAAGGTATAATTGAATTGTTAAGGTTTTCTTAAATAAGTTAGCTTGATTATAATTGATGATCCTTAGTTGTAGGGTCGGTTGAAGTAGTGAGGTTATTAGATGTATTCATGAATATTCATATCTCTCTTATTGATCATGATAATACTTGGTAGTTATTGCTCCTTGAGTGGTGGTGATATGTTCTTTATAGCATTGTTTGGGGTGTAAGTGCCCGGGTAAAGTTTTCCCTAGGATGAAAGTTGATAAAATCTCAGGCTAGGGTGGGTTCAAATAAATATATTGTGTTGTGTAGTTTAGATATATTTTGCGTCTAGAGGTATAGTGTTTGATAAAATAATAGTGATATCATGATATGTGAGGACATAATATCCCATAGAAACTTTCAGAATGGAGTTCGGGTTAGTAGAACTCCTAATATAGTATTTGACGTAAAGGGGTTAGTTTGGAATGTCAAAATCTGAGATTATGTTGTAACATTAGCCAAAATTGGGACTGCTTGGAGTCACTGCCTCACTTATGCTTCTATAGTGAGAGGTAGACCACTACCACAGTGCCGCTATAGCAAGAATTTCTCCGCTATAAGGATGCTGCTATAGCGGGAATTTAGTCTCTATAACAGGTCTGACGTAATAAAGTTTAAGTTTATCTGAGTTTAGATTTTATCTCATCATGAAATCTCAAGGCTTTGTTCTTAGACCATTGTGAGAGCATTAACTAATTCGTGTGCGATCGTTTGGCTCCACATCTTCTCATCTTGAAAAGCCTCGATAGAGAGGCCAGGTATAAAATATGGTTTACTTGATATTCATACATGTTGGTTCCTTGAATTGAACCAAGCTTACCAGTTTAATTGATGTACATGTTGGTTCCTTGAGTTGAACCATGTTTAATTGTTTACTTGATGTACATGTTGTTTTCTTGAGTTAAACTGGGCTTAATTGTTTTCTTGATGTACATGTTGGTTCCTTGAGTTGAACAGGGCTTCATTGTTTACTTGATATACATGTTGGTTCTTTGAGTTGAACTGGGCTTAACTATTTAATTGATGTACATATTGGTTCTTTGAGTTGAACTGGGCTTAACTATTTAATTGATGTACATGTTGGTTCTTTGAGTTGAACTGGGCATAATTTTTTACTTGATGTACATGTTAGTTCCATGAGTTGAACTGCATTGATCTGTTTACTTGGTATTCATGTATGTTGGTTCATTGTGTGAATCGGGCTTAGCTGTTGCTTGATATTCACATATGTTGATTCCTTGTGTGAACCGGGCTTGACTGTTTGAATGATTATGTGCTTAATTTTTATGGGAGTTTCTCGAGTGAAAGAGGGGGAAATGGACAAGAAACCCATTTCTCACCTCGGTAAACTGTTGGCTTCCGCCATAGTAACCGACAGACCACTAAAGCAGGACCCAGTCCCTTGTAGCATGGAAAATCAGTTGTCCATTATGATTAGAATCTTTTCATTCCAGTATATAATGAGGTCCTGAATTTTTGGGGCACTGATCTTCGACATATTTATATGCCCGTTTATCATATTTTACCCATGTTTACCTTATGTTTTAAGAGCATTACTTACTATATATTGTGTGTTTTGAGTTGAGTGTCTATATGATGTACTAAGACACATGATTAGATGCTTGTAGGTGAAATGACGCGGGAAATTAACCATTGGAAAGTGATTTGGATGAAGAAAGCATGGATGCAACGTAGCGGAATGCTCGAGAGCACATAGAGAGACGAAACTGGGCAATGGCGCATCAATGGGGCGCTGCCTCAAGCACTAAACTACTGGAGGGGAAGCATGGCACATCAGTGGCGCGCCGCCCCAAGGCCTAAACTGCTGAACACCTGCAGTGGCGCATCAGTGGCACGACGCGCCAGCCACTGTCCCGACAAAAAAATCAGCTTTCTCCTAGTCCGATTCCAAGAAGGAAAAGGGGTTATTTCCCAAGCCCTATAAATAGAACCTTGTGCGTCTTTTGTAAGGGTTCTGTCATATTTTCAGAGCATAAGGCAGAGATTAGATTTCACCATTAGGTTTCTTTTCTTCTTCCTTTTCTTTTCCCTAACTTTGGATGAAAACATTATTATTTGCGTTTTTGATTAGTATGAGTGGCTAAGAACCCTTGTTCTGGGGTTACGGCTACAAACACATGATTATTTAGTATGAATTTGGATTGTTTGTTCATTTGCCATTATTAGTTGTTCTTATATTCCTGTGTGTAGTATTTTGATGCCTGGCCGTCATTAAGATAAATATATAACATTATTGTGAACTCGGGAGAAGGATCAACAAGGTAGATCGAGGAATATAAGGAGCAAGGCCTCTCTTTTATAACGTAAAGGGTAGGTTAGCGACTAGGATAGGAATATACCTAGAACGCCTTGCTCGGTTCATATAGGAAGATATATAAATGCTTTCATAATAAGATGTCACATCCCCGCTCAACAATGTAGTTGTGGTGCTATTTTGGATAGGTAACTAGAGGCTCGGAAGATCATAGTTGTAAAATCAACCTCGGAATCAACAACTAGGTGAACGAACAAGTCGATTCTAATGACTACTACTTATGATTGTGTAATAAAGCTGTAACCCTGGAATTCTCTCTAAACATGGAACCAAAAAATCATTACTCACTCGTATTTGATTCTGTCATTTTATTTTAGTTCTTTAATTACTATAAAACTCATATTCTAGTTACTTTCATACTTGTTTATTTTAGCGGTATACGAATAAATTAGAACATTTGCTAAGTCATAAGTCTCTTGTGTATGATATCTAGACTAACTAGTCTATATTACTTGGGCGACCACGTACACTTGCGTGTGAGTTGGAAGTCGCCTAACAAATTTTTGGCACCGTTTCCGAGGACTAAGAAATTAAAAAAATTCTGAATTTTCTTTTACGACTTTATTATTCAAGTATTGACAACTTGATCTTAGCTTTTGAAAAAATCTGCAGGTACAAACTTTGAACTGTCAACAAGCTAGAAAGGACGAAAGACTTAGTGGAACTACACCCTGAACCTGAACGACTATTTCATCAACAGAGAAGGGCAGCATCACTTTATCCTATCAAGTTTCAAGAGGTGGTTGAGAATCCAATCCAGATAGTTGAGCAACCAGAAATTGTTCCTGTAGAAATGGCAGTAACAAGGCCAGTGCATGATGTGGCAATCCCACTTGTGACTAATGTTACCAACAACATTCGGAAACCCGCACTGGGCGGTCATTTTGAGCTTAAATAGAGTATGATGAAACTCTTGCACACCAATGGTCAGTTCACAGGCTTATCACATGAGGACCCGCAACAACATATCTAGAATTTTCTGGAAATCAGTGATACATTCATACCAACTGGGGTCGTAGAGGACTATGTGAGATAGACATTATTTTCGTTTTCTCTACTTGGTGAAGCGAGGAGATGGTTGAATGCTGAGCCGCAAAACTCTATCACTTTGTGGAATGATTTGGCCAGGAAATTCTTGACGCATTTTTTTCCATCAGGGAAGACAGCCAAGCTGAGGAGCAAAATTTTGAGTTTTAGGCAAAAAGATGGTGAGAATCTCTACACATCTTGGGAGAGATTTAAGTCCCTCCTTATGGACTGTCCTTATCATCAGCAGACGAATGAAGTTTTTGTTCACACATTCATTGAAGGTCTGGACCCTGATTCAAAAATCTTGCTAGACTGTGCAGAAGATGGATAAGCACTAGAGAAGACCTATGATCAGTTGTACACCCTTTTGTAGAGAATGGCGCAGAGTAATCCGGAATGGAACACAGACCCTAGCAGAGCCACGCCTAAGAAGGTTGCCGGGTTACTTGAGGTGGATTCCAACACGGCTTTATTTGCCAAGGTGGAATCTATGATAGCTAATCAAATGAGCAATATAGCTACGATCCTCAATAAGATAGCTCTTGGGAATAATCAGGCACAAGTGAATGCAGTACAACCTGCAGCTCTTTAATTTGTGATACTTGTGGGGGAGACCATCTATCAGAAGATTGTGCAGCAAATCCAGATTTAGTGAATTTTGTTGGTTATGCTCAAAGAGATTGAAATCAGAATTACAGCAATGCATACAATGCAAACTTAAGAAACAACCTGTCGTATGGAAACAACCAATGCCAGAATCAATTCAGGAATCAAGGTTAGAATCAACAATTTGCTGGAAACAGCAAGCCTGCGACCATGCCAACAACATAGAGGACATGCTGAAGTCGATCATGGAAAGCCAAGCTAAGTATGAAGTGGATATGAAAGATCAAAAAACTACCATCTGGAACTTAGAGAAGCAAGTTGGGCAGCTAGCTGGAGATAGAATATGAGACCACAGGTTGGTCTTCCAGGTGATACTGACCCAAATCCTAAGAAGGTGAATACAGTCACCACCCGGAGTGGGCTAGAGCTGAAAGAGCTGGCACCGAAGAAAGCAGATCCCAAGGTAGTTGAAGTTACAACTGAAAAGGCTAGAGCTAGTGCAGAGGCAGAGGTGAAAGGAGACAAAGTTATTGTGAAGCCTCCTCCACCATTACCACAAAAGTTGATTAAACAGAGAGAGGAGGTTAGATTCAAGAAATTTCTTGACCTCTTGAGGTAGGTACACCTTAATATCCCCCTTATAGATGTTCTTTAAGGAGTCCCAAAGTATGCTAAGTACATCAAAGACATTGTGGCAAACAAGAATAGGCTGACTGAATAGGCCACAGTCGCTTTCACAGAAGTATGCACGTCTCAATTTCAGAATAGATTGTCAACCAAACTGAAGGATCTGGGAAGTTTCACTATTGAGATCACCATTAGTCAGAAAGTTATAGCACGAGCACTATCTAATCTTGGGGCAAGTATCAACCTAACGCCATCTTCACTCTTCAAAAAGATGGGATTGGTTAGTCCTTGCCCCACTATAATTGTTCTGTAGTTGGCACACAGATCTTTGGCTAGACCTGAGGGGGTAATCGAAGACGTATTAGTGCAGATCTGTTCGTTGATCTTTCCGATGGATTTTATGAAATTGGATTTTGAACCAGATCTAGAAGTTCCATTTATTTTAGGACGTCCATTATTGGCTACATGCAGATCATTGATAGATGTAGCTGCACGGGTAACTCACCATGAGAGCACATGACAAGGTGGAGGTCTTTAACATTTACAAGGCAATGAAGTTGCCTGCACTATATGAGGACTTATCGGCTATTACTGTGGCAGATATAGAATCAGGGATACCGCTCATAACATCCAAAGATCCATTGGAGAGAGCCCTCACAGGGACAAATTTGTATGGAGATGGAGTGGCACATGAAATGGTTGAATGTTTGGAAGAAGCTTGGGTATTGTCTAGTACTACTAAGTTAAAGACTCTTAATAGACCCTTGGGTCCTCCTCCCAAGCGATCTATTGAAGAGGCCTCGAAGTTAGAGATGAAACCACTCCCATCTCATCTGAAGTATGCATATTTAGGAGAAGATGATACACTTCCGGTAATTCTTGCAGCTGGGTTGAATGAAGCACAGGTGAAAGAGGCCCTAGCAGTATTGTGAAAGAGGCAAAGAGCAATTGGGTGGCAAATGTCTGATATTCATGGGATTAATCCATCATTTTGCATGCAAAAGATATATGTGGAGGAGGGGTACAAGCCCATGGCACAACATCATAGAATATTAAACCCTCCCATGAAGGATGTAGCGCGAAAAGAGGTGATTGATGTGTCGGGATTCTACGGCACATTTGACGCCTTTAACTAAGAATACTCACGAGTTTTCAAGCAACTTTTGTGGTTTTTGATGTTTTATTGTTATATTTGCAGGGAATGGAGCTAGAGATAGAAATAGAAGAAAAAATGTTCAAAAACTTCAATTGGTTAAGCTTGACGGCTGGCATGACTGACCGTCACACCTGTGACTGGCCGTCAGCTAGGCCGCTAGGACAAGACAACAAGTCATCGAGCACTGCCTAGGAGTGACGGCCCATATGATGGCCCGTCACTTACCTGACGGACCGTCACCCAAGCCACCAAGATAAAACGTACTCCTCAAATGCGTTTTTACCCTATATACATGTAAGTCGTCGAGCAGGTGATGACTTACCTGAAAATTTGTCATAAAACGCATATAAAGCTGTAAGTCCTCACCTGTTGGATGACTTACCTGAGAATTTTCCTAGAAGCTCACTGTTTAGCTGTGACGGCTCAAGTGATGGCCAGTCACATACATGACGGTCCGTCAGGCGACCCGTCAAGGCGAAGCGGGATTCCAAAAATTCTATTTTTGGACTTTATTTCCTAGACTACTATAAATACCCTGTGTTAGGGTAATTTTATTATTCATTACCCAATATTTCTAGAGACTATTTTTGAGCAACTTTTTGAGAGGAAAAATATGACATACACGTTTCTTTCGTCTTCTTCAATTACTCTTGGGATTTTTGGCTTCTTGTTCTTGGATAATTGAAGTAAATTTCATACTATTTGTAAGAATCCTTCTCTTATTATGAATATGATTTTCTTCTATTTATTTAATAGCATGAGTAGCTAATTTCCCACAACTAGGGTTGTGGGAGCCATGGCAAAAGTAACAATATAGATTCCGGGTAGCGTAGGGTTCAATTTATATGTTGTCACGTTGTTAATCATTTGCTATTTATGTTTTCTAATGGTTGCAAATATTAGAACATACCTAGGTTTGATTTGCTTGAACAAAGAGATTAAAATCGGGAAATTTGATTAACTACGAGGATTCGAGACTACCAATTCTCGTCTTATGATTAATGCTGTAACTAGATTAATCTACTTGATGTTTAGGATTGAAATAAGAAATTTCACCTTTTCAAGTTCGAGAGAATTGAAAAGGAAATTCATCTATTTGGTTGAGAAACGTTTAGATGATACCATTAATTCAATCACATTGTGATATACATATAGAAAGAACCTGGTTAAGCTTTGAGTCAAAATTGTTACGACGCCATGGTGAACACTACCCTAGTTCACCTCTTCTACTGAATTTTACTCGTTAAAACTTGCAATTTCTTATTTGAAACAATCAAAATTTGATCCATAGAAACCCCCCATTTACCGGAAACTATTGATTATTAGTCATCTAATTCACTAACGACTTAATTTGCACCTTATTCCCTGTGGGATCGACCCCAACCTCTGTTGGGTTCTATATTTGACAGCGACAGCTTACGCTTCTTAATTTGAGGTGTAATTTGAGCGTTATCAAATTTTGGCGCCGTTTCCGGGGACTACGGTTGTTTATTAAGTCTGGTGTGTTTATTTGACTCTTAGTCATATTTCCTGCTTTTACTTTTATTTGTTATTTTTGTTTGGTACAGGGTACAGAGTTGTGCATGCCAAGTACCCGACGCTCGTGTGAACCAATATTACCCTACGACCCCTAGCTCACAAGAACGCTAAGGCAATCCATGAATGCACAACAACAAGAGGCAGCGAGACTCGCTGCAGCTCAGCGAGCCCAACAATATTTGAATGCTGATGATATTGAGTACGATATTGGGCTGGATGATGAGGCTGTAGCGGGTGATGGTAGAGCTGCGGACCATGTTGAAAATATAGCCCCCGCAAACCAAAGGCAGCAGCAGAGGGGTAGAGGTCGACATCAACCAAGGCAATTTTCTTTGGATGATGATGAGGATATCGACTTAGATGGAGTTGGTGACACGGGCGCTATTGCGCTTCCTCCGCTATCACTTGGGGCCAAGTTCATCATTACTAGAACAATGCTCCAGCTGTTGGACTTAAAGGGAGTGTTCCATGGTGTTGCTGGTGATGATCCAAACCGACACCTGATGAATTTTGTGGGTATCTGCAATTCGTTCGAATTGCCTGGAGTAAGTCAGGCAGCGATCAGGCTCAGGTTATTTCCATTGTCTTTGTCTGATGAGGCAACATTATGGTTGATAGAGCTAACCCCCGACTCTATCACAACCTGGGGAGAGTTTAAAGGAGCTTTCCTAGAAAGGTTCTTTCCTCCATCTAGGATAATACAGTTGAGGGATGAAATTAGCAACTTCAGACAACAACCTCATGAGGCTTTACATGAGACTTGGTTGCGATTCAAGAAAAAGCTGACACAATGCCCAAGCCATCAGTTGACCGACAATTTTTTGATGCAGACATTCTACAGGGCATTGAATTCGGCTACCAAGCCAACACTGGATAATGCAGCAGGTGGAGCATTTATGGGTCTCACTTTTATTGAGGCCACAACTATTTTGGACGGCTCACCAAAACCAACAGGGCCTGGCATACGCGGGATACAGAGGTAGCAGCTAGCACTTATGCAGTTGGTATGTCAGCAGAGCAATGCAGGAAGGAGGAAGAACGGGACCAAGATATGGCCCATCTGAAAATGCAAATGGACCTACTGACAAAGCATTTGTTGTCAGGAGGTATTGAGAAAGTGAAAGTTGTGGGGTCCCAAAGTAGAGCAACAGAGTCTGGGTCTGATGAGGAGGCCAATTATTTGGGTGGTTTCCAGGCTTATGGCCAAGGAAACCAAGGTCGGAACAATTACTATGAAAAGCTAGGTTATAAGAGTCGAGAACAAGCTGATTGGAGAAGCAAAGACGATAGAGGTGGATTATACATACCACCTGCGAATCGTGACAAAGCTAACAATGAGACAGAGACGTCCAAACTAGAGAATATGATGGATAAGATGATGTTGAAGGTAGAATCGACTGACTCTGGGGTAAAAGAGATGAGGACTGAATTATCAGCAATGAGTCAGGTAGTGGATTCACATTCCACCTCGATCAAGCAATTAGAGCAGCAAGTGAGTCAAATCTCAGCATCTCTAAATCAAAGGAAGACAGGTACCTTAGCGAGTGACACTATTCAAAACCCGAGGAATGACGGGAGTTGTATGACGATCACTATGAGAAGCAGTAAAATATTATCGGAATCATATCCGGTAATTCAGACTCAGAAAGGTAATGTTGCAGAGGAAGATGAGTTAGTAGATGCTGAAAATATGGTCGATGAGGGTGTGAGGGTATTTGTTGAAAAACCTGCTGCGGTAGAGGATGCTACTCAAGATCTCACGGATAAAATCAAGGAAGTTGAAAAACTTCCAACTATGATGCCTCGGCCACCGCCTCCTTTCCCACAATGGTTGAAGAAGAAAGTGGGAGATAGCAAGTTCCTATATTTCATGACCATGCTCAAGCAGATATCAGTGAACATCCCACTGGTGGACGCTCTTGAACAAATGCCCAGATATGCCAAGTTTATGAAAAACTTGATTACCAAGAAGAGGTCAGTGAGATTTGAACCAGAAGATAACCTCCACTACTGCAGTGCTATTTCTTCAAGATCGTTAGTGGAAAAGAAGGAATATCCAGGTGCTTTTACTGTTCCCTGTACTATTGGGAAATTCAACTTTGAAAAAGCCTTATGTGACCTTGGTGCTAGCATCAACTCTATGCCGCTAGCAGTCTATAAATAGTTGGGTTTGTGAGCTCCCAAACCAACTACCATGAGGGTGTTAATGGCTGACCGTTCAGTAAAGCGACTGGTGGGAATATTGTATGATGTGCTGGTAAAGATTGGTAAGTTTATATTCCCAGTTGACTTTGTAATCTTAGATTGTGAAGTGGACTTTGAAGTTCCCATAATCTTGGGATGACCATTGTTAGCCACTGCAAGAGTGTTGGTCGACATGGAAAGAAAAGAACTGACATTCAGATTAAACAATGAATTGGTCAAGTATGATGTGTGTAAATTGATGAAGCCACCAAGAGATATGAGGGTGGTCTCAGTTATCAATGTTATTGATGAAGCCCCTATAGATTTGCATATTGAGGAGAAGGGTTTTGTTGAGACCCTAGCTATTATGAGAATGATGTTGGGATCGTAAGAAGAGAAACCTATAGAGGAAGGCGGTGAGAACAAATCAAGAAAAAGAAAACACTTCAAGAGAACCACAAAGAAAAAGAGTTAGAAAGAGTAAAGAAGTTGTCTCGACTAGCTAAGTAGCTGATAAAAGAGAAAGTTGGAGCGCAATAGGATATGTCACTTGCACCTATTCCAGCGATTTTTCATGCTTTGGAGACCCTGGTGGTCTCCAACATCATGCCAGACTCTGAGTCCTATGGGCTTCACAGGTATTCCTTTCTCTCACAGTTTTAGCTTTCACATGTATGCATTAGGGACAATGCATGAATCTAAGTTGAGGGTGTTGGGATACCTATGAGTCTTTCACCACCGAGGGTTTTTGTTGCCGTGTTTCTTTTCCCTCCGGTGTGCTATCAAGTAGAACCGGCATGTTTAGGTTGTCATTTTAAATTTTGTTTGTGTTGTTTTCTGGTGTCTATATCAAGCATGGCTTTTTGGAAAGTTGAACTAAAATGAGACCCCTCTGAAAAAGTTGATTTTGTACTTATGTTTGAAATGATTGACTGTTCTGGATCCTTGAATGTCATTGTGTGGTTGTGATTGTAATAATTATGCTTAAGCCGAGCTGATGTTTTGATAGTTGGTAGTGGTATGGTTTCTTGGTGCCAAGTGTGTGTGAGCTTATTGTAATAAACTCTTACTCTGTGCATGCATCTAGAACTTGCCCGGTCTATTTTGTTAAGCTTGAAGTTGGTTGCTTAGGAAAGGATCACAGGCCCTTTTTGTGTGCAGTCCACTTAGCCTATAAGACCTTCCAAATGCAAATAATCCCTTTGATCTCTGTTTGAGCCATAATTGACCCTATTCTTTCAATAACCTGTCACCGTTTTTTTAACTTTGAATCCCTATCTTGGCCCTGGTCCTTCCTTGGACATCGTGCACCTCAACTCAGGCAATCAACCTAAGTTGAGGGTGGCTACTATAGAGGTAAATGATAAGAAAAATAGGATGGACAATATTGGTTGTGGATAGAATGAAAATTTCAGTTGTGTGCCTAAGAAAATAAAGAAAAAGAAACGAAAAAGAGATGAAAAAGAATTGTCAAAATAAAGAGGCCGCACCTGTAGCTAGAAAAAAGGGAATAAAAAGGTGAATAAGGATGGACGAAGTAAAGTTAAGTGGAAATAGTAGGTCGGTGATTCCAAGGGGGGTTTAGTCACTATTCCCCAAACGTATCCTACCTGCACCCGAAGCCTCATTACAAGCCAAAACAAGTCCTGTAGTGATCCTGAGCGGCTTTCGGAAAAAAACTGAAATAGAATAGCAACGGAAAGCTTATGGCATCGCATGTGCATTGTTTGAAATTGGTTGTGAGTGTGAGCGCCTTACCTAATACCAAATCTTGTGTGTGTGACTTCTTTGTGGTGAGGGCACCGAGATTTCTGTATCATCTATTGACTATTGGGATAGCTATTATGTGTGTATGTAGAATATTCTATCATATCGGAATGACCTGTTTGGATCCTTGCAAGTTAGCGTTTCATACATTTGTGTGCTACCGGGGGGCTTGATTTAAATTTAATAAACTGTTGAGTGGCCATGATTTGCCAGAGATATGTGTTTGTATTCTTAGTTGAGTCATCATTTTGTTTTTGTTGTCATGTTGCTTGAGGACAAGCAAAATATTTTAAGTTGAGGGTGTTGATGTGCCGGGATTCTACGGCATATTTGACGCCTTTAACTAAGAATACTCGCGAGTTTTCAAGCAACTTTTGTGGTTTTTGATATTTTATTGTTATATTTGCAGAGAATGGAGCTAGAGATAGAAACAGAAGAAAAAATGTTCAAAAACCTCAACTGGTTAAGATTGATGTCTGGCATGACTGACCGTCACACCTGTGACTGGCCGTCAGCCAGGCCGCCAGGACGAGACAACAAGTCATCGAGCACTGATGATACGCCCAAATTACAACTCCAATTATGAAACGTAAGCGGTCATCGTCAAATATAGAACCCAACAGAGGTTGGGGTCGATCCCACAGGGAATAATGTGCAAATTAAGTCGTTAGTGAATTAGATGACTAGTAATCAATAGTTTCCGGTAAAAAGGGGGGTTTGTGTGAACAATATTTGATCAAAACAAATAATAATGTACGATGAATAATCAATATGAGAGTGAACTAGGAAAGTGTTCACCATGGCGTCGTAACAATGTCGACTCAAAGCTTAACCGGGTTCTTTCTATATGCATGTCACGATGTGATTGAATTAATGGTATTATCTAAACGTTTCTCAACCAAATAGACGAATTTCCTTTTCAATTCTCTCAAACTTGAAAAGGTGAGCTTGCTTATTTCAATCCTAAAACATCAAGTAGATTAATCTAGTTACAGCATTAATCATAAGACGAGAGTTGGTAGTCTCGAATCCTCGTAGTTAATCAAAATTCCCGATTTTAATCTCTTTACTCAAGCAAATTAAACCTAGGCATGTCCTAATGTTTGCAACCACTAGAAAACGTTAATAATGAATGATTAACAACGTCACAACATAAAGATTGAACCCTACGCTACCCGGAATCTATATTGCTACTTTCGCCATGGCTCTCACAACCCTAGTTGTGGGAAGTTAGTTACTCATGCTATTAGGAGAAGAGAAGAAAATCATATTCAAAATAGAAAGAAGAGATTCTTACGATATATGAACACAAGCTTCAATTATCCAAGAACAAGAAACCAAGATCCCAAGAACAATGGAAGAATATGATGAAGAAGAAGACAAACGTGTTTGTCGTATTTCTTCCTCTCAAAAGTCGCTCAAAAATATCCTAGAACTATTGGGTAATGAATAATAAAATAAACCTAACACAGGGTATTTATAGTAGTCCAGGAAATAAAGTCCAAAAATAGAATTTTTGGAATCCCGCGTCGCGTTTGACGAGTCGCCTGACGGACCGTCATGCATGTGACGGGCCGTCACTCCCTGTCGTTGTCACTATCCAGTGCATGCCATATTTTAGCTTGGATTTGATGGCTTGGCTGACGGTCAGTCACCCATGTGATAGGCCGTCATGCCAACCGTCGCTGCTATCCAGTGCAGGCTCTCTTTGAGCTCCCACTTGACGGCTTGGCTGACGGTCAATCACGGGTGTGACGGGCCGTCGTGCCAACCGTCGCCGCTATCCAGTGGCTCCTTTAGCTGATGCCAGGTTTGGTGGCTCTCTTGACGGTCAGTCACCTGTGTGACGAGCTGTCAGGTCCTCTGTCAAGCCCAACCCTTGTTACTTAGCTTGAGTATTTTTACTTCCTTTTTATGCTTGTCTACATTTCCTGCAAATACAACATAAAAACATCAAAAGACACAAAAGTTGCTCAAAAACCTGCGAGTATTCTTAGTTAAAGGTGTCAAAATGTGCCGTAGAATCCAGGCACATCAACACCCTCAACTTAAAACGTTCGCTTGTCCTCAAGCAACATGACACAAAAACAACTAATGACTCAACTAAGAATACAAACACAAATCCTTAGCAAATCATGGCCACTCAATAGTTTATTAGATTTATATCAAGCCCCCCCGGTAGCACACAAATGTATGAAATGCTAACTTGCAAGGATCCAAACATGTCATTCCGATATGATAGAATATTCTACATACACACACAACAGCTATCCCAACAGTCAATAGATAATACAGAAATCTCGGTGCCCTCACCACAAAGAAGTCCCACACACAAGATTTGGGACTAGGTAAGGCACTCACACTCACAAACGATTTCAAACAATGCACATGCGATGCCATAAGCTTGCCCTTGCTATCCTATTTCAGTTTTTCAGAAAGCGGCTCAGGATCACTAAAGGACTTGTTTTGGCTTGTAATGAGGCTTCGGGTGCAGGTAGGATACGTTTGGGGAATAGTGACTAAACCCTCCTTGGAATCACCGCCCTACTATTTCCACTGAACTTTACTCTGTCCATCCTTATTCACCTTTTTATTCCCTTCTTTCTAACTACAGGTGCGGCCTTTTTATTTTGACAATTCTTTTTATCTCTTTTTCGTTCTTTTTCATCTCTTTTTCGTTTCTTTTTCTTTCTTTTCTTAGACACACACCCAAAACTTTCATTCTATCCACAACCAATCTTATCCATCCTATTTTTCTTATCATTTACTTTTATAGTAGCCACCCTCAACTTAGGCTGATTGCCTGAGTTGAGTTGCACGATGTCCAAGGAAGGACCAGGGCCAAAATAGGGATTCAAAGTTAAAAAGGAACGGTGACAGGTTATTGAAAGAATAGGGTCAATTATGGCTCAAACAGGGATCAAAGGGATTATTTTCATTTGGATGGTCTTATAGGCTAAGTGGATTGCACACAAAAAGGGCCTGTGATCCTTTCCTAAGCAACCAACTTCAAACTTAACAAAATAGATCGGGCAAGTTCTAGATGCATGCACAGAGTAAGAATTTATAACAATAAGCTCACACACACTTGGCACCAAGAAACCATACCACTACCAACTATCAAAACAACAGCTCGGCTTAAGCATAATTATTACAATCATAACCATACAATGACATTCAAGGATCCCGAACAGTCAATCGTTTCAAACATAAGTACAAAATCAACTTTTTCAGAGGGGGCTCCTTTTAGTTCATCTTTCAAAAAGCCATGCTTGCTATAGACATCACAACACAACCAAAATTTAAACGACAACCTAAACATGCCGGTTCTACTAGATAGCACACCGGAGGAAAAGAAACACTGCAACAAAAACCTCCGGTGGTGGTACTCCTACCCCTAACAAAAGAATTTAGCATTGTCCTCAATGCTCAAGGAAATAGATATTCAGAATAAAGGCATAGGGGTACCTGGGAAACCTAGGTTTTCGTACGCGGCTCATCAACATCTGGGGTCCTTTCAGACTCTGGTACTGCACTGGATGATGCCCCACCTGCTTGGGAATGCACTCTTTCCTATCACAGCTTCTCATCTACTAGCGACCGCTGCTTCACAACCTGTAACTCGTCCTCCTCAGTTGATATCTTTTTGTGCTTCCTCTTCTTTGACTTCTTTACCCCACTTTCACCTGCTTGGGGTTCCTTAATTTTCAGTGGCCGACCCATCAAATCCACTATCGTGGTTTCTTCGTCCAAGTCCACGAACTCCGAAGTCTCCTCATAAAGTGCTTTTTCTTGCTTGAGGACTGTGATATCTTTTTTCACCTTTTTTAGTTCCACCTCAAATCTTACCAGGTCCGGGATGCTCATTTCATTTAGCCTTGCATCCATCCGGGTTTCCATCGCATCGACCCCTTGCGCGCAGCCCCTCAAATGGCTTCAGAGCCTCCCGTATTTCTTCATCAATGGTGGGTTTGAACAAGTCCGTCCAAGCGGCAATTTTTTTATACAACTGTTTCTAATTTTGCACCATTTTAGCAAAATTTTGGGGGTTCATGTGATATTCTGGTGGTAGAGGAGGCCTTGCCGCAGTGCCAGAGCTTTCAGCAGTAGCTCTCGTTGTCTGTGATGTTTTCAGATCAAACATCGCAAGTGGAAATTCTGTGCCTGATGGGGTGTCGATTGCCTCGGAGGTGGTTGTGGTTGGCTCTTCGAAGATCTGAGGCTTATGAATCCTCATTTCAAACTTAGTGTCATCCTTTGATTTGTCAATATTTTGCTTTGATGACGCTGTCACTTGCTTATCAATACCATCCCATATCGGTACCTCTGCACGCCTGCATAACTCAGTGACTAGACACGGGAACGGCAAACAAGAAGTAGTTTTTATGGCCCTGGTCCGCATCTCGTCTGCATTTATCATTCCAAAGTTGATGACGTACCCGACTATCAAGCTTTCCACAAGGATGGCTCTTCCCTTATCCAAATTAGCGTCTCTTCCTGTTGGAAATAACCTGTACCGCACAACCGCCCACCAAAACTTGGCTACAAAGCTTAGTGATTGTTTCGATATCTGTCCCCTCTGAGTTAGCCAAGATGGTGAGCCATCAGTCAATGTTCGGGCTAACCATGGTCTCTGCGAGTAGGCGTTGGAAATCTTGTCATGAAACTCTGGCATATCAGGTGGAGGGATGTATTCAGGGCCAAAGAGGACTCTGTTAATCATTTCTCGGGAGATGTTCACTTGTTTACCCCGAACCGGTACCCTGTCCTGCCTTGGTGCTGATTTAACCCCTTTTCCTGGCTCACATTTGTTCTCCAATAGTGCCAAATAGTTGGCATAGAATTACCGGACTAGTTGTAGATAATAGAATCTCGGGGGTGAGCTCATCCACTCGAGCTGATACCTCTAAAACTGTGTCTGAAGAACTGGGTATTCAGGCAGATCCATGGTCATGATTTGCACTTCTTCAGCTATCGGTCTTTTGTGGCTTCTCGACATTGTTTTTGTAAGACCGTCAAGATAGTGCTTCTGAGCATCCTTAAATGCCCACCGGATCGATTCTCTATCCATAGGTGCACTCCCTGCAATTTTGGTGGTTTCAGGACCACCTACATCCTCCGGATTTGGGCTGGAGCTACCACTTTCTTCTGATCCACTATCGCTCCCCGACCTACCGCTAGATGACCCACTCTCCTCTTCAGACTGGGAGACTTGGGTGTTTCTTTGTTTGGACAGCCTAGTCTGGTAAGTCGGGGCTGCAACTGCTTCTTCGTCGCTACTCGATTCATCTATAAGGGTCTGAGTTGTAGCGATCCTTTCTTTCTTCTTTTGTGCTTGACCGCGAGGCAGTTGTTGTTTGGGGGCCATGTGCCTGCACGTGAACAAGTTCAAACACATGAGAACAGGAAAACACTCAATAAATACCCACTGTCTCGGAGTGATGGTTTCGGTGACGGTCAGTCACAGGGGTGATGGACCGCCACACCATCCGTCACTTTAAGACAGTGAACTGTCTAATGTTTGACGGTTTGGATGACGGTCAGTCACGCGTGAGACGGGCCGTCATGCCAACCGTCACTTTAAGGCAGCGGGTTTTTTCTTTCTTTGAGGCATTTCCTCAAACACCTTGTGCTCTATTCGGGGTTTTCCCATTTTTTATGGGAATTGGTTTTACCAAGTCACCACCCATCATGTGTTTAAGCTCATGGGTTACTCAAGACTTCACCCATGTCATATTTACGATTTCAAACAACACCACCACTTTTACCCAACAATATTTACATTATCACAATTTCACAAATATACAAACCCAACAATTTCCTTTGGTAATTCGTCACGATGCCACTCAATAATTCCAACGAGGAAGAGTTTAGAATCATACCTTGATTTTGTTAGTGAGAAGAAATAGATATTCCCTTTTGATTTATATGAACCGATGGACAACTAGCGGGAATTTTTTGGTTTCTTGCGTTTTGGACACGGTGGAGAAAGGACAATGGGGAGGTGGGACTTGCTTGGGGAAAAGAGGATTTTGATTTTAATGGAGGTTTGGAGCTTGAGAGTAGAATATGAGTGGGGATGAAGGTGAAGATGGTTTAATATATAACCGGGCGGGTTGGTTTGGTTTTTGGGTCGGGTCGCCCAAAATAATAATAAAAACTTACCTCATGCGGTGGCCTGGTGTGACGGTCTGTCAACCACTTGGCGGTCCGTCACTTGGTGCGTCACAATTAGACAGTGAGCCCTTGTGAGTCTCATGGGTGATGGCCTGAAGTGACGGTCCACCAAGTCCGTGACGGTCCGTCACTCATACCGTTAGTACCAAACAGTGGGTATGAATATTTGTCAACATGTGACAGTTGGTGTGACAGGGTGTCGTAAGC
This sequence comes from Jaltomata sinuosa, assembly GCA_003996215.1. Taxonomy (NCBI): domain Eukaryota; kingdom Viridiplantae; phylum Streptophyta; class Magnoliopsida; order Solanales; family Solanaceae; genus Jaltomata; species Jaltomata sinuosa. The sequence goes on along the minus strand of QJPP01007309.1, from coordinate 61,618 downwards.
GTGACGGTCCGTCAACTGGAACCGTCACTCATAGACAGAATCATGCTGTTACTTCCACATTTTTGTACCTTCACACTCAACGCACAAATTAACTAATTCTAACAAATCAAATCTTTCTAAGACCATAATACAACAACAATCTATGAGTTGCCTCCCATACAACGCCTGATTTAACGTCGCGGCACGACGCGGGTGTCTTGATTACTCAGACTTCATCAAGATACACCAGAGACAGAACATGTACCTCCTCCAGGAGGCCCAGATATTGCTTTACCCTCTGCCCATTGGCTTTGAACAACTCACCATCTTTATTTTCGAGTTCGATCGCACCGGATGGGAACACTTGGTGTACTTTGAATGGTCCGGACCATTTGGATTTGAGTTTCCCGGGAAATAATTTGAACCTGGAGTTGAACAACAATACCAAGTCCCCAACTTTGAACTCCCTTTTCTCAATTTTCCTGTCATGGTACAGCTTCATTCGTTCCTTGTAGAGAGCGGATCTCTCATATGCTCGCAATCGGAACTCGTCCATCTCATTCAATTGTTCCAACCTTAGTTCTGATGCCTCTCTCCAACTGAGATTTAACTTTTTGAGCGCCCAAAGGGCCTTGTGCTCAAGTTCCACGGGCAAGTGACAAGCTTTACCAAAAACAAATTAGTAAGGAGACATACCTATTGGCGTCTTAAACGCTGTTTGGTACGCCCAGAGTGCGTCATCCAGCTTTCTCGCCCAATCTCGCTGGTTCACATTCACAGACTTAGCCAAGATCTCTTTAATTTCCCGGTTCGATACCTCGACTTGCCCATTGGTTTGGGGGTGATAAGGTTTGGCTACCTTGTGTTGCTTCACTCCATATTTTGCTAGAGCAGCCCGGAACACCTTATTACAAAAATGTGAACCTCCATCACTGATGATTGTGCGAGGGGTGCCAAACCGAGCAAAGATGTTTCTTTTTAAAAATGCCACCACACTTCTACCTTCGTTATCGGCCAAAGCAACCGCCTCTACCCACTTTGAAACATAATCCACCGCTACCAAGATGTAACGGTTCCCATAAGAGCTTTCAAAAGGGCCCATGAAATCTATTCCCCATATGTCAAACAACTCAACCTCCAAAATAGTGGACATGGGAAATTCTTGTCGGCGAGAGATCGCTCCTCTTCGTTGGCATCGATCACAACACTTGGCAAATTCATAGGAATCTTTCTGGATTGTCGGCCAATAGTACCCACACTGTAAGATTTTTTGGGCAGTTCGATTACCCGCATGATGTCCTCCAACTGGGGACGAATGGCAAGCTTGCAAGATGCTTGTCATTTCCACTTTCGGTACACATCTCCTCACTATGTTGTCAGCACACAACCGGAATAAATACGGCTCATCCCAGAAAAACTTACTTGCATCATGGAGAAACTTCTTTTTCTGGTGGAAGTTCAAATCTTTCGGGATCATGTCACTCACCGCATAATTTGTGAAGTCAGCATACCAAGGCACCATATCAAGTGACGCAGCCATCACCTGCTCATCCGGGAATGCATCATCAATCTCCGATTCATCTATTACGTTCTCTTCCCTCTCAAGCCTGGATAGATGATCCGCTACCTGGTTCTCACACCCTTTCCAATCTTTGACTTCAAAGTCAAATTCCTGCAACAATAGCACCCATCGGATTAGTCGAGGTTTTGCATCCTTTTTGGTCATCAGATACCTCAAGGCTGTATAATCTGTGTGCACCACCACTTTTGTACCAAGTAAGTACGCTCTGAATTTCTCAAAAGCGTATACAACAGCCAACAGCTCATGTTCTGTCACTGTGTAGTTCTTTTGCGACCCATTCAATGCTTTACTAGCATAATAAATAGGGTGAAAAAGTTTGTCTCGCTTCTGTCCCAGAACATCTCCAAGTTTAACACCACTCGCATCACACATTATTTCGAACGGTTTGGACCAGTCCGGGGAAATTATAATAGGAGCATCCACTAACTTTTCTTTCAGGCACTCAAACGCCCTCAAACACTCAGCATCAAACACAAACTTAGTTTCCTTTTCCAGCAACTTGCACAATGGGGTAGCAACCTTAAAGAAATCTTTAATGAATCTTTGGTAGAAACTGGCATGACCAAGAAAGCTCCTCACACCCTTTACTGAAATGGGTGGGGGTAGTTTCTTGATGACTTCTATCTTGGCTCTATCCACCTCGAGACCTTTCATAGATATTTTGTGCCCTAATACAATGCCTTCTTTCACCATGAAATGGCATTTCTCCCAATTCAGCACGAGGTTTGACTCTTCACACCTTAGCAATCCTGACCCAGATTAGCTAAGCAATCATCAAATGCATCACCCACTACCGAAAAGTCATCCATGAAGACTTCCAATGTGTTCTCCACCATATCAAAAAAGATAGACATCATGCATCTTTGGAATGTTGCAGGAGCATTGCAAAGACCAAAGGGCATGCGTCTAAAAGCAAACGTACCATAGGGGCAGGTGAAAGTGTTCTTCTCCTGATCTTCCAGGGGGATAGATATTTGGTTGTACCCCGAATATCCATCTAAAAAGCAATACCAACCTCTTCCAGCTAATCTATCCAGCATCTGATCCATAAAGGGCATGGGGAAATGATCACGGAGAGTACAAGAGTTTAGCTTTCGGTAATCCATACAGACTCGCCACCCCGTGACAGGTCTTAATGGAATCAACTCATTTTTGTCATTTGCTACCACAGTCATTCCTCCCTTCTTAGGAACACATTGCACTGGGCTTACCCATTTTCTATCACAAATTGGGTAAACCACTCCAGCATCGAGCCATTTGATGATCTCTTTCTTCACCACCTCTTGCATTGGCGAATTTAGTCTCCGCTGGTGCTCGGTGGTGGGAGTGCAATTTTCTTCTAGTTGTATCTTATGAGTACAAATACCTGGTAGGATTCCAATAATATCTGCAATGGTCCAGCCGATTGCTCTCTTGTGTCTCCTCAGTATGGATAGTAATGCTTCAACTTGAGATTGCACAAGGTCTGTCGCGATGATTACAGGTAAGGTATCTTTGTCACCCAAAAATGCATACTTCAAATGGCCTGGCAACTCTTTCAACTCTAAAACCGGCGCTTCCTTAATAGAAGGCTTTGCAGGAGGTATCAGTCTGTTCTTTAAATCGAGATACAATTTCTTTGGGGCATAACCATATGACCCCATTCCAACCACATCATTTATAATTTCCTCATAATCTCCGACGCCATCATCATCGAAGTTCATCATGACTGCTGCCAATGTCTCTATAGCAAGTCTCTCTTCAACAGAAACAATCACATCAGATTTGGCAACAACATCAATAACCGAGACGACATTCATGTCCATCGGTTGCCTCATTGACTTGCACACATTAAACTTCACTACCTCGTCGTTCAACCTAAAAGTCAAATCGTTGCTCTCCATATCTACTAATACTCTTCCGGTTGCCAAGAAGGGTCGTCCCAAAATAATAGGGACTTCAAAGTCTACCTCGCAGTCCAAAATCACGAAGTCTGTAGGAAATATGAACTTCCCCACCTTCACAAGTACATCATACAAAATACCAACCGGGCATTTCACCGATCTGTCAGCCATCAATATCTCATAGTCATTGGTTTGGGAGCTCCTAAGCCCAACTGCCGGTAGATGGCTAACGGCATCAAGTTTATGCTAGCCCCCAAGTCACAAAGAGCCTTTGCAAAGTTAAACTCCCCTATGGTGCAAGGAATAGTGAACGCACCCGGGTCTTCTTTCTTTTGGACTAGCGACCTTGTTGAAATGGCGCTACAATGGTGGATGTTGTCTTTCGGTTCAAAACTTACCGACCTCTTCTTTGTGATCAAGCACTTCATGAACTTGGCATAACTGGGCATTTGTTCAAGCGCATCCACCAGAGGGATGTTTACTGATATCTGTTTTAGCATGGTCATGAAGTTCAGGAACTTGCTATCTTCCACTTTCTTCTTCAACCGTTGTGGGAAAGGAGGTGGTGGCCGAGGCATCATAGTTGGAAGTTTTTCAACTTCCTTGCTTTTATCCGTGAGCACTTGAGTAGCATCTTCTTCCACACCGGGTTTTTCAACAGACACTTTCACACCCTCATCGACCATATTTTCAGCATCTACTAACTCATTTTTCTCAGCAACGCTACCTTTCTGGGTCTGAATTACCGGATGTGATTCCGATAATGTCTTACCGCTTCTGGTGGTGATTGCCATATAATTTCCTTCATTTATCGGGTTTTGAATGGTGTCACTCAGCAATGTTCCAGCTTTTCTTTGATTTAGAGATGCCGAGACTTGACTCATTTGTTGCTCTAACTGCTTGATTGAGGTGGAATGAGAATTAACCAACTGACTCAATGATAATAATTCAGATTTCATTTCCTTGACTCCGAGTCAGTAGATTCTACCTTCAACAACATCTTTGCCATCATATTCTCTACCTTGGACGTCCCTGTATCATTGCTACTTCTTTCTCGGTTACCAGGTGGTACATACAACCCACCTCTATCAGTTTTATTCATCCAGTTCCCCTGATCATGGTCTCTGTAGCCAGCTTTTTCATAGTAGTTGTCTTTCTAATAGTTCCGACCATGGTTTCCCTGGCCATTGGCCTGGAAACCCCCCAAATAATTCGCCTCCTCATCAGACTCGAACTCTGCTGCTCTACTTTGGGAACCCACAACTTTCACTTTCTCCATGTCTCCTGACAGCAAATGTTTTGTCAATAGGTCCATTTGCGTTTTCAGATGGGCCATATCTTGGTCCCGCTCTTCCTCTCTCCTGCGTTGTTCTACTGACATACCGACTGCATGAGTGCTAGCAGCCATCTCTGTGTCCCGTGTATGCCAGGCCCTGTTGGTTTTAGTGAGCCGGTCCAGAATCGCTGTGGCATCGATAAAAGTGAGACCCATAAATGCTCCACCTGCTGCATTATCCAGTGTTGGCTTGGTAGCCGAATTTAGTGCCCTGTAAAATGTCTGCATCAGGAAATTGTTGGTCAACTGATGGTTAGGGCATTGTGTCAGCTTCTTCTTGAACCGCAACCATGTCTCATGTAACGCCTCATGAGGTTATTGTCTGAAATTGCTAATTTCATCCCTCAACTGTATCATCCTAGAGGGAGGAAAGAACCTTTCTAGGAAAGCTCCTTTCAACTCTCCTAAGGTTGCGATAGAGTCGGGGGTTAGCTCTGTCAACCATAGCGCTGCCTCATCAGATAGAGACAATGGAAAAAACCTGAGTCTAATCGCGGTCTGACTTACTCCAGGCAATTCGAACGACTTGCAGATACCCACAAAGTTCATCAGGTGTCGGTTTGGATCATCACCAGCCATACCACGGAACAATCCCTTTAAGTTCAACAGCTGGAGCATTGTGCTAGTTATGTTGAACTTGGCCCCGGGCACTAGTGGAGGAAGAACAATGGCGCCTGTAGCACCAACTCCGTCTAATGCAGTATCATCCTCTATATCTTCGGCATTCAAGTGATGCTGATCCTATTGAGCCTGCTGTTCTGCAGCGAGCCTTGCTGCCTCCGTTTGTTGTGCATTCATGGTTTGCCTTAGCATTCTTGCAAGCTCGGGGTCGTAGGGTAATATTGGTTCACCGGAGTGTCGGGTACTTGGCATGCACAACTCAGTACCCTGTAAAAAACAAAAACAACAAATAAAAGTAAAATCAGGAAATATGACTAAGAGTCAAATAAACACACCAGACTTAATAAACAACCGTAGTCCCCGGCAACGACGCCAAAATTTGATATGCCCAAATTACAACTCCAATTACGAAGCATAAGCGGTCGTCGTCAAATATAGAACCCAACAGAGGTTGGGGTCGATCCCACAGGGAATAACGTGCAAATTAAGTCGTTAGTGAATTAGATGACTAGTAATCAATAGTTTCCGGTAAAAAGGGGGGTTTGTGTGAACAATATTTGATCAAAACAAATAATAATGTATGATGAATAATCAATATGAGAGTGAACTAGGGAAGTGTTCACCATGGCATCGTAACAATGTCGACTCAAAGCTTAACCGGGTTATTTCTATATGCATGTCACGATGTGATTGAATTAATGGTATCATCTAAACATTTCTCAACCAAATAGACGAATTTCCTTTTCAATTCTCTCGAACTTGAAAAGGTGAGCTTGCTTATTTCAATCCTAAAACATCAAGTAGATTAATCTAGTTACAGTATTAATCATAAGACGAGAGTTGGTAGTCTCGAATCCTCGTAGTTAATCAAATTTCCCGGTTTTAATCTCTTTACTCAAGCAAATTAAACCTAGGCATGTCCTAATGTTTGCAACCACTAGAAAACGTTAATAATGAATGATTAACAACGTGACAACATAAAGATTGAACCCTACGCTACCCGGAATCTATATTGCTACTTTCTCCATGGCTCCCACAACCCTAGTTGTGGGAAGTTAGTTACTCATGCTATTAGGAGAAGAGAATAAAATCATATTCAAAATAGAAAGAAGAGATTCTTACGATATATGAACACAAGCTTCAATTATCCAAGAACAAGAAACCAAGATCCCAAGAACAATGGAAGAATATGATGAAGAAGAAGACAAACGTGTTTGTCATATTTCTTCCTCTCAAAAGTCGCCAAAAATATCCTAGAACTATTGGGTAATGAATAATAAAATAAACCTAACACAGGGTATTTATAGTAGTCCAGGAAATAAAGTCCAAAAATAGAATTTTCAGAATCCCGCGTCGTGTTTGACGAGTCGCCTGACGGACCATCACTCATGTGATGGGCCGTCACTCCCTGCCGTTGTCACTATCCAGTGCATGCCATATTTTAGCTTGGACTTGACGGCTTGGCTGACGGTCAGTCACCCATGTGACGGGCCGTCACGCCAACCATCGCTGCTATCTAGTACAGGCTCTCCTTGAGCTCCCACTTAAAGGCTTGGCTGACGGTCAGTCACGGGTGTGACGGGCCATCGTGCCAACCGTCGCCGCTATCCATTGGCTCCTTTAGCTGATGCCAGGTTTGGTGGCTCTCCTGACGGTCAGTCACCTGTGTGACGAGCTGTCAGGTCCTCTGTCAAGCCCAACCGTTGTTACTTAGCTTGATTATTTTTACTTCCTTTTTATCCTTGTCTACATTTCCTGCAAATACAACATAAAAACATCAAAAGACACAAAAGTTGCTCGAAAACTTGCGAGTATTCTTAGTTAAAGGTGTCAAAATGTGCCGTAGAATCCAGGCACATCAACTGCCTAGGAGTGACTGCCCGTCTGACGGCCCGTCACTGACCTGTCGGACCGTCACCCAAGCCACCAAGATAAAACACACTCCTCAAATGCATTTTTACCCTATATACATGTAAGTCATCGAGCAGGTGACGACTTACCTGAAAATTTGTCGTAAAACACATATAAAGCTGTAAGTCGTCACCTGCTGGACGACTTACCTGAGAATTTTCCTGGAAGTTCACTGTTTAGCTGTGACGGCTCAAGTGACGGCCAGTCACATGCATGACGGTCTGTCAGGCGACCCGTAAAGGCGAAGCGGGATTCCAAAAATTCTATTTTTGGACTTTATTTCCTGGACTACTATAAATACCCTGTGTTAGGATAATTTTATTATTCATTACCCAATATTTCTAGAGACTATTTTTGAGCAACTTTTTGAGAGGAAAAATATGACATACACGTTTCTTTCGTCTTCTTCGATTACTCTTGGGATTTTTGGCTTCTTGTTCTTGGATAATTGAAGTAAATTTCATACTATTTGTAAGAATCCTTCTCTTATTATGAATATGATTTTCTTCAATTTATTTAATAGCATGAGTAGCTAATTTTCCACAACTAGGGTTGTGGGAGCCATGGCAAAAGTAACAATATAGATTTCGGGTAGCGTAGGGTTCAATTTATATGTTGTCACATTGTTAATCATTCGTTATTTACGTTTTCTAATGGTTGCAAACATTAGAACATACCTAGGTTTGATTTTCTTGAACAAAGAGATTAAAATCGGGAAATTTGATTAACTACGAGGATTCGAGACTACCAATTCTCGTCTTATGATTAATGCTGTAACTAGATTAATCTACTTGATGTTTAGGATTGAAATAAGAAATTTCACCTTTTCAAGTTCGAGAGAATTGAAAAGGAAATTCGTCTATTTGGTTGAGAAACATTTAGATGATACCATTAATTCAATCACATCATGATATACATATAGAAAGAACCCGGTTAAGCTTTTAGTCAAAATTGTTACGACGCCATGGTGAACACTACCCTAGTTCACCCCTTCTACTGAATTTTACTCGTTAAAACTTGCAATTTGTTATTTGAAACAATCAAAATTTGATCCATACAAACCCCCCATTTACCGAAAACTATTGATTATTAGTCATCTAATTCACTAACGACTTAATTTGCACCTTATTCCCTGTGGGATCGACCCCAACCTCTGTTGGGTTCTATATTTGACAGCGACCGCTTACGCTTCTTAATTTGAGGTGTAATTTGAGCGTTATCAGTGATCAAGTGGCTAGACGCAAGTATTATGTTCCCCATCTCAGATAGCAAGTGGGTCAGCCCTGTGCAATGTGTCCCCATGAAAAGGGGGATGATTGTGATAACAAATGAGAAGGATGAGCTGATTTCAACACGTACACTCACTGGGTGGAGGATTTTCATGGACTACAAGAAATTAAATAAAGCCATCTGGAAGGATCATTATCCCATCCCATTCATTGATCAGATGTTGGATAGGTTAGTTGGTCAGGAGTACTTTTGCTTTTTAGATGGATATTCTGGCTATATTAAAATAGCCATAGCGCTAGAGGATTAAGAGAAGACAATGTTTACTTATCCTTATGGCACATATGCTTTCAAGCGTATGCCCTTTGGGCTTTGTAATGCGCCAGCTACATTTCAGAGGTATATGATGGCTATTTTTCTGATATGGTGGAAGAAATCGTTGAAGTATTCATGGATGACTTCTCAATTTTTGGGAAGTCGTTTGACACTTGTCTTCAGAATCTGGCTAGGGTATTGGCAAGATGTGAGGAGATAAATTTGGTGCTGAACTGGGAGAAGTGCCACTTTTTGGTCACAGAAGGCATTCTCCTTGGCCATAAAGTGTCAAAGTTGGGGCTAGAGGTGGATCGCATGAAGATAGAGGTTATTGAGAAACTACCACCCCCAGTCTCTGTGAGAGGTGTTCGTAGCTTTATTGGTCATACAGGTTTCTACAAATGCTTCATTAAAGACTTCTCCAAGATATCCAGGCCAATGTGCAAGCTGCTTCAGAAAGAGGTAAAGTATGAATTTGGTGATGACTATGTGAAGGCGTTTGAGAATCTGGATGACTTGGATGACCACGTACACTTGTTTTTTAGTTGGAAGTCACTTAACAGGCGCTCAGGGAAGGGTTGCTCGAATATGACTAGTATCATTCTTTCCATGATGGTGATTGTTTGACGATGAATGATGGGTAAATGTACATATGCTGTAGCAACCTGTTGTATTATTATTAAAAATATATATGATAATGGTATACGAATCTCATTCGTCATAGGTGTTTGGATCAATTAATTGGTATGTGAATGCATTAGTTATGAATTAAGGTCATACAATGCCCCTAGCAAAAAGTTAAGTTGAAAGTGTCCTTACCGATTTAGTTCTAGGCTAAGTTTAAACTAAGGTCAACCTCAAAGGAGCACTCATCCTAGAATATAAGGATATATGGGTCTTAATACCAACCAAATTAAATATCTCCGAATCTTCTTTCCAACGCCACTGACCGTTCATTAATCCGCTTCCCGAGTAAAAAGTTATAACTAATTTACTAAATACTATCTGTGCTAAAAAGTTGAGGCTGTCGTGGCAGGTTTAGGTCACTATAACAGGGCTGCTATAGCGGAAATTTTCCTGCTATAGCGGGACAACAATAATTTATAGCTTATTTTGATGGGTTTCAGTCCATAAACTCCAAAATTTCATTCCAAAGCTTTAGAGAGGCGATTTGCTCATGGTTGGGGTGGAAATCCTTCGTTAAGGTATGATTTTTACTCCCTTTTAACATCGATTAATCATCTCATCTTTTAGAATCATTAGAATGAGGAAATTATGGTGAAATTCTTATGGTTTAGAACCCAAGGTTCATGAAATTATGGGGAAAACTTATGGGTATGAATATTTTCATCTAGAACTGTTTTTAGATTGTAAATTAACTCTTCCTAGTATGAAATGTGGTTCAAAAGCTTGAACTTTGATAGTTGGGGATCTTGAGTTCAATAAAGGTGGGTCCGTTAGTTTCAAAACTCCATTAATAGAGTTGGGTTGAGTTTGATAGAACTAATTTGATGATTAATTGACCCTTGGGTAATTATGTAGATCGTAAATAAGGGTAGAACTAGTGGGTTTGAATTCCCAAAGTAATTATTTAAAGAGTAGTTTATTAATTATGCTTATAATTATCATTATTAGATAATTTAGCCTTCGGAGACATGAAGAAGAAGGAAGATCATCAGTGGCATAGCTTACTTGTTGCAGCAGCTTGTCACACAGGTAGGTTATAGTTTGTGAGTAGTAGACTATGGTTAAAAATCATGCTCATAATGTATATTTGATGGGAGAAATCACGCTGAGGCCTGCGGGCACAGAGTTCGGATGGATTAAACATGTGATTAGTATAATAAGAACCTAATTATGTGTTTATATGTTAATATATGAATCCTTGATGGGTGTTTTATATTTGTTTGACTACGTGGTGGATTGTAATGTGGATATGTTATTATAGATAATAAGGAGATTGTGTGAACTTATAATCTAGTGATTCAGCCTAATTACCATAAAAATGGTGAACATGGCATTATGTGTGTTTAGAATACGGGATAATGTTGCTAAGGTTAGTGATGAGAACTGATTATGGTATGAGGAGGCGGTCACATAATTTATGAGCCAAAAGGTCAAGTTAGGTTAAGGGTTAGAAAGTAAAAGGTATAAAGGTGTATGACTTCAACTAGATTGTAGTTGAATAGAGTTGAATGATTGGCTAATGGAGTAGGGGCTTGAACCTAGTAATGACTTGAATGTAAAGGTTTCTAGATAATAGTGGAGTTCCCGGTCTTGGTATAAATAAAAGAGAATGGGATTAGTGAATGAATTTATGCGTGTGGAGCTAGAGTTTAGACTCCATTGGGTTGAATGTTCCCTCTTGAAATGAATACTTGAAATTGATGACTATGGCTTGATTTGCATACTTGAATAAGCTGGGGGTTAGTCTTCGGACATGCTATGATGGATAAAATAATGAATCATGTCTACTTGTGATTTTGTGTGTTAATGTATGATTGTTGTTTACATGAAACAATAGTTGGGTTGTGACATTTATATACTTTTGGCCATATCAAACTCTAGGTCCAAGTATCACCACACCTTCCCGAGTTTAAGTACCTTCATCAATGTTAACTTAGTCATATAGTTGTTGAAAGGTATGTAGTGTTACATCCTTCTTCCATTAAGATCATTCGTCCTGGAATAAGGGCAATAAGGATAAAACTTAAGTCATTTAGAATTTCTCAAAATTTTGGCAGAGTTTTCTTTGTAATTTGGATTATCCAAAAACCTTAAACTCAGAAAAAGTCCAACATGGCGCTTCACAGGGTAATGCAATGATATATAATTAAATGCAATCATTTGCACACGTTCGAATCTATTCATATTTGCACAAAAGGAAAAATATTTTGATTATATGGGTATGACTCACCTCAATACTATCTTCAAGTCATAAACAACTGGGGATACTTATTCCTCATTTATTCCTCTACTTCCTATGTCATTTACTAGACATTATTGTTTCTCCAAAACACCTTTATCGAGGCTACTTTTTTGGTTCTGAGCTTCCTAACTTGATGATCTAGGATAACAATTGGTACTTCCTCGTAGGATAAGTCTTCAGAAACTTGAACATCTTTGACAGGAATAATACATGAAGGATCCTCTATGCACTTTTATAGCATCGATACATGAAATACATGATGGACTTCTTCTAACTCTGCGGGTAACTCAAGCTCATATGCCACTTTTCCTACCTTCTGAATGATTATGTATGGTCTGATATATCTTGGAATAAGCTTTCCCTTTTTACCAAACCGCATAACGCCTTTCCTTAGCGAAACCTTTAGGAAAACCCAATCATTAACATCAAATTCCAAATCTTGATGTCACACATTTCTACATATAATTTCTGCCTACTCTGAGCTGTTAGTAATCTTTCCCATATATGCTTCACCTTCTTCATTTCCTGATGAACTAAGTTGGGTCCTAAAAATTTTGCTTCCCCGACTTTAAACTAGCCAATCAATGATCTACACTTCTGCATGTATAAAGCTTCATAAGGAGCCATCTGAATGCTTGAATGGAAGCTATTATTATAAGCAAACTCAATTAGTAGCAAATGTTCATCCTAACCCCCTTAAAATCTAGCACCCAAGCTCGTAGCATATCCTCAAGCATTTGAATAGTGTGCTCAGCTTGTCCATTAGTCTCTGTACGAAAAGCTACACTGAGACCCACCTGAGTACCTTAGCCTTTTTGGAAAGACCTCCAAAAATTTGATGTAAATTGAGCACCCCTGTCTGAAATGATGGAGATTGGGACAATATGAAGTAGAACTATCTCTTTAATGTACAAGTTGGCATAATCTTCAGCCGTATAAGTCATCATAACTGGAAGAAAGTGAGCTGACTTTGTATGTCTGTCTACAATCACCCATATGAAATCATACTTCTGATAAGTATGGGGTAAGCCTATAATAAAATCTATGTTGATCATCTCTCAATTCTAGGTTGGAAGCATTATGCTCTGAGTTAGCCCTCCGGGCCTTTGGTGCTCAATATTTACGTCTTGACAATTTGGGCATTGGACTACAAACTCTGCAATATTTTTCTTTATATTATTCTACCAATAAATCTATCTAAGATCATGATACATCTTTGTCTCTCCTAGATGGACTGAATAGTGGGAATAGCGAACTTTCTACAAATCTTCTCCTGAAGCTCCCCATGTTGGGTACACATAGACGACCTCAATATATGAGAACCCCATCTTCCTTAAGCTCTAATAATGGTTGCTTTTGCTGCAAAATTTTTCCCCTTAATCTTACAAACTTTGGATCATCATATTGTCGTTCCTTTACCTATAATACAAGTAAGGATTCTATTATGTTCTAAATAACCTCTCCCCCATTACTTGGTTCAAGTAATCTATCACGCCCCAAGCCTAGACGCTGGACATGACTGGCACCCGAAACCATTGCTAGAAAAAACATACCATTGGTCTGGCATACAACTAGAACTAAATACTGAAATATGCGAAAACTATGGAATATAAAGTATGGGCTGAACTTTTGAAATAAAATGAACTTTAATTATATTAGACATGTACTCAAATAAAAATCAAATACAACTGAATGGATTGTCTAACTGACTACTCTAAGAATCCTCTAAACAACTGGACTTAATAATGTCTACCAGGATAAGGCCCATGGTCTACCTTTATTCGACTGAAGTAAACTAAACCGAACAAGGCATAAACTAAGTCCATTGAATGCAGGGAGGACTCACCACAAGCTGATAAGGTGGTATCTTAATGGAACACATGCTAATGGATTTGAGCACCTGAACCTGCATCATGAAATGAAGCAGCACCAAATGGTGTCAATACATGGAATGTATGGTATGTAATAAAGCTGAGTAAAAACAACATTGATAACTGAATAAATCTTAACAATTGAGGCATGAATATGACATGTAATCAAGATCATGAAATGGCTGAAATATATGATAGAAAGTATCCTGATTATCTGAATGACAAAATAAACTAAATATCTGAAAGGATAACTAAATTGAATACTGAATCATAAGGAACTAGAAACAAAATATTTTTTAAAAAAACCTCTCTATGAAACTGAAAACTGAGTAGTTAGTAAACTGTATAACAGAAACTAAATAGCTTGCTAACCTGTATGTAATGCATCATAAAACAATTTACTAAAACTAGTGGCTATATGCCAAATATACATACTTAAAATAACTTTACTTCTTTACTGGGGAGTTTCTCACAACTGACATACACCATGTGAGCTCATGATGTTCAACTTCTGTACCCTTGTTGGCAGAGCTACCCTATACCTTGCCGGGGTATAGAACTAAACATGAAACTATAGATCTATAATGCTCCTCTATTGCACTAAAAGCAGAGTCTCCCGAACTTATGATATGATCCTATCCTATGGTGGCAACGTAGTTTTAGAGATTGGGATATCTGAACTCTTATCCATCTCCGTGCTAAATAATCCACCCAAAACTATAGTGCTTATATTTTAAACTTGTAAAATAGCAGAAAAATCATATCTAGGAGCTATTGGCTCAAATTTATATTATTTTCTGCCATTGAGCCCTTCCGCTGAAATTCATTTCATGAACATACTGAGTTTAAGTTTCTAAACTAAAGACATTCCTTTCAAATCATAATGAAATCCATAAAGAAAACTTGTAACCATTTCTTACACCATTTCATCAAACAGATGGCAGGAGCATAAGTCATGAGGTGAATTTGTATATATGAGACTAGTTTTCATGGAACATGAGGATAATTTTAATTCAAATATGAGAATTCACGAACATAAACAGGGATAAGTTTTAAGTTTAAACATTTTCTTAAAGGACTTGATTAATTGTTGAGAAACAATCATAAAGACTTTATAAACGTTTCACGAAGTGGACTTCCACAATTTAAACAAGATTTTCATAAAATCATGAAATAACTTTAGTGTAATATAAGGTGATTTTCATAACATTCAAAATAGACTCCATGAATATAAATAGGATTAAAAATCAAAAGAATTCATTCAATTTATGAAATTTCTAAGAATTTCATGGAGGGTTCATGGATTAAGGTACAACCACAATTTCATGAATTTTCTATAATTTCTCATAACTAGATTTTAATAGAAAAAACCCAAGAAGTAAATGAAATTGATTTGGGAGTTTGGGTCAAAACCGTAACAAAAATTTGGCTAAAATAAACTTTGGAATCATGGGGCATGGGAATGGAAAAGATTCTTGCACTAAAATAACCTTACATACCTCGAATACATAGAAAAAACATGTGATAGGAATTAGATTTAACTATGCTTGACTCTAGTTTTGATTCTCGTGAAGTTCTGGAGTTTGATGTTTTGGAGGAGGAAGAGGAATGTTAGATGGTAAAATTATGCATATAAACTAATGGATTGAATTTTTTTAATTGTGTTAGGGGGTATATAAAAGGTCTCAAATGAAACTGCCCCCAAAGGGGCTTATTATCTTTGAGCCACCTTCCCAAAAGGCTTGTTGCATCGCTCTCGGTGTTGTATCAGGTATTTTGTGTGGTAGCCCATCTGTTCTGATTGTCACTTAGTAAAATACACATAACCTTTTACTTAGGACTCAAATTAATATGTGACCAATGGCATTTGAAAGATTACTCAAAAACCTTTAATTTAGTAGGTCATGGGGACACGTAACCCTTCATATAATAGGAGGAATGCTTGTTTGAAGTTGAACCTTGTACGAACTTATATGAAAAATTAATCGGTAGAGAAGCTTTCAACTCAACTTTGTGCTAGAGGTTTCTTATGACCTTAATTCCTATCCAATACACTTTCCACACTAGAGAATTGATGTTAAAACCTATGTACAATTAAAATTTATCAGGTTTGGGTCTATCCACATACATAGAATAGTTTGAACACTAGAACTTGGCTTCTTTATGAGTCAACTTCGTCAAAGGTGTGGAGATAAAAGAGATTCCTTCCATAAATCTCCGATAATAACCCGCTAAGCCTAAAAAATTACAAACCTCTATACGGTTCAAGGGACTCAGTAAATTCATTATAACTTTAATTTTCTAGCTTTCAACTCTAATACCTTCATCTGCAATTACATGGCCAAGAAAAGACACCAAAGTCAACCAAAAATCACACTTGGAAAATATTGCATATAGTTTATGATCCCAAAGTGTCTGCAACACCGCACGCAAATGATCTACATGTTTGGATTTAGACTGAGAGTAAATCAAGATATCATCAATAAATACAATCATAAATACATCTAAGAAGGGATTGAATACCCGATTCATTAGGTCCATGAAAGCTGCTAGGGCACTAGTATGCGCCAAAGATATTACTAGAAACTCAAAGTATCCATACATAATCCTGAAGGTCGTCTTTGGTATATCTGGCCCTTTAACTCACATCTGGCGATACCCCGATCTCAAGTTAATCTTTGAAAAACATTTGGCACCCTGCAACTGAACAAAAAGGTCATCAATCCTTGGAAATAGATATTTATTCTTGATTATAGCTTTATTAAGTTGTCAGTAATCGATAAACATTCTTAAGGACCCATCCTTTTTACGATCAAATAACACTGGTGCACCCCATAACGATGTACTAGGCCTAATGAAGCCTTTTATTGGCAGATCCTTCAATTGTTCCTTTAACTCTGTTAGCTCAAAAGTAGGTATCCTATAAGGAGGAATGAATATCGACTGAGTATCTGAGAGTAAATCAACAATGAGCTCAATTTCCCTTTCTAGAGAGATTTCTGGAAAGATCTTCTGGGAATACATCTAGAAACTCACTAACCGGAGAAACCAACTAAAGAGTCCCTGGTTCATCCTCTGTGCTCCATAATTGAACAAGATGATAGATATACCTTTAAAAATCATCTTTTGGGTCGTAAGGTAGGAAATAAACATACCCTTTGGCGTGGCAGCATTACCTTTCAACTTCTGGACTGGATCACCCACAAAATGGAATTTGAAAACCTTAGCTCTACAACTAACAGTAGCATAAAAAGCAGTTAACCAGTCTATATCTATAATGAAATCAAAGTCAATCATATCTAACTCAATCAACTTTGCCTTTGTTTGGGCCTCAGATGGGTATGTTTTGTGGCTGATTTTAGGCTTATCTTGGGTCAAATATGATCAACATTGGTGGCTACTTTTGTACTTGTTTAGGATAGATTTAGTTTTACTTTGTCGGGCCAACTTTGAGCTTCATTTGTGCTACTATAAGGTCTAATAATCCATGTAGGTGCTGCCTCCAATCGTCCCTCGTAACTTGGTTCATTAGCATAAGTAGGTGATGCACCTACTTATCACCTATTAGCTTAAATAAGTCGAGGAAGAACCTCACTTGGTTTATTTCATTTTTCAAACCTTCATCCTTATACTTTGACATAACACTTATAAACTTTTGGCCATTTCAAACTCTAGGGTCAAGTACCACCTCACTCTCCCAAGCTTAAGTACCTTTGTCGATGTTAACTTAGTCATATAGGTGTTGAAAGGTACGTGGTGTTATAGATAATCCCTTGGATTTTCCTAATAGAGCACTACAAATCAAATAAACATCTACGAAAGGCAGCTATAAAGAGGAGCAAGATTAACAGAGAAAACCACAAAACTTCAATTGAACAAGAATACTGCCTACCCTTTTATTTTTTACAAAATATTGTATTCACTATAGTGTAACACCTCGGATTCTAAACCAGCATTTTTGCAACATTTAAATTGTTTCAGACATGTTCCAGGAATGTACAGTGACTTTCATGGACCATAATTCTCTTTCATAGTCCATAGAGTGAGCCGTAGAAAGACCTCTGAAGAAGCTTAACTCCAAGGTTTCTATGGTAGATAGTATGAATTGTAGTCTCTGACTATGGTCCATAATCCAACCCATGGAAAATGTCCAGAGAGATGTCAATATCTCAGAGTAACAGGGTGGTTGCATCTATAGTCTTTAATCCCCATTCTACGATCCATAAATGCCAACCATAGTTTTGATTTTGAAAAGTGACAAATCTCGAAGAAGAAGTATGAGTCATTCTATGCTCCATATTCGTAAAGAACGGTCCATAGTTCCATCCATAAAGGAATAATCAAAGAACCATCAAATCATAAAGAAGACTACAGCCCGACCTATGATATATTTTCCTATAGAACACTCCATAGTTCAACCTGTAAAGGCTAGATTAGTATAAAATTTATTAGAGAATATCTATGATTTGGACTATGTTAAGTAGATCATGTCTATAGTCCATAGAACCATCTATAGACATTAAATTCTGGGCGGCTATATAAATATGCCTTCGTTGTTTTCTTATTAATTTTCACATCCAGACTTATTCTCTCAATCCTAGGAGACGTATTTCATCCTCTTAAGGCTAGGTATTAAAATTCTACTATTAGTTATGAAAGATTATTGATTCCTAGCCCTAGCCTAAGGTATCTAACAAGTTTCTTGATACGTGTAATGGCCCTTCCTGTCATTTTCACATTTTCACCTTCTTTGTACTCTTAGAGCTTATTTATAGCGGCCCCAAGTCATTTATGATACACTGGGACTGGTGGTTCATAGCTCGGGCAATTAGTTTGGTCTTTATGGTTGTTTCCCCATTTTAGAGCCTTAACTTTGGAATCGTTGACTTTGGTCAACATTCTTGGTAAACGTTCTCAGAATTGAATTCCAATAGTTTAGTTAGATCCGTAGCATAGACTTTGGTCTATTTGTACCTTTGGTCTATATTTGAGAGCTTTTAAGCTTAGAATTATCTTTCATTCTGTGTTTTCAGGCCAGTTGGGCTTGTATGGTTGACTTTGGTCAACATCTAGAGAACACGGCCTCAGATAGAAATTTTGTCAGCGCTATTAGCTTTGTAATGTTGAGTTTAGGCTAGAGGGACCATTGGTTCAGGTCTCGAGGCTTTCGGACTTTATTTTGGCCCTTAGTTCCATTTTGAAATAGTTGGCCTAAAGGTTGATTTTGGGTGCGGGGCCCACTTTTCATTAAATCAACCTTCAATGGGATTTTCATCGATTCCGTTGGATCTAGAATGCCGTTTCTAGTTGAATAGCCTAACTCGTTTGTATATGCGGGTGCATTCCCGGAGGTCCATCATGTAAAAATTTGCCTAAGGTTGGTTTTTAGTTGCTGGTGTGGGCAGCAGCGTGCGCCTCAGCGCCCTGGGCGCTTGTGCCCCCTGTGCCTCAACGCCCTGGCTGACCTAGTGCGCCTGTTCCTAGCTGCCCTGGTGCACCTATGCCTGGCCTCCCTGGTGCACCTGTGCCTGGCCTCCCTGGTGCGCCTGGGCTCCCTAGCCCCTGGGCGCTTGCAGCTTAAATAGCTGGCCACCCTTCCATTTCTTCTTATATCCTTCTTCTCCAAAAATTATTTCTCCATTAATATTAGCTTTAAAACCTCCATTAATCACCATTGTTCATTCCTAAAGCTTGGAGGCTTGTATATTTTTGATTCTTGATCATTTGTTGGCTTCTAATCCGGTAAGTTCTTTTTTAATTTCCGTAAATTTCTATTTGAATTCCTTCTTTGTTCTTGAGTTTGTGGACTATTTTTAGGACCTTCCTATGGTCCAATTCTGCTCAAATTTTGAGCATGTGCTCCATGGAGTGTTGGAAACATTGTCGTATTTTTTTTCAGTTTCAGGTTGAGAGGCCTGCGTGCTCGCTTTTGACCCTGATTTCGAACCAGCTAAACTTTAAGCGATATAGGTACCATTAGCTTTGTATTGACTCATATAATATGTTGTTGATAGTTAGTTCATGATTCGGGGATTTCTTAGAATAGTTTGAGCTTGGACATCACATTCTAGCAGCTTTTCGTCAGACGATATGTAGGTTACAGTTTAACTCTTCTAGACTTTGCGTATATAGACTATAATTGTACTAATTAGCATCCTTGGGTTGGGTTTATTAGCTTTGTACCGTAGACCTTGTCCGCTCCTTCCTGTCTGACTTATTTTCACTCCGATGATTGTAGTATTTATTGTAGTTGATAGTATCACCCTTGTAGTCCTGTGTGGCCTTGTTTTTGACTCTGGACCATAGATGGTGGGTTTTTCAGGAATGTACGCGAGTCCCGGACATCAATATTAGTTTGTCGAGCGGGTTTTATGTGTCGTAGAGCGATTGGAGCATGTGCAGGGCCGATAGGTTAATTGTGAGCCATTGGGCTACTGTTTGTGATTAAGCATGCCATTATCATGCATATAAAGAGGGTTTTCACATGTTTTACTATGGTTTTGGATTCTGGCCTACTATTAATGGTTTTCTAAACCTTGCATGGCCCCGAGAGCCCTTTTTCTGTAAAAATGGTTGTAAAAGGTTTGGAATTGTTTTCATGGATCTTCTTGGGGTATGAAAGTTAAAAGGATGATTTTATCACTGTTTTCATACTATACTAGACACGGCTGGGCCGTACTGCTAGATTTGATTTCCAATTGATTTGAGATGGTATAGACTCAAACGGACTGAGCATCAAATTTGTTTTACTACTGTTTTAGACCCGGCTATTCTCGAGCACCCTTGGTGGGGTTTTTCAAACTTGATTCAAAGCTTTAGACCCGGATAGGTTCTGGGCATACATTTTTGAGACTTTGGCTACATATTTGGATTTGGGCACACTCCGTACTATTATTGAGACTTGAGATTTAGTATGTGGTCAAGGACCTCCATGGACCTTATCGATCAGGACCAGGGGCTACGTGCTGAGTGTGCCAGAGGAGGGGTATATGGTGTAGTTGAAGTATACATGTTGTGTCCTTACATGGATCCTACCTTTTGGGCCCATGGCGCCAGAGGAGGTATATATAGAGTTACTGTTCCACCTAGTTTTCACCATTGCATCATATCATTCATTTGCGTGAGAATACACTCTTGTTTTCTATTTGCTTAGTGTATGCTCCAGTGGTATAGGATGACAGAGGGTTTGTTTTCACTTGTATGTGTTCCTCGGGTGTATGGGAGCCCGTGGGACTGTAGGTAGACTTTTATTTATTGTTATTCTATCACGATATTGATCCTGATTATGGTTACATTTGATGACTTGATTGTTAGTCCTATTTTGGAGCTTGTTATCATTATTTTCCTTTCCTCCTTACCTTTTTACTTGAGGTTACTGGTATACCACCTTCTTCTTAAACTCTCCTTATATATTGTTATTGCAAGGACCCCAGGTGTGTTCTCTCTCCCTTCACCTGTGTTCCATGATGTATATCTCTATTAGCTATCCTAGTATGTTATTTTCTTCTTGTATCCTTCTGTGCTAGCTTCTGTGTGCTTATTCATTGTTTCTGTGATTACTTGTTTCTTTTATGCTATATTATTGCATTTATATCTTATAAGCACCCAGTCGGCCTATGATAACTACTGGGTACCCGTTGCTTAACAATTGGTGCTCATACTACACTCTGTATCTTTTTGGTGCAGATCCTAGTGTGGGCCATCACCGTTGATCCGTGGAGACTTGTCTGGGCTGACTTTTGGACTATCCGAGGCTGAGGGTAAGCTCTTGATGGCTGGGCTTAGCTTTTAGCTCATTCTTTGTATCTTGTATTCTTTTTGCTATTCAGAGACAGGTGTGTATATATTTTTTTGGATCCTTTATACTCTTAATATTTAGTACCGACTCTTATACTATAATACCAGGTCGTGGGTTTGGTTTAGCTTCCGCTTATGCATTTTTGTTGTTTATTTCTTTATCTTATTTCCCTTGCTTCTTCTTATATTATGCTTCTTCTGCTTGCTTGTTAGATAGTAGCCCATTACTAACCATTCTGGGCTCCGGAGATTGGTCCACCTATAAGGGGGTTTTAGGTGTCATCATGACCAAGAAATTGAGTCATGATAGCTTGGTATTAGAGCCCAGGTTCATCAGTGTAATCAGCATAAGAGCCAATGTCTAGTAGAATCCTACCAATTGGCGTGAAGACATTTGTACTCAATCTTTGGGAGGCTACATGGCATCTTAGGAAACATAACTCTTTCCTTGATTCTATATCGTGCGTAGTATCCTAGATGGTTTCCTGGAAACTCACTTGTTCTAGTTCACTGTTCCATAGATGGTTTATACGAGATTGTCGGTATCATACAGGGGCGAGCCTTCGACTCTAGTACCCCTGACTCTAGCTAGGGGTCGGGGAGGTCACAGAGGTAAGGGTTGAGAATGTGCCTAAGAATCAACACCTGCTAGAGCTCCAAGGGTAGCGGTTGAGCCGGAGATCATTCCAAAGCAGTATCATGTGGACCGAGGGACAACCCAAGTCTCACCAGTGCCAGCACTAGCTTTTGTGCCATCTTCAGCTCCAACCACTTTGTCTGATATTCGGGGTTTACTTCTTCAGTTGTTGGGTATGATTGAGTGTCAGTCTGCTGAGGTAGCACAAACATCCGCTCAAGGGGTAGCCCTGGGTGTTTAGAATTCAGGAGTGCAGCCTGCTACTGCAGCTCCTCATGCTGAGGTTCTTTTGATTCCATCTGTTACATAACCT
The DNA here is from genome assembly GCA_003996215.1 of Jaltomata sinuosa. Classification (NCBI taxonomy): domain Eukaryota; kingdom Viridiplantae; phylum Streptophyta; class Magnoliopsida; order Solanales; family Solanaceae; genus Jaltomata; species Jaltomata sinuosa. The sequence continues at coordinate 39,217 of QJPP01007309.1, read as the reverse complement.
CTTGCTCCTCGCCCAACTATGATAGAGACAGAGCAGAAGGAGTTGGGTAGATTTCTAAAATTATATCCACCTAGATTTGCTGCCTGGTCATGATCTGCATGACTTTATCACTACTTGTGAGGATATGCTACATCATTTGGGTTTACTGGAGACTCACGGTGTTAGGTATACTAATTACCAGCTGGAGGGTCCAACTAAGTTATGGTGGAGGGCCCAGGTTGCTTGCAGACCATCCTCATCTCCTCCATTGTCTTAGTCAGAGTTTTATAAGGCCTTCATGACCAAGTTCTTACCACAGAATGATAAAGTGCATCGTAGAGAGCAATTTACCAAACTTATGCAGGGTTCTATGACCGTATCTGAGTATGTGACTCGCTTTCACCAACTTGCTCCCTATAGGGCCATGATCATTCCTACCGAGACCGACAGAGTTCATAGGTTTTTTTAGGGATTGCAGATAGAGCTTAGACAGTTTACTGAGATATAAGTTGCTAGTGGTCGATCATTTCAAGCTATCGCAGACTATGTCTGTACTATGTGACTTTCTCCATCATGATCTCGGGGCTAGGAATAAGAGGCCCCATCACCAAGATAGCTACAGTAGTTAGTGGTAGCAGTTCAGGCTAGTGGGGATGAGGTTATCAACCGCAACCGCACCAGGGTCAGTCTAGTCAACCAGTTCAGGCTTCGCTTCAGGCTTCTGGTAGTTCTCAGTTTGAGAAGGGGCAGAGTAGCTAAAAAGTTTAGAGTGGTCAGACTCCGAGGGGTTCTGTCTTTGGGCATCAGACCATGTTGGCCACACAATTGCAACTAGTTTATCCAGGTAGGGTAGGCCGTTAGAAAATTATTATGAGTGCATAGTTTTTGGGACTATGCTAGAGATTTCCCTTAGCGGGGTACAATTTAGCCACCTACTTAGCAGGCTCAGCCTATCCGTGCAGTTCAGCCACCAGCTAGAGGAGATGGTGGTCAGGCTAGGGGTGGTGCCCCACAAGGTAAGATAGGTAGTAGGGATGGCAGTCGGTCAGGTGGTGGTCGTTGTCAGTTTTATGCGATCCCTGGGAGACCGGAGGCATAGGCCTTGAATGCTGTGATCAAAGGTACGATTTCTTTATGCCGTCGACTAGCTTTCACTTTATTTGATCCTGCATCTACTTGTTCATATGTTTCTGCCTACTATTTGGCTTGTTTGGGTTTCCTAGTGAGCCATTATCTATGCTTGTATCTGTTTTGATCCCTGTAGGAGATTCTTTAGTAGTAGATCGAATTGTGAGGTCCTTTATGATTTCTATTGGAGATATTGAGACTTGGGGTGATGTGATGATTCTTGATATGTTAGACTTTGATGTGATTCTAGGCATTGACTGGTTATCCCCTCATTGTGCGGTTTTGGATTGTTATGCCAAGACCGTTACCATAGTCGTTCCTAGCGTATCCCTGGTTGTGTTGTAGGGTTCTTTTAACCGTGCACCATCTGGGATTATCTCTTGTCTTCGAGCTAGGAAGTTGATTTCCCGCAGGTGTTTGGCTTATCTAGCATATGTTTGAGATGCTAGTGCTGACCTTTCTTCCCCTGAATCGATTCCCGTGGTTAGGGATTTCCTAGATGTGTTTCCTACCGACCTGTCAGGCTTTCCATCTGAGAGAGATATTGATTTTGCTATTTAGTTAATGCTAGGCACAAGGCCCATTTCTATTTCTCCATATCATATGGCTCCAGCTGAGTTGAGAGAGCTTAAGGAGCAGCTCCAGGACTTATTAGCTAAGAGTTTCATTAGGCTGAGTGTATTGCCTTGGGGTGCTCCAGTTCTTTTTTTGAAGAAGAAAGATGGGTCGATGCAAATGTGTATTGATTATAGGTAGCTGAATAAGGTGACCGTGAAGAATAGGTATCTGATGCCACACATAGATTACTTGTTTGATCAGCTTCAGGGTTCAACCATGTTTTCGATGATAGATTTAAGGTCAGGCTACCACCAGTTGAATATTAGGGCGGAGGACATCCCTATGACAACATTCAGGACACGTTATGGCCACCATGAGTTCTTGGTGATGTGTTTTCGGTTGACTAATGCCCCCGCAATTTTCATGGACTTGATGCACAGGGTGCTTAGCCCATATTTGGACTCATTTATGATAGTTTTCATAGACGACATCTTGGTATACTCTCAGAGTAGAGATGAGAAGGAGCAGCACTTGAGTTAGTTGCATTTCTAGGACACGTGGTGTCTAAGGATGGGATTAGAATGGACCCAGGGAAGATTTTAGTTGTTTGGGATTGGCTAAGACCTACTACTCCTAGTGAGTTTGCAGCTTTATTAGGTTAGCAGGGTACTATAAACAGTTTGTCGAGGGGTTTTCTTCCATAGCAGCACCTTTAACTAGGCTAACTAGGAAGGATGTCCTATTTCAGTAGTCAGATAAGTGCGAGGATAGCTTTCAGAGGCTTAAGGCCTTGTTAACTTCAGCTCCTGTGTTGGATTTTCCAGTTGAGGGTCAGAGCTTCTCAGTGTACTGTGATGCTTCAGGGGTCGGTCTTGGTTGTGTACTGATGCAGCAAGGTTATGTGATATCATATGCTTCAAGGCAACTGAAGGTTCACGAGCGCAGCTACCCCACTCATGACTTGGAGTTGGCAGCATTAGTTTTCATGCTCAATATTTGTAGACACTACTTATATGGGGTTCACTGTGAGATATTCACCGATCAGTCTTCAGTACATTATGAGTCAGTAATAGCTGAACTCGAGGCAGAAGAGATGGATCGAGCTACTGAAGGACTATGACTTCACCATTTTGTATCATCTGGGCAAGGCAAATATGGTAGCAGATGCCTTGAGTCAAAAGACAGTGAGTGTTGACACCCTAGCTTCACTTTCAGTTTCAGTGCGACCATTGGCCTTAGACATCAAGTCCTTGGCTAACCGTTTAGTTAGGCTTGACTTATCGGATCCTAGCAGAGTTCTCGCCAGTGTTGAGGTTTGTTCTACTTTGATTGATCAAATTTAGCCCGTTAGTTTGAGGATCAGCAGTTGTGTGACCTTCGTGATCAGGTTGTACGGGGTAAGGCCAGCTGGGCTACCCTAGATTCAAATGGTGTTTTGAGGTTTGATGTTCGTCTTTGTGTTCCGAGAGTTGGGGATTTGATTCAGTTGATTCTTTGGGAGGCACATTGTTCTATATATTCCATCCATTCTAGTGCAACAAAGATATACAGAGATTTAAGACAGCTTTACTAGTGGAGTGGTATGAAGTAGGACATAGTGGAGTTTGTATCTCGATGCTTGAACTGTCATCATGTGAAGTTCGAGCATATGAGACCTGGTGCTTTGATGCAGTGACTTCCTATTCCTGAGTGGAAGTGGGAACGGATTACTATAGATTTCTTAGTTTGATTGCCATGTACTTCTAGGGGTTTTGATTTTATTTGGGTGATTGTTGATCGGCTGACTAAGTTAGTGCACTTCTTGCTAGTACAGACTACTTATAGTGCAAAGAGGTTAGCTCAGATTTTCCTCTGTGAGATTTTTTGGTTGCAGGGGGTCCCAACTTTTATCATTTCAGAACGCGGCACTCAGTTTACATCTCAGTTTTAAGGGGCTAGTCAATGAGATTTGGGTACAGAGGTTCAGCTTAGTACCGCATTCCACCCTTAGACAGGTGTCCAGTCCGAATGGACTATTCAAGTCCTGGAGAACATGCTTCGGGTCTGTGTTCTTTACTATTGAGGTTCTTGGGATCAATTTTTGCCTTTGGCCGAGTTTGCTTATAATAATAGTTTTCATTCGATTAATGGCATGGCACCTTTGAAGGCTTTGTATAGTAGGCATTGCAGATCACTGGTTGGTTAGTTTGATGGTTTGGAGTCTAGGCCACAGAGTACATATTTGCTTTATGATTCCTTAGATAGAGTCCGAGTGATTCAGGATAAACTTTGAGTGTCCGGGAGTAGTTAGAAGAGCTACCATGATCGTAGTCTTTGTGTTAGTGGCTTGGTGTTCCTACGATAAATGGAGTGATGGGATTCAATAGGTGGGGCAAGCTTAGCCCCTGGTACATTGGGCCATTTGAGTTTCCCTAGAAGGTTGGTAGTGTTGCCTATCAGTTAGATTTGCCTCTGATGTCTTCATCTATGGACCCGGTTTTCTATGTATTGATATTGCAATGGTATGTTCTAGACGAGTCTCATGTATTTCAGTGGGATACAGTTCATTTGGATGACAGTTTAGCCTTTGTTGAGGAGTCGGTAGCTATTTTGGCCAGAGATGTTAGGAGATTGAGAGCTAGGGAGATTCTGATTATTAAGGTTCAGTGGAGGCACCACCCAGTTGAGGAGGCTACCTGGGAGACCGAGAGACATATGCGGGCTCAGTATCCGCAGTTATTTGAGCCTTTAGGTACTTCCTTTTCTTGACTTTAGCGGATGAAAGTCTTTATAGTAGTGGATGATGTAATGACCCTTTCAGTAATTTTTGCATTTTAGCCTTCTTTGTAATCTTAGAGCTTGTCTATAGCGGCACCAAGTAATTTATGAGTCACTGGGACTGATGGTTCGGTGCCTGGGACATTAGTTTGGTCTTTATGGCCGTTTCCCTATTTTAGAGCCTTAACTTTTGAAATTATTGACTTCCATTAACATTCTTGGTAAACGTACTCAGAATTGAATTCTGACAGTCTGTTAGCTCTGAAATGTGGACTTTTTGGTCTTGATGGACCTTTATTCGGGATTCGAGAGCTTTTCATCTAGGAATTCTTTCTCGTTCTATGATTTCAGGCTAGTTGGTCTTGTATTGGTGACTTTGGTAAACATCTGGAGAAGACGACCTCAGATGAAAATACTGTTAGTGCTATTAGCTCTATAATGTCGAGTTTAGGCTAGAGGGATCATTGGTTCTAGTCCCGAGGCTTCCAGACATGAGTTTGACCCTTAGGTTCCATTTTGAAATAGTTGGCCTAAAGGTTACTTTTCATTAAATGACCTCCGATGGAATTTTCATTAATTCTGTTGGATTTGGAATGTCATTTCTAGTCGAATATCTCAGCTCGTTTGTGTTCGCGGGACCCCGGATGCATTCCCGAGGGTCCATCATGTAAAACATTTCCTAAGGTTGGTTGCTGGTGTGCGAAGCAGCGTGCGCCTCAGCACCCTCGGCGCCTGTGTCCCCTGCGCCTCAGTTAACATGCCGCCCTGGTGCGCCTGGGCCGCCCTGGCCCCTGGGCGCTGGCAACTTCAATAGCTGGCCACTCTTCCATTTCTTCTTATCCTTCTTCTCCAAAAATGATTTCTCCATTAAAATTAGCTCCAAAACCTCCATTAATCACCCTTGTTCATTCCTAAAGCTTTGAGACTTATATATTTTCGATTCTTGATCATTTGTTGCCTTCTAATCCGGTAAGTTCCTCTTTAATTTCCATAAATTTCCATTTTAATTCCCTCTTTGTTCGTGAGTTTGTGGACTGTTTTGGGGCCCTTCCCTTGGTCCAATTCTGCTCAAATTTTGAGCATGTGCTCCTAGGAGTGTTGGCAACATGGTTGTATTTTTCATTTTTGGTTTCGGGTTGTAGGGCCTGTGGACCCATTTTTTACCCAGATTTTGACTCGGCTAAACTTTTAGCAATATGTGTACCGTTAGCTTTGTATTAACACATAGAATATGTTTTTGATAGTTTGTTCGTGATTTGGATCTTCTCGAAGAAGTTTGATCTTGGACATTGTTGTTCTAGCCTCTTATCATCTGACGATAGGTAGGCTATGGTTTAACTCTTCTAGACTTTGCGTATATATGCTATAATTGTATTAATTAACATCCTTGGATTGGGTTTATTATCTTGGTACCCCAGACCTTGTACGCACCTTCGTGTCTAACTTATTTTCACTCTGATGTTTCTAGTATTCGTTGTAGTTGATAGTATCACCATTATGGTCCTATGTGGCCTTGTATTTGACTATGGACCATAGTTTGTGGGTTATTCGGGAATGTTCGCGAGTCTCGTACATTTATATTAGTTTGTAGAGCTAGTTTTATGTGTTATAGAGTAATTTGAGCATGTGCTGGGTCGATAGATTGATTGTGAGCAGTTGGGCTACTGTTTGTGATTGAGCATGCCATTATCATGCATATAAAGAGGTTTTCACATGTTTTACTATGGTTTTGGTTCAGGCCTACTATTGATGGTTTTCTAAACCTTGCATGGCCCTGAGGGCCCATTTTCGGTAAAAATGGTTGTAAAAGGTTTGGAATTGTTTTCATGGATCTTCTTGGGGAAAGAAAGTTAAAAGGTTGATTTTATCACTGTTTTCATACTATACTAGACTCGGCTGGGCTGTAGTGCTAGATTTGATTTCCTATTAATTTGAGATGGTACTAGACTTGGACGGGCCAATCATCAAATTTGTTTTAATACTATTTTTGACCCGGCTACGCCTGGGACCCTTGGTGGGGGGTTTTTGAAACATGATTCACCAGTTTAGACCCTGATAGGCTCCGGGGTTGCACTTTCGAGACTCCGCCTACATATTTGGATCCAAACTCACTTAGTACTTTTATTGAGACTTGAGATTTAGTATGTGGTCGAGTACCTCCATGGACCTTGCCGATATGGATCAGGTGCTACGTGCTGAGTGTGTCGAAAGAGGGGTATATGGTGTAGTTGAGGTATACATGTTGTGTCCTTTCATGGATCCTACCTGCTGGGCCCATAGGCATTGGAGGAGGTACATACAAAGTTATTGTTCAACCTGGTTTTCACCATTGCATCATATCATTCATTTGCATGAGAACCCATCATTGTTTACTGTTTGCTCTGTGTATGCTCCAGTAGTATGGGATGCCGGAAGGTTTGTTTTAACTTATATGTGTTTCTCAGGTGTATGAGCGCCCGTGAAACTGTAGGTAGACTTTTATTGGTTATTATTCTATCGCGATATCGATCCTGATTATGGTGTTATTCGATGACTTGGTTGTTAGTCCTGTTTTCGAGCATGTTATCATTATTTTCCTTTCCTCCTTCCCTTTTTACTTGAGGTTACCGGTATATTGCATTCTTCTTAAACTCTCCTTATATACTGTTATTGCAAGGACCCCAGGTTCGTTCTTTCTCCCTTCACCTGTGTTCCGTGATGTATTTTTCTATTAGCTAGCCTAGTATGTTGTTTTCTTATTGTATCCTTCTGTGCTAGCTTTCGTGTTCTTATTCGTTGTTTTAGAGACTACTTGTTTTTTTTTGCTATATTATTGATTTTATATCTTATATGCACCCAGTCGGCCTATGATACCTATTGGGTACCCATTGCTTAGCAATTGGTGCTCATACTAAACTCTACATCTTTCTGGTACAGATCCTAGTGTGGGATATCGCCGTTGATCCGTGGAGACTCATGTGGGATGACTTTTGGACTATCCAAGTCTAAGAGTGAGCTCTTGACGGCCGAGTTTATCTTTTAGCTCATTCTTTGTATCTTGTACTCTTTTTGCTATTCAGAGACAGATGTGTATATATTCTTTTGGATCCTTTGTACTCTGTATATTTGTACCGGCTCTTATACGATAATACCAGGTCATGGGTTTGGTTTAGCTTTCGCTTATGCATTTTCGTTGCTTATTTCTTTATCATTTTCCCCTTACTTCTGCTTATATTATTCATTTTCTGCTTGTTTGTTAGATAGTAGCCCATTACTAACCGTTCCGGACTACGGGGATTGGTCTGCCTATAGGGGAGTTGTAGGTGCCATCATGACCGAAAAATTGGGTCATGACAATACGAAACCCTAGGTTTCCTTGAAGGAACATCCTCTAAGTCTCCAAATCAGATTTTGCAGGTTCTCCATCAAAGTTTGGAGCGCTTGAAGTATGTATAGATACCATATTGAGGGAATCGTGTTCTTCCTCATGCCCTAATATCAAGAACTCATTTTTGAAAGATTAAAGCTAGGGTTCATACCCAATGTCTCTTATTTCAAGTTTCTATATCTTGAATTGATGGTTGTTAGATTTTATTACTGAATGTATTAAAATTCATGTCATTTATGATCATTGATTTATGGTTCATGTTCATTCTATCCCATGGACCCCTTGAGTTATTGTTTATTTTGAAAGAATTGTTTATAAAAGCTATCATTATGCATTATTTTCATGAGTAAAGCATTTTGAAGCTCTAAAAGAGTATTTCAAGAAGATTCTCAAGTCAAGTAGGTTTAAGCTTTCGAGTACATGATTTTTTAGAAAGAAAAAAAGTTCAGTATAAAGAAGCGAAATATTGAGCAACGATTCAAAGTAAAGTAATTTCAGCTTTCCCCATAAAGTGGGACACCTTAACTATTGAGCACTTATATAAACTATTTTGGGAGGATTATTTAGCACCAAGATGGGTAAGGGCCCAAGTAACCAAAGCCCAATACGTTGCCAGCATCAGATATGATCATTTCTCAAGTCAGGCGACTCCTCTTTAGCCCTAACGTGGCTCAGATTTGGATTTATAGGTTAAGCTTCATTCTATACCCCGACAAGGTATAAGATGGCTCAAGCAATATGGGAAAGATGTTGTAGCATCACGAGTCCCACATGGTGTTTGTCGATAAAGAGAAACTCCCCAAGAAAACTAAAGTTATTTTTCAATATTTGGTTTGTAGAACAATTTTCAGCATATAAAGCATGTTGTTATTCATTACATACTTATGCTTTATTTCACTTGGCTTCATTACAGTTATTGTTCTAATTTTACTCCTATTAGCTCAGTATCTTAGTATTATCTATATTAGCCTTGTTGTTTCATTAGCCATTTACATACCGTACATACCACGTACTGATGCCATTTTCCATTGCATCATTTTATGATGCAGATTTAGGTACTCAGGCTCGGCAACAGATGCATCCTTAGGCTCATTTATCTCCAGCTATGGTGAGGCCTCCTCACTATTAAAGGGCTCTTCTTGATTTACTGCTTATTAGTTCATTAGTGGAGTATCAATTAGGCCCAGGGCCTTATCCTGCTAGACAATTTTTAGATGTTAGAGGCTTCATAGATGAGTTAGTGAAGTATTAGTTTTTGGTTTATTTTTCAGATACTCATGTATTAAGAGTTTATCTATAAAGATATTGATTTTGTTTTCAAAAGAAGTTGCATACTCATTACATTTAAAGCTTCGATAGAGTTATTACTTATTTAGTTCAGTGGTAAGCCAAGCTAGGGGTCCGCTCGGGCTGACCATACCCATAGTGTAGGCTAGAGGCACGACAAACTTGGTATCAGAGCCTTAGGTTCTAGAGTCCTTCTTATAGGTGTGAAGCATGCCACACTTATACTAGGGAGGGTACAAGGCTTTAGGAAGTACTACCCTTATTTTGTACTCTAGTTTGTGCGATAGAGTTTAACTCTATAAATATTTGCCTCCTAACTCATGCATTAGCGTATTTCAAATTATGCCTCTAAAAAAGAACTACCAGTCAGAGGACTAAAACAAATGTTGAGGTTCCCGCTGGAAACAACGCTAGCAAAATGCCTCCACCTACTAGGATGTAGACCAGAAATAGGGGGTGGCACATCATATCAGGACACAAGTTTCAGATCTCAAATCGTGCCAGCTAGCTCAGTGAGTGTTTTTGTGACACTTGCTCCTCAGCCTCCCTACACTACTACATATGATGCAGAGTTTAGGGGACCCATTTATATGCTCACTTAGTTGGTAGAAGATCAGTCTAACCATCAGGGAATGGAACCTACCAGCTCCAGTTCACATAATTCTTTAGGTGCTTTGAGGATCAGGGAATTCTTACGAATGAACCCGCCAGAGTTTACAAGGTTCTAGATTGATGAGGACTCTCAGAACTTTATTGATAAAATTCACAAGATCTTGAGAGTGATGCATTCTACAAAGACAGAGGGAGTTGAAATCGCTTCCCATCAGCTGAAGGATGTTGCAAATATGTTGTATGATCAGTGGGAGCGGAATAGGGGTGAAAATGCAGCTCCAACAGTCTTGATAACTTTGAGGAAGCATTCATGGACCACTTTTTCCCTCAAGAGCTTAGGGATGCCAAGGCAGATGATTCGTGAACCTAAGGCAATGTATTATGAGTGTGAGGAAATATAGGCTTAAGTTCACTCAGTTTCCGCGTTATTCTCTAGAGATGGTGCCTTCAATAAGGGCGAGAATGAGAAAATTTATCCCGAGTTGGTAAGCACGTGAGGAAAGAGAGAAAGGGTTAAATTTTGATCAATGACATAGACATCTCCAGACTTATGGTATAGCTGAGCAGGTTGAAGAGGAAAATCAGAAATATAGAGAGGAATACCAGAGTAAGAGGGCTAAGTACGCAAGCCATGAGGATAATCTGCAGAGGCATGGAAATAGGAAAAAGTCATTCTTTCACATCCGTCAGGAGCTTCCCCTTTAGCAACTAGTGTACATGCACCTAGAATCAGGAAAGACCAAAAGTTCAAGAGTAATCAGAATTTCAGAGCTCAGGGTTCTCAGTCTCAGGGTAGTGTGGTTCAAGGAGCTACTCTACACCTACCTTGTGGCAAGTGTGGTAGATCCCATCCGAGAGAGTGTTTTGATGGCACTAGTAGATGATATAGGTGCAACTAGTTGGGCCACTTTTTGAGGGATAATCCATCCACAAGATAAGTTAATAGGGGAAATAGAGCCTTGTCTACTACTTCTGCAGCTCCAGTAGAGTTTCCCGTATTGGTGCTACATAAGCATTAGGCGAGGATCAGGATTGTCTGTATACTATGTCTAGCCGCCACGATTAGGAGAATTCTCTGGATATTGTCACTGGTATGTTAAAGTTTTTCCCCATTGATGTTTATGATCTACTTGATCCAGGTTCTACCTTATCATTTGTGACCCCGTATATTCACTACAACATTTTATACCTTCAACCACCCCTGAAAAGTGTGACCTAAACTATCAAAAACTATAGTCTTTGATCAAAGGCCACACTTTTCGACTTTTAGTAACATTTTTATGGGGGTGGCCAAAACCAGCGTAACCTTTGACCTAAGGCCACGCTTTTCAAATGTAGCCTTACAAATCCACACTTAAAAGCATGGCCAGACCAAGCTTGGTACAAGCCATATGAAAACACTTTTATATCTTGGAGCTACACTTTGAAAGTGTGGCCTTTGTTACCTTATTGGCCATATTTATAAAGCGTAGCCTTTGCCTATATGTATGCCATATATACCATACCTATGGCCACCTTTTTAAAGTGTGGGAATTTCAATTAGGTTATAAAATACATTTTTTAATATTTCTACTAGGAAAAATATCACAACCCAATTTCTCAGTCATGATGGCACCTATAACCCCCCAGTAGGCGAACCAATCCCTGTAGCCCAGAATGGTTAGTAATGGGCTACTATCTAACAAGCAAGTGGAAGAAAACATAATATAAGCAAAAGCAAGGGATATAAGATAAAGGAAAGGGACAACAAGAATAAATACAGAAGCTAAAACCAACCCAAAACCTGGTATCATAGTATAAGAGTCGAAACTGCATCAACAGAGTACAACAGGATCCAAGACAATATATACAGATGTCTCTGAATAGTAAGAGAGTACACGATACAAAAGATGAACTAAAAGCTAAGCTCTGGTCGCCAAGAGCTCACCCTCAGTCTCGAATGGTCTAAAAGATCAGCCTGCACGAGTCTCTAATGAATCAGCATTGATGGCCCATACTAGGATCTGCATCAGAAAGATGCCGAGTGTAGTATGAGCACCAATTTCTAAGCAACATGTACCCAGTAGGTACCATAGGCTGACTGGGCGCATATACGATATAAAGGAAATAATATAGCACAAGAGAAGCAAGTAGTCATAGAAAACAATGAATAAGTACACGGAAGCTAGCACAGAAGGATACAAGAAGCGAAAAACATACTTGGGTAGCTACTAGAATATATGTATCACACAGACATAGGTGACAGAAAGAAGTAACGCACCTGGGATCCCTGCAATAACAATATATATAGAGAGTTTTAGAAATAGGCAGTATACCAGTAACCTCAAGTAAAAGAGAAGGAGGAAAGAAGAATAATGATAGCATGCTCGAAAACAAGATTAATAAACAAACCATGCTAATAATACTACTATCAAGTCAGGAAAGAAGAAACCGGGGAGCCCAAATACTACTTATCAAGTTAACCAAATGCATATGATACAACCCTCAATATCCAAACATCATATGAATCACAATGAGGATAAATATCTTGATAGAGTAACAATAAGTCTACCTACAGTTCCAAGAAGCGCCCATACACATGAGGAACACAAAAAAGTGAAGAAAAACCCTCCGACATCCCATACTACTGGAGCGTACACTCAGCACATAACAAACAAGGGTGGAATCTCACTCAAATGGATGATATGATGCAATAGTAAAAACCAGGTGGAATAGTTACCCCGTATGTACCCCCTACGGTGCCTAAGGGCCCAGTACATAGGATCCATGAAAGGACACGACCCATATACCTCAACTACATCGTATACCCCCTCCTCCGACATACTCAACATGTACCCTCTTGTCTGGATTGGCAAGGTCCATGGAGGTCCTCGACTACATACTAACTCTCATAACCTCAATATAACAGTCTAAAGCGAATCTGGATCCAAACTACTAATCAAATCTAAAAAATGCATGTCCGGAGTCTATCCGGGTCTAAATCAGTGAAATAAGTCTCAAAAGCCCCTATAGGGGTGGCCGGGCATAACCGGGTCTATAATAGTAGTAAACCAAGCCTAATGCTCGGCCTAACCAAGTCTAGTATCATCTCTAATCAATAGTAAAACATGTCTATCACTCTGGCCTCACAGAGTCTAGTAGGAGTCTGAAAACAGTGATAAAATCAACCTATTAACTTTCTTATCCTAAGAAGATCCAAGAAAATCATTTCCAAGCCCGATAATGGCATGATAAAACCGTAGTAAAACATGTGAAAAACCTCTTTATATGCATGATAATGGCATGCTCTATCACAAACAGTAGCCCAATGGTTCACAATCAACCTATCGGCCCTGCACAGGCTCCAATCACTCTACAACACAGATAACCAGCCTAAGATCGCAATGTCGATGTCCGGGACTCACGAACATTCAAAGATAACCTACCATCTATGATCCAGAGTCAAATACAAAGTCACAGAGGAACACAAGGGTGATAATATCATCTACCATGAATACTACAATCATCAGAGAAAGCAAAATATGTCGGACAGGAAGGAGCGGACAAGGTCTGGCTAACAAGCTAATAATCCAACCAAAGGATGCTAATTAGTACAATTATATCCTATATATGCCAATTCTAAAGGAGTTAAACCATAACCTACCTGTCACCTGATGACAAGCTGCTGAAACAATGATGTCCAAGCTGAAACCACTCTGAGAAGCTCCCTAACAAAGTCAAACTATCATAAACATAAATTACGCATTAAAACGAGACTAATGATACCCATATTGCTATAATTATAGCTGGGTCAAAATTTGGGTCACTGATAGGCTTGTGGGCCTCGCCACTCGAAGCCGGAAATGAAAAATACCACAATGTTCCCCATGTTCCCGGGAGCTCAAGCCCCAAAATTGAGCGGAAACGGACCAAGAATGGGGCTCAAAACAGCCCCTAAATCAAGAATTTAAGAGGGAAAAACATGGGATTTTACAGGAATTTAATGTGAGAACTTACCGATTAAAGAAGCCTGGAACGCCCACGAATCAATAATATATAATCCTCCAAGGTGGGGGAGTAAGCCAGGTGAAGAATGGTAATTTTTGGAGCAACAATGGTGGAAAAATCGTATTTGGAAGAAGATGGAAAAGGCTGGAAATTTGAGGCTAACAACTATATAAAGCTGTCAAGCCCAGGCGCAGCCGCGACCAAGCCGACACAGCAGCGACCACACGCCGCAGGCACGCTGGCTGCCAGGCCGGGCTTGCACGTAGGTAAAGCCCCCAGGGGAAGGTGCTCCTGCAAGCGCGTGGGTGCAGGCGCGGCCCAGGCGACGCCTTGGCGCCGATGCCAGCAACATCAACAACACAAGCCAACTCCTGGCAGATTTTGATCGAACGGACCTCCGGGAATGAGTCCGGGGTCCCACGAACATAAACGAGCTGAGCTATTTTACTAAAAATGGCATTTCAAACTCAAAAGGTTTGACAAAAATCCCAACGGAGGTCGATAAAGTGAAAAGTGGGCCCCACGCCCAAGACTCAACTTTAGGCAAACTTTTCCAAAATGGAACCCCAAGGCTTAAAATGAGTCCGGAAGCCTCAGGACCTGAACTAAAGGTCCTCCTAGACCAAAGTCAATATTCCAGAGCTAACAATGTTGTCAGAATTTTCATCTGAGGCCATCTTCTCCGAATGTTGACCAAAGTCAAACTTTCAAGTTCAAATGGCTAGAAAACACAAAAACCAACACAAAACAAAACTGAAAGCTACCAGACCCTGACTAATGGTCCATCTAGACCAAAATCCATGCTCCGGAGCTATCAGAACTGTTGGAATTTCATTTTGAGTGCATTTACCAAGAATGTTGACTGAAGTCAATAATATCCTAAGTCAAGGTTCTAAAACAGGGACACGACCATAACGACAAAATGAATAGCCAGCGCACTGAACCACCGATCCCAACAAGCCATAAATTACTTGGGGACATCACAGGAAAGCTCTAATAGTACAAGAAAAGCATAAATGTGGGAATGAGTGGAAGGGTCATTACATCATTCACTACTAAAAATGACTTTTGTCCTCAAAAAAAAAAACAAGGAAGTACCTAAAGGCTCAAACAACTCTGGATACTGAGCTCGTATCTCTCTCTTAGTCTCCTAGGTAGCCTCCTCAACTGGATGGTGCCTCCACTAAACCTTAACAACCAGAAGCTCCCTAGATCTCAATCTCTTGATATCTCTGGCCATAATAGCTACCGACTCCTCTAGAAAGGCCAAACTCTCATCCAACTAAACTGTATCCCATGCAACACATGAGACTCTTCAAGGACATACCATCGCAACATCGATAAATGGAAAATCGAGTGCATAGCTGAAAACATCAGAGGCAAAGCTAACTGATAGGCAATACTACCAACCCTCTGAAGAATCTCAAACGGCCTAATGTACTTGGGGATAAGCTTTCCCCACCTACAAAATCTCATCACGCCCTTTATGGGTGACACATAGAGGAATACTAAGTCACTAACACTGAAATCTAAGGAGCGAAGTCTACAATCAGCGTAGCTCTTCTGCCTTCTCTGAGCTGCCCAAAGTCTATCCTGAATCACTCTGACTCTGTCTAGTGAATCGCGAAGAAAATCTGTACTCTGTGGCCTAGACTCTAAACCATCAAACTAACCAATTGGCGATCTGCAATACCTACCATACAAAGACTCAAAAGGTGCCATGCCAATACTCGAATGAAAACTATTATTATAGGCAAACTCGTCCAAAGGCATAAACTGATCCTAAGAAACTCCAAAGTAAGAACACAGGCCCAAAGCATATCCTCCAGGACCTGAATACTTCTCTTGGACTGGACATCTATCTAAGGGTGGAATGCGGTACTAAGCTGAACCTCTGTACCCAAGTCTCACTGAATGGCCCTCCAAAACTAAGATATGAACTGAGTGCCATAGTCTGAAATGATAGAAGCTGGGACCCCATGCAACTGAACAATCTCACGAAGGTAGATATAAGCCAACCTCTCTACACTGAAAGTAGTCTAAACTGGCAAGAAGTGCACTGACTTAGTCAATCGGTCAATAATTACCTGAATAGAGTCAAAACCTCGAGAGGTACGAGGCAATCTAACTACCAAGTCCACAGTGATCCCTTCCCACTTCCACTAAGGAATAGGAAGTCGCTGCATCAAACCACCAGATCTCATGTGCTTGAACTTCACCTATTGATAGTTCATGCATCGAGATACAAACTCTGCTACATCCTGATTTATACCACTCTACCAGTAAAGCTATCTCAAATCTCTGTACATCTTGGCTGCGTCAGGATGGATGGAACACCTAGAACAATATGCCTTACGGAGAATCAATTGAACCAAATCCCCAACTCTCAGAACATAAAGACGACTGTCAAACCTCAGAACCCCATCTGAATGTAGAGTAGCTCAGCTAGCCTCACCCCGAACAACCTGATCATAAAGGTCACACAACTACTGATCCTTGAACTAACGACTCTGAATCTGATCAACCAAGGTAGAATGAACATCAATACTGGCAAGAACTCTACTAGGATCCGACAAGTAAAGCCTAACACAACAGTTAGCCAAGGACTGGATGTCCAGGGCCAATAGTCACTTAGAAACTTAAAGTAAAGCTAGGTTGCCCATACTCACTGTCTTTCAACTCAAGGCATCCGCTGCCACGTTTGCCTTGCCCAGATGATACAGAATAGTGAAATCATAGTCCTTCAGTAACTCAATCCATCTTCTCTGCCTTGATTTCAGCTCTCGCTGACTCGTGATGTACTGAAGACTACAGTGATCGCCGAATATCTCACAGTGAACCCCATATAAGAAGTGCCACTAAATCTTGAGCGTGAAAACTATGGCCACCAACTCAAAGTCATAAGTGGGGTAGTTGCACTCATGAACCTTTAGCTGCCTCGACGCATATGCTATCAAATGATCCTGTTGCATCAACACAGAACCAAGACCAACCCTGGAAGCATCATAATACACGAAGAAGATCTCACCCTCAACTAGCAAGGTCAACACTGGAGCTGAAGTCAATAAGGCCTTAAGCCTCGGAATGTTATCCTCGCACTGATCTGACCACTGAAATGGCACATCCTTACTAGTAAGCATAGTCAAAGGTGCTGCTATGGAAGAAAACCCCTCGACAAACCTCCTATAGTACCCTTCTAACCTAACAAAGCTGCGAACCTCGGTAAGAGTAGTAGGTCTCAGCCAATCACAAGCTATTGATATCTTACCCCGGTGTACTCTAATCCCATCCTTAGACACCACGTGTGCTAGGAATGCAACTGACTCAAGCCAAAACTCTCACTTTGAGAACTTGGCATAAAGCTAATGATCTTTCAAAGTATGGAGTATAATCCTCACCGCGAGTATATTAGGATGTCATGTATGAAAACTATCAAAAATGAGTCCAAATACGGGCTAAGCGCCCTATGCATTAAGTCAATAAAAGTTGCAGGGGCATTAGTCAATCCAAAAGACATCACCAAGAACTCATAGTGGCCATAACATCTCGTAAATGTTGTCTTAGGGATGTCCTCCACCTTAATCCTCAACTATTGGTAGCCTGACCTCAAATCTATCTTCAAAAACATGGCTGAACCCTTAAGCTGATCAAACAGATTATCTATGTGTGCATCGGATACCCATTCCTTACAATCACCCTATTCATATACTGATAATCAATACACATCTGCATCGACGCATCCTTCTTCATTACAAATAGAATAGGAGCACCCCAAGACGACATACTCGGCCTAATAAAACCCTTAGCTAACAAGTCCTGGAGCTTCTCCTTAAGCTCTCTCAACTCAGCTAGAGCCATATGGTAAGGAAAAATAGAAATGGGCCCGGTGCCCGACTCTAACTGAAGGCCTGGTAGGTTAGTAGGGAACACATCTAGGAAGTCTCTAACCACACGTACAAACTAAGGGGAAGAAGGGTTGGTACTAGCATTTTGGATATATGCTAGATAAGCCAAACACCCACGTAAAATAAACTTTTGAGCTCGAAGACAAGAGATAATCCCAGATGGTGTATGGCTGACAGAACGCTGCCATACAACCAAGGATATACTGGGCTCGGCTATGGTAACAGTCTTGGCATAACAATCCAAAATTGCACGGTGAGGGGATAACCAGTTCATGCCCAGAATCACATCAAAGTCTAACATATAAATAATCATAAAATCTCCCCAAGTCTCAATATCTCCAACAGAAATCATACAGGATCTCACAATCCAATCCACTACTAAAGAATCTCCTACTGGGGTCAAAACAGATACATGCACAAATAATGATTCACTAGCCAACCCTAAACAAGGCAAATAGTAGGTAGAAACTTACGAGCAAGTGGATCCAGGATCAAATAAAGCATAAGCTGGTCGATGGCATACATAAATCGTACCTGTGATACCAGCATTCGAGGCCTCTACCTTTGACCTCCCAAAGATTGAATAAAACTTATGATGACCACCACTTGACCGACCTCTATCCCTACCATCTGTCCTGTCATAATGGACACCACCTCTAGCCTAACCACCACCTCCTCTAGCCGATGGCTGAACTGTACGAATAGGCTGGGCTGGCTAAATTGTATCCTACTGGGGGAAATGCATAATGACTACTGACCCCACACTCATAGCATGTTGTACCTCACCGAGGGAACTCTCTGGCATAGTGACCGCTGACTCTACACTTATAGCAAAGCCCCGATAGACCACCTTGTCAAGACAAATCAACTGAACTGTATGGCCACCACGGCCTAATGCCCCAGAAGTTGTACCCCTCGAAGACTGACCACAGTGACCCTTCTGACTACTCTGACCCTGTTCAAATGGAAAACTACCAGAAGCCTGGAGTGAAGCCTGAAGCGGTTGACTAGACAGGCTCTGGTGCTTCTATGGCTAATAACCTCGGCCCCACTGGCCTGAACCCCTACCACTTTGACGAGAACCACTGTAGCTTCCCTGATATTGGGGCCTCTTATCTCTAGACCCTGGATCATGGAAATACAAGTCCTGCATAGTGGGAACATGATCTACAATAGCCTAGAAGGATCACCCGCTAGAAACTAACACCTCGACTGACTGTCTAAAATCTAGTCTCAAACCCCAAATGAATTTGCAAACTCTGTCAGGCTCGATAGGAATGATCATGGCCCCAAATAGAGCAAGATGATAAAATAAAGTCTCATACTCAGATACGGTCATAGTACCCTGCAGAAGCCTAATGAACTACTCTCTGCAATGCTCTTTGCCGCTCTATGGAAACATCTTTGCCATGAAGGCCTCATAGAACTCTGGCCAAGGTAATGGAGGTGACAAAGATGGTCTGCAAGCAAGTTGGGCCCTCCACCATAACCTAGCTGGGTCCTCTAGCTGATAAGTAGTGTATCCAACACACTGAGTCTCCAGTAAACCCAAATGGTGTAGCATCTTCTCACAAGTAGTGGTAAAGTCATGCGGATCCGGATCAGGTGTACCAGCAAATCTAGGTAGAGCCAATATCAGAAATCTTCCCAAAGCCTTCTTCTCTACCTCTGTCATAGCTGGGCGAGAAGCAAGAGGCTGTGCAATAGATGGAACAAGAAGAACCTCAGCACGGGAAGCCACAGTAGCTGCTTGCGCTCCTAAAATCTATGCACCCAGGGCTGCCTCTTGAGCAGATGTTTGTGCTACCTCAGCAGGCTGATCCCAGATAATACCTAACAATTATAGAAGCAAACCCCGAACACCTAAAGATTGAGCTGGGACTGATGCTAGCACTGAAACTTATATTAGAGTGGGCCCTGGAAATGGTGGTACCTAGGCTGTCCCCTAGCCCATATACTGCTACTCCAGAACAAACTCAGGCTCATATTTGGGTTCAACCATGACCCTAGGAGCTCCAACTGGTGTCACTGCTTGGGTATATCCCCTAGCTCTACCTCTGCGACCTCCTCAGCCCCTACTACAACCAGGGGTGCTGGAGTCGCAAACTCGCCCCCGCCTAATGTCGACGATCTCATACAAACCATCTGCAGGAGAATGAACTAGAACAAGTGAGATTTCAAGAAAGTTAAGGATACTACGTACGAGATAGAAGAAAGAAAAGGTCCATGTTTCATAAGATGCCACTGTAGACTCCTGAAGATTGAGTACGGACGTCTCCGCCCTGATCCGCAGGACTCTACTAGACATTAGCTCCTATACCAATGACACTGGTGAACCTAGGCTCTGATACCAATCTTTTACGACCTGATTTCTCAGTCATGATGACACCTACAACCCTCTAGTAGATGAAAGAATACCCGTAGCCTAAAAAGGTTATTAATAGGCTACTATCTAACAAGCAAGCAGAAGAAAACATAAGATAAGTGGAAGCAAGGGATATAAGATAAAGTAAAGGGACAATAGGAGTAAATATAGAAGCTAAAACAAACCCAAAACCTGGCATCATAGTATAAGAGTTGGAACTACATCAACAAAGTACAAAAGGATCCAAAAAAATATATACAGATATCTCCGAACAGTAAGAGAGTACATGATACAAAAGATGAACTAAAAGCTAAGCTCCAATTGACAAGATCTCACCCTCAGTCTCGAATGGTCAAAAAGATTAGCCTGTACGAGTCTCCAACGAATCAGCAGTAATGGCTCACACTAGGGTCAGCACCAAAAAGATGCAGAGGGTAGTATGAGCACCAAATGCTAAGCAATAAGTACCCAGTAGGTATCATAGGCCGATTAGGCGCATATAAGATGTAAAGGCAATATTATAGCATAAGAGAAACAAGTAGTCACAAAAAATAATGAATGAGTACACGGAAGCTAGCACAGAAGGATACAAGAAGCAAATAACATACTTGGCTAGCTACTAGAATGAATATATATATATATATATATATATATTGCACAGACACAGGTGAAAGAAAGAAGTAACACACTTGGGATCCCCACAATAATAATATATAGAAAACGTTTTAGAAATAGGCGGTATACCGATAACCTCAAGTAAAAGGGAAGGAAGAAAAAAGAATAATGATAGCATGCTCGAAAACAAGATTAATAACCAAACCATGTATTACTCTCAAGTCATGAAAGAAGCAACTTGGGAGCCCAAATACCACTTATAAAGTTAACCAAATGCATATGATACAACCCTCAATATCTAAACATCATATGAATCACAATAAGGACCAATATCTTGATAGAGTAACAAAAAGTCTACCTACAATCACAATGGGCTCCCATACACACGAGGAACACAAACAAGTGAAGACAAACCCTTCGGCATACCAGATTACCAGAGCGTACACTCAGCACACAACAAACAAGGGTGGAATCTCACACAAATGGATGATATGATGCAATTGTGAAAACTAGGTGGAACAATAACCCCGTATATACCCCCTCCGGTGCCTAAGGGCCCAACATGTTGGATCCATGTAAGGACATGAGCCATATACCTCAACTACACCATATACCCCTCCTTTGGCACACTCAGCATATAGCTCCTGGTCTAGATCGGCAAGGTCCATGGAGGTCCTCGACCACATACTAACTCTCGTAACCTCAATGTAACAGTCCAGAGTGAGTCCAAATCAAAACTAGTAATCAAATCTCGAAAATGCATGCCCAATGTCTATCCGAGTCTAAATCAGTGAAATAAGTCTCAAAAGCCCCTACAGTGGTGCCCGGGAATAAGCGGGTCTAAAATAGTAGTAAAACAAGCCTGATGCTCGACCTAATCGAGTCTAGTATCATCTCTAATCCACTGTAAAAAACATGTCTAGCACTCTGCCCTTACCGAGTCTAGTAGGAGTCTTAAAACAGTGATAAAATTAACCTATTAAATTTCTTTCCCCAAGAAGATTCAAGAAAATCATTTCCAAGCCCTTTATAACCACTTTTACCGAAAACGAGCCCTTGGGGCCATGCAAGGTTTAGAAAACCATCAATAGTCGGCCCAAAGCCAAAATTGTAGTAAAACATGTGAAAAACATCTTTATATGCATGATAATGGCATGCTCAATCACAAACAGTATCCCAATGGCTCACAATCAACCTATCGGTCCTGCACATGCTCCAATCACTCTACAACACAGATAACCAGCCTAAGATCGCAATGTCGATGTCCGGGACTCATGGACATTCCCAAACAATCCACCATCTATGATCCAGAGTCAAATACAAGGTCACACAGGACCACAAGGGTGCTAATATCATCTACCACAAATACTACAATCATCGGAGAAAGCAAAATAAGTCGGATAGGAAGAAGCAGACAAGGTCTGGGGTAGAAAGCTAATAAACCAACCCAAGGATGCTAATTAGTAAAATTATATCCTATATATGCCAAGTCTAAAGGAGTTAAACCATAACTTACCTGTTGTCCGATGACAAACTGCTGGAACGACGATGTCCAAGCCCAAATTACTCCGAGAAGCTCCTAAACGAAGTCAAATTATCATAAACATAAACTACACATAAAAATGAGACTAACGACACCCATATTGCTATAATTATAGCTTGATAAAAATTTGGGTCACCGGCGGGCAGTGGCCCCGCAACCCAAAGCTGGAAACAAAAAACACCACAATGTTTCCCATGTTTCTGGGAGCTCATGCCCCAAAATTGAGTGGAAATAGACCAAGATTGGGGGTCAAAACAGCCCCTAAACCAAGAATTTAAGAGGGAAAAAGATGGGATTTTAACAGAATTTACTGCGAGAACTTACCAATTTAAGAAGCCCGGAACGCCCACGGATCAGTAATATATAATCCTCCAAGGTGAGGGAGTAAGCTAGCTGAAGAATGGTAATTTTTTGAGCAACAATGGTGGAAAAATCATATTTGGAAGAAGATGGAAAAGGCTAGAAATTTGAGGCCAACAACTATATAAACCTGTCACGCACAGGCGCAGCAGCGGCCACATGCTGCAGGCGCGCAGGGTGCCAAGCCTGGCCGGCACCCAGGTGCACACACGCTCTTGCAAGCACGGCTCCCAGGTTTAGGCGCGCGTGTGCAAGCGCGGCCCAGGCGACGCCCTGGTGCCCATATCAACAACAACAGTTGCACAAGACAACTCTTGGAAGATTTTGATCGAACGGACCTCTGGGAATGAGTATGGGGTCCCATGGACACAAACGAGCTGAGTAATTTGATTAAAAATGGTATTCCAAACTCAATGTAATTGATGAAAATCCTAATGAAGGTTGATAAAGTGAAAAGTGGGCCCCACGCCCAAAACTCAACTTTAGGCCAATATTTCCAAAATAGAACCCCATGCCTAAAATGAGTCCGGAAGCTTGGGGACACGAACTAAAGGTCCTCCTAGCCGAAAGTCGATATTCCAGAGCTAACAATGGTGTCAGAATTTCCATCCAAGGCCCTATTCTCAGAATTTTGACCAAAGTCGAACTTTTAAGTTCAACAGGCTAGAAAACAAAAAAAAACAACACAAAAGCAAAACAAAAGCTCCCAAACCCTGACCAAAGGTCCACCAAGATCAAAATCCACGCTCTAGAGCTAACAGAACTATCAGATTCAATTTTGAGTGCGTTTACCAAGAATGTTGACCCAAGTCAATGATATCCTAAGTTAAGGTTCTAAAAAGGGGAAACGACCATAACAACAAAACGAACGGCTAAGAAACTGAACCACCGGTCCCAGCAAGCTATAAATGACTTGGGACCACTATAGAAAAGCTCTAACAGTACAAGAAAAACATAAATATGGGAATGACCGAAAGGGTCATTACAAAAAATTCTACTTAAAATGTTACATTTTGGATATATCTTTAGTCACAGTTATTTAAAAAATATACATAATCTAATCAAAAACTAAATTAGTTACTAAATATAAAAAAATAATACAAATTCAACCATAGGATCGAAAAAGAAGAAGACATTGCAAGAAACCAAGTAAATATATGCACAACAAAAAGAATATCAACTTGTCTTCATTGAAGGAAAAGTTACAATGAAAACATTAGGAAGAACAACGAGATCTAGAGGTTCCAAGGCAAATGTTAGGAATATATTTATTACTAATATAAAGACTATTGATATCTACTATTACAACTCTTAACACAAAAATATGAAATCACCAGCTTCACTAAAATGGCCAAGCATTCGGGCATGAAGTAATTCTTGATGTTGAAGGTCTTGCGATCTCCTCTGATGTCTTTCCTTTGATCATATCTTCCACAGTCTGACAGGTGAGATTAAACAAACTCTTAATGTTCAAATAGTTAGCAGCCTGAAAGTTACAAGAACAATATCAATTAGAATCTAAAACAAATTACTAAAATAATTCACCAAAAGAACTATCAAGCAAAACAAGTCCTAGGTACCATTACAAAATAAAGGATAAAAAAAGGTACCATTACAAAGTACAACAGTGGTAGGAAGCACATAAACATTAGGTTCACGCAACCAGCTAAAATTATCAGTAATACTCTCTCATTGTTTAAGGTTAATTTTACTAGCACGTTGTATTAGCATTAGTGATAGTGAAAGAAAATATTAAACTAGTTGTTGAAAGATGTAGCCTAACAGCAAAACATCACATCAATCTTTAAAATTTGACTTCCTAATGGTAGTCATGAATTCCAAAGAAATCAACTTTGTCGAATATTCTGGGAGGCTACAAAATATGAGTGTCCAGATCAAAAGTATAAAACATATACAATGATCAGCCACTGAAAGGGGGTTCAAATTCCCAAAACTACAAAATCAACCATAGGAACAAAGTAGAAATTATATGCATGATGACACCCTACCTTGTAAGAACTTAAAACTATGCACAAAAAACATCGGGTGAGATTTCTTACACCTGCAATCATGAGAAATGTTCGACTACCACCTTCTACTTCATGTTTTGCAATAAATGACTAAAAATTGAATTTCTTTCTTGTACTTGAATCAATGTTTTACACAAGACTGAGTTCCTCTAAAGCTATTTTAAAATTAGCTACAGTCTGACAGGTGAGATCAAGCAAGCTCTTATTTTCCTTGTTGCTTGACTTTTTTTACTATTAGTTAAATAAAACAAGTCACCAAAAATGCTTTCAGTGACTGTGCTTTGTTTTTAAAAAAACGAACACATTATACTTAGTAACCTAGTATCAAGCATTTTGTCTAGTCAAAAATCAAATTTCAAGCAGAACTTTGTGTTAGCACTTTCGTGCTTGTACCCCATTTTCCTTTTAAAATTGAATTATCATAGCCTGGACCGTAACAAGAACAATAAGGATGTAAATATTCACAATGGATAATTGGCTAGGTAAAAAGAAGAATATTAATTATATAAATTGAATACCATCCAACCTCCATCAATAGAAATTTCTACAACCATGTTTCACAAGAGGATCTGTGCTTAAATATATGAATTTACCTAGTCACTTGACATCAAGGAAAACATATAACATGAGTAGAGAACGATACTTTTAGCCAATCAATCTATTTCAACCAAACAACTTTTTTTTTGGTGAATGACAAACAAATTTTAGACCATCCTTGAAGCAAATTGTCCTATGTGGTACATTAAACTCATTACTGCATCTTGACTTTTTAAAGGTCATGAACAACTAGCTTGTTAAACATACAACAACTCATCATGTTATAACTTGATAAGCTGATCTAATTCCAATCTTTTCAAGGGAGAATAATTACACAAACACAAAGAAGAAGCTACAAGAATCTATATAATTAAACAAGATTAAGTTTTTCTATACCAATACAAATTGTTTGCCATATATTGGAAGGAAAAGTGCAGAGAATAATCAGGAGGGATGTGGACAAGGATTATGCATTTTGTGTATCATTTCTTTCTTCTTCTACCTGGAGATGAAGAAATCACATAAGAGACTCACTTTCATGTTTTACTTTAATGGACATACATAACTTTTTCATTCGGTGTCAACACTAAAACTCAACCAGGTTCGCATTTGCATGCCAAGTCAGCAGGATTTAAATTTATTCTTCTGAATGATGAAAGGATCTAAAGACAGAAATTATGACTTATTATGTCAAGTGAGAATATTAACATGGAGAATTTCAATATAACAAAAGCGAAACCAATAACTTATCAATAACACCCTAAAAGACTTCGCATCATCTAAACAAAAGGGCTATCAATCATTACCTGAGGAAATGCTTTTGAAACTATCTCAGCATCATCTAGTTGATAACTGGTATGTGCTTTAATATTTCCTTGCTGCTCCAAATTCTGTATAGCTGGATAATAAACTGGTCTGGGCAATGGATAAGGGTTACTTGCAGCAACAAGCATGCAATATCTTTGCCCATAAGCATTTTGTTAATTTTGGCTTCCATTGAGTGAAGAAAACATTTGAATGAAACATAAGTCAAGTGAAATATATACGTGTAATATGTGGAAAACATAAATTTGTGTTCTGCAGAGAAAGGCTATGTGAGCAAAGTAGAAGCAGTTATCCAACATAGACAGAAATTCCATCCACTACATAATCAATTCCTCCTACGGTACGGTATTGGTTGATAAAAAACTTGGAGCTATTAGTATTTGAAATCATTTGTTAGGTTTTTATACCAAACAAACATAGTGACCCAACTCCGAAAAGAAAACAACACGTTGGCATTTGTGTTTCAATATCAGAAGCTTTTGTGACTTTTTCACTTTGCCCAAAACCCACCCCCTTCATTCTTCAATCCATTGTACACTTCTTTTTCTTAGATGGAAAAGGTTTATGATCTTCAAAATATCAAGTTCAAATAATAATACTAAATTATGAATGTTGATTATCGAAGCAATATATGTACCTCTTTTACATCTTCCAACTACTACTTTAACGTACTTCTAACAAAGTCATATATATTAGCCCATTCAAACTTACTAATCCCGTCGTATTTTTGCAAGGCAAAGTAATTTTCTAATTCTAGTCAATGCACAACTCAAACTATATCTACAATGTATCATAAATGAGTATTAACTTATTCTTACCATATGAAGCACAAGTCAACCTAGTATATAAATTGGGAAAGGAAAAGAAATACGGTTTGAATAAAGATGAAATAAAGCAAGACCAAAGTGCTTCCAAGAAAATAGAAAACTGATGAAAAATAGTTAAATCTATGAGTGCCCTTCTTTAGATTATGTTGGTAGTTTACAAGTGCAAGACAAAAATACTATTATGTTGATATCACTAATATATAAAATATCATATGATCAATAAGAAATTCAAATAAAATATAAAGCAGTGAAAACGAGCAATAATTTACTGGCTAATTTCCTAAAATAACTATGATTTCTGCACATCTACAAATTTTTAGGTGAAACTGAAACTTATCTTCACTATTCTGAACAGTAGCATAGTAAAGAGCAACAACAGCTACGCCTCAATCCTAAGTTAGCTGGACTGGTGAATGGTAAAGAATATAGAAAAAATATAATTGATAATCATATGAACCTCACAAAAGACACCCTAGAAAGGAAAATAAAGCACAAAGGGAAAGCATGTAAAAGAAAATAAAACAGTAAGAGATGCGTAAATAATACCAAGCAAAACAAAACTACTGCTCATAATACCTGAAATGGCAAATTCATTTTCAAAACATTTTAATCAGTAAAATATATCATCATTGCTTTAGTAAGGACTTCTACAACTGCAATATCATTGAAACCACCACCTGAGAAAGGTATAGCTGATAGCTGCAGGAAAAATATATCTATGTCTCTTAAAAACATAAAAGCTATTTTGACTTAAAAGTACTTAAAATAAGCCAACCCAAATAGGCTCTAGATCACAAAATGACATGCAAACAGCAACATGAGTTATCCAGGCAAAGGTAGAAGCTATTTTGCAAGTACACCAGAAGGAATATTAATTTCTCTCTCTCCCTATATTCAACAAGAATAACTATATGTCGTTTTGCATAATTGGATTAACGAGGATTATTTTGATAATCATATTAAAGACATAACTTATGGGAAGCAGTTGAGATCTGTTAACTAGACCCTTAGAATTTCCAAATCTTTTTTTCCTATTTTCTTGTTCTTTCTCGATATGCATAGTAACCACCTCTTTCTCCAAGGAAACAATCTCCCATCTCCTCTTTTTGGCCTCAACCTCCATGGCTTTTGTTAAAGTCTCTACTTTCTTAGCTAACATCTGATCCCAAGAATGCAATAAAAATTAGCACAAACATCTAAGTAAAGAAATCATAACTTTGCTGAGCAATCGATCAGTATAACCTCAATGGCATCATCCTTGTATTTAAGACTTTGATCCTTTTTACTAATCTTTAACATATCTCCAAAATTAGTTCAAATTCCTTCTTTTTGCAGTATGTGAAGCAAGAGAAACCCATCCTAAAACAAGGATTAAAATAATTAAGTTCATTTCAAGAAATTACTCGAGTTATTCCAGAGTCCAAGTAGGATGAGCTACATGAACCTTATACTTGGCCTTAAGGTTTTTCTTTGACCTAGATATGACTTTCATTGAACTAATGTTTACATTCCATCTCCATTGAAAAACTATATACAAACATCTATATAACGTATCCTAAAGTAACTAATTAACAGCCAGAAAGGACATTAACCTAGCATATATAACTGAATCGTGCAAATTCTATTGAAGAAACTAACTTATAAGAGTAATCTAGAACTATAGGGTCATTAACAAAATAATAATTAGGCTGACGAAATAACTCTCGGCCCAATAGAAATACTATAATGCTTCTGCCACAATATAGTTTGTTAGTTTGTTTATGCCACAAGCTCTTAAAGGTTGCCAAAATCTCATATGTGTTTCTACATATTAAATATCTAAGATTATTGTACTAGAAAATAGTTAAACAATGATGAGGATCAAAGAGTTTGGAAGAGGATCTAACTACTGTGATTACTCGAGAGAGGAAATACTTTAGAAGACACTACACATGAACCATATGGAAACATGATTGAGATATGCAATTTCCAAAATATACCAATTCTACTACTTTCCTCTTGCCCCTCAAGAAGCTTTTCAATCTTCTAACATTTAACCAAAAAACAAAACCCAAATTCTTTTGACGGTATGCACGTGGCCAAATATCTAAGCCTTCATGCTAAAAGAGTTTCTTTTAGTGTTGTCATATAAATAATGAGAAATCTCTATTGTTCTTCTCAATGACAGCAGCGCTAAGGATAATGTTCATGTCTAAAGCTTTTATCTAAGGGGAAATTATTTGTTTTGCACTTTACCTATTAACAAAAATTGATCTTTTTCAAAATAATTTTAGGGTTCTTAAGCAAACATCAACTGAATAAAGCAACAAGCATAACAACACAAGAAAATCAAAACCCACGGGTCAAAAATAGACAAAAATAGACATGCAATAAACCTAGATCTTAAAAGATAAAAATTTCTACCTGATAAACTCTATTCCAACAAAACCCTTTTGATATGATGAAGCTTTAGAGCGTTATCTACTTCAGTGAAACTATGCATGACCAACGAGAATACTGATTTCTCTATAGAAATGAAAAAATGAATTAAGGAATTGAAGAACTGAAAGAATATTGGAGGATAGAGCTAGACCGAGAGAAGTGAAGTTCCACATATTGAAATCAACGCTTTAGGGAATCATATTTATATTGAACTTGTGCGTTGGGAAAAGAGTAGAGACTTTCTGAGAGTAGAGATTTGGGCATTTTTTGGATAAACCCTTCTGAATTCTTTGAGAGTAGAGATGAGAAATTATTTTCTTTGAGTTTGTTTTTTGGTGAGTTCGCACTAAATAAATATATTTTTATGAGTTCTATTTTTTGCAAATTAGAAATTGGAGGGAGAGCTAAATATGTTGGAGGGAATATAATATTTTATTGAAAATTTTAGGAAAACTATAAGCCACACTTGTAAAGTGTTATTTAGAATTATAAAGTAACACATTTTAAAAGTGTAGTTATATATGTAAATAGGCGTTGCCAATTATATCAGGATGTGGAAACGCTTATAATGTGGGACTTTCAACCAATTGATACGACCCTGGAGAGCTGGTAGCCTATACCAGTAAAGAGCTTGCTTTATAAGCATTGCCAATATTACCATGTCCAAAAGCTAAAAAATAAGGCTACGCTTTAAAAGCATACCCAAAAATATTTTAGGCAACACTTTACAAGCGTTGTCCAGATTTAATGTGGCCTTAGGCCTAAAATGTTTATAGTGATTAATGTGAAGCTTAGAGTCTGTCCCGAACAACCTTTGGAGCCTTTCATTCTTTCTACTCCTATTGGTGAGTCTGTAGTGGCTAAGAGGGTCTATAGAAACTGCTCAGTGTCAGTCTATCATAAAGACACCACAACTAACTTAGTCGAGTTAGACGTGGTAGATTTTGACATTTTTCTAGGTATGGACTGGTGATATTCTTGTTATTCCATAATAGATTGTATAACTAGAGTCGTAAAGTTCTATGTAACACTCCGTACCTTTCAAAACCTATGTGACTAAGCAAATATCGACGAAGGTAATTGAGCTCGAGATTGTGAAGGGGTACTTTGGCCTAGAATTTGAAATGGTCAAATGTATATAAATGTTAAGTTAAATTATAAGGATGAGGGTTTTGAAAATGATATAAAACGAGTGAGGTACTTGCTAGACTTATCTATGCTCTTAGGTGACAAGTAGGTGCATCACCTACCTACGCTAACGAACTAAGTTCCGAGGGCCGATTACGGGCAGCAACACCATGGATTATTAGACCTAATGGTAGCCAAAATGAAGCTTAAAGTTGGCCCATCAAAGCACAACCAAATCTGGCCCAAACAACTACAAAAGGTAGCCACCAATATTGACCACATTTTGACCCAAGAGAAGCCCAAAATCAGCCACAAAACTTAACCCTTTTGAGGCCCAAGCAAAGGGTAATTTTGGCCCAAGTTTCTTGACCCATTTTGGCCCAAAAATATTCAAAAAAGTCGGCCAAAAAAGTCCCTTTATACAGACCTTTTGTTGATCAATATTGATAAAAAAAAG
Organism: Jaltomata sinuosa; assembly: GCA_003996215.1. Lineage (NCBI taxonomy): Eukaryota > Viridiplantae > Streptophyta > Magnoliopsida > Solanales > Solanaceae > Jaltomata > Jaltomata sinuosa. Next base: position 8,529 of record QJPP01007309.1, on the reverse strand, counting down.
CTGGAAAATTTCTCTCTTATCTCCTTTCCTTTTGGCAGCCCTTCTCTCTCTTTAGGGTTCTAAGAAGATCAAGATTCATTCAAGCTTAAGGTGAGTTATACAACTTGTTATCTTGGTATTAATCTACTACATATAGCTAGGGTATCCTATGGTAAGGAAGACATGAACTATGGCAGCCCCTTTCGTAAGATTTAACACATAGAAATTGTGTAACAATTAAGAGATTTCTTCTTCTCTTGTTGGTGTATGTGTAGGGGTACTTAAGCTTTTCAAGGCATCAATAAAAAGAGAATTAATCACACCTTCAAGTGTGGTAAGTACTCTGCCCATAATTATATTTTCGGATTGATGTTCGGATGGACAATTGTTGTTGAATTGATATTAAGAACTCACGGGACGGCGATCAGAAGCCGTGGGTTCAATGTGTTGCTATTGTATTTTGGCATGGTGAGTTGTGTAGGGGATGTTTGATGTGTTTTGTATTATTGGAGGCAGTAGGTTTGTGTGTGTGTGATGTGTATTGTACAGGGGATAAAGGTGTGACGATACACCTTTAATTAATGCAAAATACGTAAATCTTCCCGGGAAATGTTTAGCTACTGTTTTGGAAAGGTTGCATCAGGTTTAAGAGATAATATTAGCTTCATTATACCCTTGTGTTGTAGATTAACTTAATAAAGGAAATCCCAAGTTCTGGTAAGCACAATCTTCGGAAGGAACGAGGTATGTTAAGGCTTCTTTAATCCTTATCGGCATGACTCTAGAAACATAACACTAAATCCCCGAAAGAAGGAATTTGAGTATTCCATTGTAAGAGAGCTGATTTGGTAACTCAAAAAGTCTTAAGGAACTAAGTTATACATTATGGTGATTCAAGTCGCCTTCTTATAAAAATCGGATTCTTTTTGCACGAAACGTAAGTTATCCTTTTGTCAAGTTTCTTCTTTGTATTGTGATCCCTAATCAAGCTTTAGAAAGTATACAAGGAAAGTTAGCAAGTCAAATCCCCATTTATATGTGTTTGATATGTTGAGTCCAAAGCCTAGTAAGCCAAGGCTAAAGAATTTATCTAAATGAACCTTCATAACTAACACGAATAGCTTTGAAGGTCAATCTAGTAATACACTTATTATATGTGGTTTGCGTGTTAGTGTGCACCGAGGTGCTACTGCCATATTGAGGCCATTATATACATAGTGTGCACCGAGGTACTACTTCCATATTGAGGCCATTATATACATAGTGTGCACCGAGGTGCTACTACCATATTGAGGCCATTATATACATAGTGTGCGCCGAGGCGCTACTACCATATTGAGGCTATTATCTATAGGGTGCACCGAGGTGCTATTGTGGTTCAGCGTGGGTTATAAAGAGTGAGTTGCGGTGTGGGTTAATGCATGTGTTGTATTCTAAAAAGTATAAAGGAGAAAGAGCTTAACGAGTCTTACCAATTATAGTTTACAAGTTTCATATTATATCTTGTTCAGATTTACTACTTGCGACTTGCTTTTATGTTTCTACCTTACATGCCAGTACATTATTGTCGTACTGATGTCCCCATTGCCCGGGGGCACTGCATTCATGCCTGCAGGTCCAGACAGAAACCCAGATTGACCTCTTCAGTAGGAGTTGCAGAGTTCAGCCATTTTGGTAAGCTCCATTCTTCCTGGAGCTGACGAGTCAGAGGTCTAGCTTATATTTTGACCAGGTTATGTATATGTATAGCTTATGGGTAGTCCAGGGCCTTGTCCTGGATATGAGATATTTTACTTACTCCTAGAGGCTTGTAGACGTGTATATGTACATCAGTGTTGGGTATGGCCTTGTCGGCCTTGTTATTAGCTATCTACTATGATAATAGCCTTGTCGTCCTTGAGTTGTTTACCTACTATTGAGCTTTCAGTGTTTTAAATTGTATTCTTAGAGACTTTGTCGGTCTCAGACCCCCAGCAGGTTCAACAGAGATACACTCTATTTTGGCACCCTCGGCCTTTTGGGGCTCCGGGTGTCGGTCATGCCTCCCATGGTTTGGGGCGTGACAAACTTGGTATCAGAGCACGTCGAATCCCAGGGAGTCTACAAGCCGTGTCTAGTAGAGTCTTGCTTATGGGTGTGTTGTGCACCATACCTATAATCATGAGGCTATGGGATATTTAGGAATTGTTATCCTTCTTTCATTTGCTAGATCGTGCAATAGAGAGAGGTCATGATATGTTTGAAGTCTAATTCATGTTTTTCTATTCCTTGTTTACAAAAAATGCCTGTGACCAGACAAATGAGTAGCCGATGGTTTTACACGGATACGGGGGAAGGTACTAGTCATTCCCCGCCTATCCGATTGGATAGATTTGAGGCTCAAAGTGAATCACCGACACCAGAGATCCCAGTTCATCAAGTACCTGATGAGACTAGAGAGGATCCAGTACCCCTGACCCCACCTGCTCCAGTGGCATCTGAGATAACTAGAGATGAACCAGCACCTGTAGCTCCTCCACCTGAAGTAGAGGACCAGGACATAAGGAGTGCTATTCGATTATTGACCCAGGTGGTAGCCACAAAACAACAACAAATTGGGGCATCATCGAGTGCTAGGTCAGGTGGCTCAGAAAGTTCTAGGGCTCGAGAGTTTATCAGCCTAAGTCCACTTATATTTACAAGCTCTGACCCACGTGAGGATCCTCAGGAGTTTATTGATCAGACTTATCGAGTACTTAGAGTCATGCATGCAACATCAATGGAGGCAGTGGAGTTTGCATCTTTCAGGTTACGAGATGTCGCCATTTTATGGTTCGAGGCTTGGGATCGGTTTAGGGGATCAAATGCACCCCCAGCTGAATGGGAGGAATTTTCAGAGGCCTTCCTAGCTCACTATCTTCCACAGGAGGTTCGAGAGGCCAGACTTGATCAATTTGTAGCCCTTAGGCAGGGCAATATGAATATTCGACAGTACAACCTCAGGTTTAATTCATTAGCCAGGTACGCCCCCGATATTGTGAGTACGATGCGCGCTAGAGTTCATCGATATGTGCGTGGCCTTAAGGATGAATTGATTAAGGGATTAACAATAGCAGCCACACAAGAGGATATGAATATTTCTAAGATACAGGCTATTGCTCAGACTGCAGAGGATCTTGAAGTACAAATTGGAGATAACCAAAGCCGAGAAAGGGATCAGAATAAGAGGGCTAGATCTACTGGGTCCTATGTAGAACCACGAGGTAATGTTAGGCCACATTTTAATAGGAAATCACCCCACCCTACTAGTAGTTCCCCATATCAGCTGCAAAGGCAGAGGTATGATCATTTTTCTCAGACTGGACCAGGCCACAGTTCTGGTGCATCCAGTTCCTATCGCCAGGGGAATTCAGGTCAGATGAGGCCACCTTTTCCACCTTGTGTTTAGTGCAGTAGGAAGCATCTTGGGATATGTCGCCTGGGTTCAGATACTTGTTATTCATATGGGCATCCTGGTCACTTTATGCGAGACTGTCCGAGTAGAGGTAGGGGTGAGATGTCCCAGGCTACAGGGTCGATGACAGCTTCTTCATCTACTATTCGTCCCCCTAGGACAGGCCAACAGGCAACACCAGGTCGTGGTAGAGGTAGAGGAGGAGGAGGAGCATCCAGTTCAAGCAGTGTTCAGAATCACACTTATTCTCTAGCCGGTCGCCAGGACTTGGAATCGTCACCTGATGTTGTTACAGGTACATTAACTATTTTTACTCATGCTGTTTATGCACTTATAGATCCTGGCTCTACTCTTTCATATGTTACCCCGCTCGTTGCTAGTAAGTTGGGGGCAAGCCCTGAGTTGTTGCCTGACCCTTTGTTGTATCTACGCCGGTTGGTGAATCTATTATAGATAGACGAGTTTATCGAGATTGTGCAGTGTGGATTTATGACCGCCTCACTTCAGCTGATCTAATCGAATTAGATATGATTGACTTTGATGTCATTATTGGAATGGACTAGTTAGCTGCATGTTATGCTAATATCGATTGTAGAAATAAGGTTGTCAAATTCCATTTTCCGGAAGAGACAATCCTAGAGTGGAAAGGTAATGCTGCCACGCCAAGGGGTAGGTTTATTTCCTACCTTAAGGCCCAGAAAATGATTTCTAAAGGCTATATTTATCATTTAGTCCGAGTAAGAAGCATAGAGGATGGACCAGCGACTCTTCAATAGGTTCCCGTGGTGAGTCAGTTCCTAGATGTATTCCCGGATGAGCTTCCAGGAATCCCTCCAGAAAGGGAAATTGAGTTTGCCATTGACCTACTCCCAGATACTCAGCCAATATCAATTCCCCCTTACAAGATGGCTCCTGCAGAATTAAGAGAGTTAAAGGAACAGTTAAAGGATCTACTCGAAAAAGGTTTCATTAGGCCTAGTACATCGCCATGTGGCGCACCAGTTTTGTTTGTTCGTAAGAAGGATGGGTCCTTGAGAATGTGTATCGATTACCGACAACTGAACAAAGTTATAATCAAGAATAAGTATCCGCTTCCAAGGATTGATGATCTTTTTGATCAGTTGCAAGGCGCCAAATGTTTTTCAAAGATTGACTTGCGGTCGGGGTATCACCAGTTACGTGTTAAAGGGGTAGATGTTCCAAAAACAGCCTTTAGGACAAGGTATGGCCGCTTTGAATTTCTAGTAATGTCTTTTGGGCTTACTAATGCCCCAGCAGCTTTTATGGACCTAATGAATCGGGTCTTCAAGCCATTCCTAGATGTATTCGTGATCATATTTATTGACAATATCCTGATTTACTCGCGGTCCAAAGCCGAACATGCTGATCATTTACGTGCAGTATTGCAAACACTTCAGAATCATAAATTATATGTGAAGTTCTCCAAATGTGAGTTTTGGTTGACTTCAGTGGCTTTTCTTGGCCATATAATTACAGACGAAGGTATTAGAGTTGACGGCCAAAAGATTGAAGCAGTAAAGAATTGGCCGAGGACCTTGAATGCTACAGAGATCCGTAGTTTTTTGGGCTTAGCAGGTTATTACCGAAGGTTTGTAGAAGGGTTTTCTTCTATATCTGCACCATTGACAAAGTTGACTCATAAAGCTGCCAAGTTCCAGTGGTCTGATACATGTGAGCAGAGTTTTCAGGAGTTGAAGGACAGGCTTACTTCAGCACCTGTCTTAACTCTGCCAGAGGGCACAGAAGGTTATGTTGTTTATTGTGATGCTTCAAGGATTGGGTTGGGTTGCGTTTTAATGCAACATGGTAAAGTTATTGCCTATGCCTCGAGACAACTAAGAAAGCACAAACAAAATTACCCTACTCACGATCTTGAATTGGCAGCAGTTATATTTGCCTTGAAAATTTGGCGCCATTACTTGTTTGGAGTCCATGTAGACGTGTTTTCGGACCACAAAAGTCTACAGTATTTATTCAAACAGAAGGATTTAAACCTAAGGCAAAGAAGGTGGCTAGAGTTACTAAAGGATTATGACGTAGATATTTTGTACCATCCAGGGAAGGCCAATGTAGTGGCCGATGCACTTAGCCGCAAATCCATGGGAAGCTTGAGCCACGTGGAAAATAGAAAGATTGAGATGACAAGAGAACTACATCAATTAGCTAATTTGCAGGTTCGACTACTAGACCAAGGTAATGGGGGAGTTGTTATTCAAAGCACAGCGGAATCCTCACTTACGACAGAGGTAAAGGAACGACAATATGATGATCCAGAATTAGCAAGATTGAGGGAGGAAATTCCACAACAGAAGCAACCACTAATAGAGCTTAAGGAAGATGGGGTTATGAGATATCAAGGTTGTCTATGTGTACCTAATGTCGGGGAGCTTTGGGAGAAAATTTTGGCAGAAGTTCACTATTCCCGCTATTCAATCCATCCCGGAGCGACAAAGATGTATCATGATCTTCGACAGATTTATTGGTGGAATAATATGAAGAGAAATATTGCAGAGTTTATAGCCCAATGCTCGAATTGTCAACAGGTAAAAATTGAACACCAGAGACCTGAAGGTCTAACTCAAAGTATAGTGATACCTACCTGGAAATTGGAGGTGATCAACATGGACTTTATTATAGGCTTACCCCATACTTATCGAAAGTATGATTCCATATGGGTGATTGTAGATAGACTTACAAAATCAGCTCACTTTTTGCCAGTCAGGACAACTTATACTGCTGAAGATTATGCCAAGTTGTATATTAGTGAAATAGTTCAACTTCATGGTGTCCCAATTTCCATTATTTTAGATAGGGGTGCTCAGTTTACATCAAATTTCTGGAGGTCTTTCCAGAGAGGCTTAGGTACTCAAATAAGTCTCAGTACAGCTTTTCATCTACAGACAGATGGACAAGCTGAACACACTATTCAAACACTCGAAGATATGCTAAGAGCTTGTGTACTAGATTTTAAAGGGAGTTGGGATGACCATTTGCCACTAATTGAGTTTGCCTATAATAATAGCTTCCATGCAAGCATTCAAATGGTTCCTTATGAAGCTTTATAAGGATGAAAGTGTAGATCACCGATTGGATGGTTTGAAATTGGAGAAGCAGGATTATTAGGGCCAGACCTAGTTAATCAGGCAATGGAGAAGGTGAAACTAATCCGAGAAAGATTACTAAAAGCCCAGAGTAGGCAGAAATCATATGCAGATGTGCGACGTCGGGATTTGGAATTTAATAGTAGTGATTGGGTTTTCCTAAAGGTTTCGCCCATGAAAGGCGCTATGCGATTTGGTAAAAAGGGAAAGCTTAGTCCAAGATGTATTGGACCATACAGGATCATTCGGAGGGTAGGAAAAGTGACATATGAGCTAGATTTACCCACAGAATTGGAGACAGTCCATCCTGTATTTCATGTATCGATGCTACGAAGGTGCATAGGAGATCCTTCACGTATTATGCCTATCAAAGATGTTAAACTTTCTGAAGACTTATCCTATAAGGAAGTACCAATTTCTATCCTAGATCGTCAAGTTAGAAAGCTCAGAACCAAAGAAGTAGCCTCAGTAAAGGTGTTGTGGAGAAATAATAATATCGAGGAAATGACGTGGGAAGCCGAGAAAGAAATGAGGAAAAAGCATCCCCAGTTATTTATGACTTGAAGATAGTATAGAGGTAAGTCATATTCTTATGTTCTTGATACTCTTCCTACTATGCAAATATGATCAGGTTTGAACATGTGAAAATGATTACATTTAATTGTATATAGTTGTATCGCCCTGTGAGGCATCGTGCTGGACTTTTGCTGAGTTTCAGGTTTTTGGATAGTCCTAATTATAAAGGAAACTCTGCTGAAATTTCAAAAAATCCTAAGGGACTAGAGTTCTATATTTATTACCCTCATTCGAGGATGAATGATTCTAAGGGGGGAAGGATGTAACACCCCGTACCTTTCAAAACCTATGTGACTAAGTAAATATCGACGAAGGTAATTGAGCTCGAGATTGTGAAGGGGTACTTTGTCCTAGAATTTGAAATGGTCAAATATATATAAGTGTTAAGTTAAATTATAAGGATGAGGGTTTTGAAAATTATATAAAACGAGTGAGGTACTTGCTCGACTTATCTATGCTCTTAGGTGACAAGTAGGTGCATCACCTACCTACGCTAACAAACTAAGTTCCGAGGGCCGATTATGGGCAGCAACACCATGCATTATTAGACCTAATGGTATCCAAAATGAGGCTTAAAGTTGGCCCATCAAAGCACAACCAAATCTGGCCGAAACAACTACAAAAGGTAGCCACCAATATTGACCACATTTTGACCCAAGAGAAGCCCAAAATCAGCCACAAAACTTAACCCTTTTGAGGCCCAAGCAAAGGGTAATTTTGGCCCATATTTCTTGACCCATTTTGGCCCAAATATACTCAAAAAAGTCGGCCAAAAAGGTCCCTTTATACAGACCTTTTGTTGATCAATATTGATCACAAAAAGCTGGAAAAATTCTCTCTTATCTCCTTTCCTTTTGGCAGCCCTTCTCCCTCTTTAGGGTTCTAAGAAGATCAAGATTCATTCAAGCTTAAGGTGAGTTAAACAACTTGTTATCTTGGTATTAATCTACTACATATATCTAGGGTATCCTATGGTAAGAAAGACATGAACTATGGCAGCCCCTTTCTTAAGATTTAACACATAGAAATTGTGTAACAATTAAGAGATTTCTTCTTCTCTTGTTGGTGTATGTGTAGGGGTACTTAAGCTTTACAAGGCATCAATAAAAAGATAATAAATCACACCTTTAAGTGTGTTAAGTACTCTTCCCATAATCATATTTTTGGATTGAAGTTCGGATGGACAATTGTTGTTGAATTGTTGTTAAGAACTCACGGGACGACGATCGGAAGCCGTGGGTTCAATGTGTTGCTATTGTATTTAGGCATGGTGAGTTATGTAGGGGATTTTTGATGTGTTTTGTATTATTGGAGGCAGTAGGTTGGTGTGTGTGTGATGTGTATTGGACAGGGGAGAAAGGTGTGACGATACACCTTTAATTAATGCAAAATACGTAAATCTTCCCGGGAAATGTTTAG